>CM056377.1:70740962-71142217 GCA_029718625.1 Synaphobranchus kaupii | reverse complement strand
TCCACAGTTCCCTCCCCTCCTCTGGGCTGGGTTGCACCGGTCATAAGCATGTTTGTGACTAAGTTTGTGCGTAAAGTCTTTACTAGGTCCTTAGTTGCCACTAATTAGTTTCAAACTATCGCTTTACTAAATTCAGTTGCACCACCAATACCTAAGTAATGTCTTAGCTAGTGAAAACGAAGTAATGCGTAGTTCAAAGAGTGTAAAGAGAGGAGAGTGAACTTCTGCAGAGGTGAATGTGAGGCGATGTCATCAGAAACGCTCTGTGACGATGTCAATGAAAACGAAAAATATCAGAGGTCCTAGCTGATTCAGGCGTTACGCCTAGTCTAGACCGCAGCCGCCACATCAGCGTCACGTGAGCATCGCGCTCGCGTGATGACAGCGTTAATGCATCCCTGAAGCGACTGTCTATACAGCTTCCAGCTGCCCGCGCATTTGCATACCCACAGATCCTTGCATTCAGGTTGCTGCTTTCAGCAAACTTGGTGCAAAAGTGGTGTGTTTTGACCGCTAGATGATGAACCACAATAAACAATGTTTCCCCCAGATAATCATATAGGCTCTGATTGGGATGGCAGCTATGCCATCCGCCAAGTTACGGCTTAGTGGGGCATGCCCCATACCTATACAGCACCGATAGTTTGGCACTTTTCAGGGTTTCCTACAGAAGTAACCACAATGACCATAGACTCTCAGCCCTTAAAAACATTAACTTCTGACCTCATGTAACCACACAGCATTCAGATACAACTTCACACATCCACACAATAAAGCCCCAAACTTGAGTTATTTTGCCGTTTTTCTCCTTCTTCCTATTTTTCCTGCCAAACTGCCTGCCTCCGTCGCGATGTTATCCAATGGGGAGAATTATTCTTTGAGGGTATGGTCCGTATACCTGCTCATCAAGCTTATCGCCCGATAAAAATGTTTCATACTAATATTTTTTAATGTTAATATAGCTAATGGCTTCATGCTTTCCAAGAAGCTACTGTGGCCTAATGGTCTTTCACACAGGGGATTGTGGGTTCGAGCCTAGCATGCTTATTTTCCACAAAAACAATGTGCAACTGTTAAGTACTTTTCATTTATTAGACTGTTATTATTTTCACATTAACACATTAATATATTTTTATTGCAAAGGCAAAAGAGGTTTCCAATATTAACTGTTCAATGTTTCACTTGTATTTCACTTGTACTATATCACACTCTCCCCAAACCGGACGCTCGCTCTTGTCTGGTTTGGGGAGGGTGTTACGCTCTGCTCTTGTGGTCATGACTGACTGTGGAAACCGAACCTCAACGTACCCTTGCCTCGGCGAACATTTCTTTATTCATTAATTTCTTCACTTCAGCTCTGTTCACTTTATCATTTTCACACATAACACAATGTCACCATAAAATTAACTACTAGGAAAATTAAGAATTTACGATAATAGCCTACATTAAGAATTGATGATAGCCTCCTTTAAGCTGCAAACCTTTAAGAGATCGGATTTATAAACCGCCAATTCCCCAAACATATCTGTTTCATGGTTAGTCACTTTAAAAAAACAAAAAAACAATAGCCTCCGAATGTGACTCTAGTCTATGCTACTCTGCAGATAATGTAGCTTACTGAAAATACTTTTAATTATAATAATAATAATAAGAAGAAGAAGAATGATCTCTGGTATGTACTTTCTTAGTAGTACCTACCTTGTTTTCTTTCTGGCTAAGATTCCTGGGAAATGTGCGTTGTCCAATTAAGCTTGTTAGCCAATGTTACTGTTGCCAGAGAAATGTCTGTCTGCTTCTAGTCAGGAAGCAGATACAAGCTAGGCTACTACGAAGTGAATCAACATGCCTTATAGCCTACATTCATTGCACTACAGAAAACTACACTAAACCTAGCTGTCCGGTATCAAAACATTTCCCGCAGGTAACGTTCTACACTACCGGAAAAAAAACTGCGAAGGAATTCTGCTGTGCTTATGAACTCACTAACTCGCTCGCTAGCTCGTAGCCCACACATGGAAGGTTGGAGTTACGCATCCGGCAATCCAGTGTCGAATAGCCTAACGTTAAATGTATTTAATTTTCTATAGAATACTAACAGCCCTATTTTAAAATTGTATTTACATATTTTACTGATGCAAACTATTTAGGCTGTACTAGCTATTTAGGCTGTATGTCTTTCAGCTAGAATGTGCTTGTGTGTCTCCATATAGACTTGGTTCATTAATTTACATGCTTCTTCATGATCCATAGCTCAGGTGGTGCTGTTCATTGTATTTCATTACACATTAAATACTGCTCATCTACAAACTCTTTTAATGTAATTGTGTGCTGTCTGTAATAGGATAACTGTTCTCATTCTTGTCAATAGAGGGCGTTATGGTTACGCGAATATATGCATGCATTTCTTTGGAATGCATGTCTCTCTCATGTTTATCTTCATGCATTATTCATCATTAGTTAGCTATAAAAAAGAAGTGATATCAGATCAAAAACATCTACGACGTAAAAAAAAAGCCAAGTTACTCACGCATAGCCTACATAGCGCTGTCTATAAGTCCTTAATTCCAACTTGAAAAAACTAGGCCTGCCTTTAAAAGTATTGATATCAAAATGTGGCCAAGTTACAACTAACAATATTGCCTATCATAGCTCACACATTGAATGAACTAGCTCTATTCCAAAGCAATGCTATCCAATGCTTTCCTAAATTATTTAATGCAACTTGGGCCTGTGTTTCTTCATCTTACCATCTCAAGAGAATGTGGTCAATGAAACTGTATGTGCCACATCAAACTGCAAAATGAAAATAATTTATAGTGGAAATACTCATACTGATTCAGATGTGTTGCACTTAGAAACTAAACAGAAAAATTACTACACTATAGGGCATGTTTGAACAATTGTCTGCATCCACTGCTTTGGGTCTATGAAAAGGACAGAATTAATAAAATGTATTATTATTATTATTACTATTATGTATTTATTGATTTATTTATTTAGATTTCTATCAAAACCTGTGTGGTCCTATAGAGCATAGATATATTTGTGTTCACAAAATTCTGTTTGCAAATATAACTACTGTTATGTTAAGAAAATTGGTACTATTACTTATTTGCCACCATCTGACCCACAAACATGTCTAGATACGTTTGTAAAAATGCTATATGTACGCCATTTTCTAGGTAAAAATATTACTAATTTTTATCTGCATTTATTTATTCATCACCCCTTTCTCTATTGTACACGATGTTTCTTGATATAAATGTCTGGTTGTGAATTGTAAAGAAATCTATAGCAGCAGTTAACATTTTAAAACCTGTACATTTTCTAAAGTAAACTTGCCAACAAAGTACAACCATATCCTTTCTGGAGTGTAATTATTCATCAACTGTTAAAAACATTCATTGAAATCATATGTTGTTCAATGAGGCACAATCTCTTCACATACAAAGATGAAGAAACACAGGGCCAAGTTGCATTAAATAATTTAGGAAAGTTTGGATAGTATTGCTTTGGAATAGAGCTAGTTTATTTAGTGTGAGCTACGATAGGCAATATTGTTAGTTGTAACTTGGCCACATTTTGATATCAATACTTTTAAAGGCAGGCCTAATTTTTGCAAGTTGGAATTAAGGACTTATAGACAGCGCTATGTAGGCTATGCGTGAGTAACTTGGCTTTTTTTTTACGTCATAGACATTTTTGATTTGATAAACATATACAATAATAATAACTTTATTTGTGTACCACTTTTCAAAACTGATTGCACAATACAGAATCAATAAATAAACCGGGAGAAAAAATGCCATCGGAAATAATGAAAACAAAGAACAAGGTCAGATAATAAGCAAATTGTTATGGTTCCCGCAGGGGGGACCGGACCCAATCGCAAGACTCAGAGATGGCTCAAGGGGAAACTCCACCAGGGAGTACATTTATTGAAACACAGACAGGGGCAAGACAGAGACAGGCATGGCAGGAACTGGACGGGTCAGGAACAAAGGGGAGGTGAGGAACTAAGGAGAGGTGGGGAACTAAGGAGGGGTCAGGAACTAAGGAGGGGTCAGGAACAAGGAAGGGTCAGGACCAAGGAAGGGTCAGGAACCATGCTGGGCAGGGACGGCGCTCAGGCCGTGGGGGAACAGGAGCGAGACGGCACGCCAGTCGTGGAGTCAGGAACAGGTGCGGGGGTCCCGCGGATAGCACGGGGGACCCGCGACGGCACTCTAGCCGTGGGGGGTCAGGAACAAGACATCACCCAGGCCGTGGGGTCCAGCTTAAGGACGGCATGCCAGCCGTGGGGTCAGGAACGAGGAGGGACAGGAACGAGGAGGGATAGAAACGAGGAGGGTCAGGAATGAGGAGGGACAGGAACGAGGAAGCCTGGAGGGAACTAGGGAGCCACGAGGGAACAAGAACAAGACAAGATAAGGGGGTCCATGACACGAGGATACAAAACAAGACAAGACCACAAACGGGAAACCAGCTCACACAAAACAAACGAGCAACACAAGACGGTCCGGCCCTGAACAAAGAGACAGGGCAGACTATATACAAGACATGACGAGGACAAAACGAGCAACAGGTGGGACGAGGCTAACGAGGACACGAGAGGAAAACACAATGCAGGTGTGGGGAGTGCAAGACACAAGTAGGAGGGAGAGAGGGAAAACACGGGGTGGATTGTGAGACAATGGGAAAACCCGGGATGGAATCCGGGTGCCTCACACTAATATGATAAAAGTTTAATGATTACAATGATAAAATGACAACAACCCGAAGTTTGACATGTATTAAGCACCTTTTTATTTGGCATCAACCTCACGTTTTACGCGCGTATTGTGGAAAAAATTTACTTGAAGCGTAAATAAAAGCTTCAGGTCGCTTTACGTTCGTGAGACGGAGCTGAGACGCGAGCCTGCACGGAGCCGGTGCAGACAGCTGCATAGATTAAAATGAGAGCGTTTCTGTTCTGAGAGACGACCATCTACAAAATGCAGTTAAAACGCGTCTGGTCTAGACTAGGCTTTAAGGACACAGTTGTAGACAATCGACGTTGTGACGGTGTCTGGTTCTAAAGCCACCGGCACTTCATAGAAGCATAAACTCGTAAATGAAAGTGCCGTTATTTTGATCCAGCACACAAACGTTTGCTAAACTTTTTCATTCGATATTCGGCTGGCGTTAGCTACATTAGCCACTTAGCATGCTAGGTAAAGTTTGCTAGTTAAGAATGCCTCTGATTAAGCTACCAAGCTAGCAGGTATAATGCCACTAGCCAGTAGCCACCTCACTCGCAGTTCCTTGCTAGCGTTTTTGTTCTTCATGGCTGTCTCCTGAAACACTAACAAGCTAGAAAGCTAGTTTAGTGAATAGCGATTGAAATTGTGATTACTACGCTATAGGCAATTTTATACATAGGCTACTTTGTGAATTGTTAATTGGAAACGCGACCACAGAAAGGTTTTGCTGTTGGTTACTGCATCCAAATGCAGCACAACTTCATTTTCCAACCTTGTTCACTGCAATCTTTGCTTTCAAACATTCAAACTATAAATTCAAAGTCATATGGACAACATAGTTTTGCACTAAAAGTTTATTAACGTTAACACACACAGCACAATACACAACAACTGCTTGCTAAGCTGCTAAATTCGCTGATAGCAACATATGCTATGACGTGATACAACAAGTATGAATTCTTAACACCTGATTCACCTACGATCGTCTGTAGAATAGGAATCAACTGCTTAAATATCAAGAATATTAACTGACATTGCAAAAAACATGTATATATTTTCTCATTTTGATGCATAAACTATAATTAGCCTTGTGTTTGTAGCGAAAACGGAACCCCTTCCAATCACAAAAACGTCATTAATGCGCACCCAGATGTTGTTAAAAATCGCTTTAAAAAAAAAAAAAAATTTATTTGCAGAATAACAGAGTTAAATACGTAAAAAACGTGGCTTAGACCAAATGCATTCCAAATATGTTGCTCAATCAAATAAGCCTCTTGTACATTTACTCGTAAAGGCAACTTGAAGCTCAATTCCCATTCATCAGGTCAGAGCTTGCCGTCATAACAAAAAAGGGCCCCCCTACAAATTTCGCCCCCTATCTTTTCCAAACAATAACTCACAACACTCAAATATAAATTGCTATTTATTTCGACGTTATCTACTTCACATTAACGCTAGCATTCACCAGGTAGCTAGCGGTAGGTCACGTAACTTTCTAAATATGTCCAGTTTCCCAATAATTGGCGCTATTTTGATGCGCTAGCCAGCTAGCTTTCCCAAACATTGCAGCTGCCTATTTTTAGACTGGCGGAGCAAACTTATACCTAAAACGTGACGGATATGACATATCTGAGCCGACGAGAGTTCATGAAGGGCAGGGGGGGCAAAATTTGTAGGAGGGCCCTTTTTTTGTTGTGACACCGTCCCGCTCTTTTGGTCTCCGGTTCAATACTAAGGTGACATTGTCACTTTCATGATGATAACAAATCTGTAACCAATCAATCAACACGCTACAATGTAAACACGGAAATCAACTTGCATTGAGTTTAACAGGCTAGGTCTATTTTGCATTCCATGGAAAAAATAAAACATTGAACAGAATTACAATGTGTGCATGTTAATGTTTTTACAAATAAAATTCTAAATATCCTTATTTGTTTGTTTAGCCTATTTACTTTATGTTAGAGCCATTATGGTTGTAATATAACGTTAGCCGTTTCTTATCATGCTTTTTTGACAATGTTAGACTGATGCTTGGAAACATATCCATACATACAAACATACGTGATGTCACATGGCGCTGTAATGGCGACATGTAGTCCAGCTGTTTCTCGTGTTCGTGTTTGTTAATTTGAATGTATTTTGTTGTGTCTGGCTTTTGTCTTTTGTTTTTTTCATACAGTGTGTGTCTGTTGTGGTGCGGGGAGGCGGGCTGGAGATTTTTTGGGGCATTTCTGCTGCTTGTTTTGATGATATTAGCGAATTGTCCAGTTGGGATAATTTTGTTTGTGGTCGTCACCATGGAGACGCATTCGCAATGCTCGGGTTGGATCTGCAGCAACAAAGTTTACCATCGTTCTTCACCGGAGTTGAAGATGTCGGGACTGATCCGGAAGTGCAGGCAGTCTTCAAAGGGCAACCATGGAAGGGAAGAAGAAGATGGTGCGGGGGAGGTGTGAGGCGACGAGTGGAAAGGCAGTTCGGTTCTCAGTTTCGACAGTACTACAGAGACCGCAACACTGTGTGGATGGAGAAAAGTCGTGGAGGGGGCGTTTGTCTGTTGGACTGCAAAATGACACTGGACATCTCGGCTGTATGGCTATCTATGGCTGTATTAGACTTTAATTCACTTATTTTGAAATTGAATGTCTTTATTTGGTGTGTTTGTGCGTTATGGGTCTGCCCCACTGTCTATGTCTTTTTTATTGTTGCTGGTGTCTACAACTGAAGTTCCCTAAAGGGAAAATAAAAGTTATTCTATTCTATATATGAAAACTGATCAGCCGTGGATCCTGATACTGTTCTACCCCTTCTGAATCTAAATAGGCATGTTCTAACCAGAAGTGCATCCTAATCCCTTGGGTTTCTATATCCCCCCATTAATTTTTACATGCAAATATAGAGGGAAGGCGCTTAAGCTTTTCAAACCAGTAATTCTGCAAAACAGAAACAAGTCAGTTAAAACAACCCGGGATTACACAGAAACAAAAAAGAAAAGATACTGCCACAATCCTGTGCACATTTGCATCACGTATTTCCTCCCACTGTTCTTTGTTCATGTTAAACGGGCAACGCGGATTCAAACTTTGTGTCTCAAGCACCCACTTCTCTATAAAAGTTCCCTCAGGACTCTCAGATCCTACATCAACGTCCAGGCATGTTTTTCGAGGATCGAGCCATAGGTTTTTTCATACAACAGATGAATTAGCATATCTACTGCGATTCCCTTTTATACTTGGGGACTCAAACCTTTAATAAAACTGGGGACTCAAACTTCGAGGATAAAGTGTGTGTGTATAGGATCACTTTCAGGTATGTTCTGATTTAGTGCTTTCCGAGTTTATTCCAAGCCTTTTGCTTGAGCGAATCGACCAGCAGTATTAATAATTACCATAAACTCTGTACGGGCCCTCTCCTCCTCAAGAGGGCAAGCTGAACAGCAGGTCGGGCTAGAACACGCAGCCAAGCTCGTCCCGGGTGCCTGAACAGCCAACAATATAGTCGCAACCGACGTGGCACTGTACCATCGGATGGAGGGCTAGTGGGCAGGCTGATGGATCACTTTCAAGGGATCGTCCTGCACAGCAACACAGTCCATCAGGATGTAAAATGACAGCCCGCAGCCAAACCCGCCCCGAATAGCCCGGACCACTGAACAGGCTGACAGATCACCTCAGTGATCAAGCTGTACAGTAAGGACTCAGAACTACTGGGGCGTAGAATGACAGCATGACCAGCCCCGAAAACTGAACAACCGCACAACTCGACTCGCCAGACAACCCGTACACCGTAGATTTATCACACAATTCTCAGATTGGGCGGAAACCCACAGAAACTACCTTTTTTAGATATTAAATGACCTTTTGAGGCTGGTTATATTCATGCAGGCAAAACCCAGAAAACCCTTGCCCACACAGTCCCTGAAACACATTGATTTTCTTTCCTTTAGACAAATCCTACACACACACCCTCTTACAACGAGGTTATAAAAGCATAAGAAAAGGTGGACGATGTACTTCATTCATGGCATTACAGCGACTTATACCTTTTCAGAACGAGTCTGATTGGGGTGGGTCTGATCGTATGCTTTGCGGATTTTATGGCACGTAAATAATTACACAGATGATCATACATTCTACTAAATAGTTCAGGAACACTGAAACAAATACGTATTCTGTAATGCTAAATCACTTCAAAATTAGTTTTTATATCCACCATCTGATAACTGCTACCCACACCACCACGAATGCAGCAGTCCAAAGAACTAAAACATTTGTATGCCCTTACGCATGTATCATTTAATTATTGCTTCCTCTGAACCCTCTTCTGCTCACACTGGCTGTTCATTCAAGATAGGACGACCAGCAAGCCGTTCAAAAAGAAAAGTAGCCTAAGTTACATAACGGGACTGTTTTGTTTGCCTCTCTTTTGAACTCTAAAGATCTTTGTTTTCAAACTGAACCATTTCCACGCATCAACTATTTTTGCAGTATTTTCTGAAGAAACGGCGGAGGTAGCCATTTAGACAAACAGACGGTTACAGTTTTTTTTATTTCCTTACGACAACCGAATAGCAACAAGATTTCAAAACAATGGTTTAGTAATAATGGTAAGAACAGCCTCCTCGAAATGCTCTAAACGGGCCATGTTTATATTTTGTTTTCCGTTGGTAATGGTTATGCCTAGAGTTGTAGTACTCGAGTCTGGTCTTGGTCTCGAGACCATATTTTGAAGGTCTCGGTCTTTTCTCGGAATCGACTGCATTTTGACTTGGTCTTGTCACGGTCTCGGATGAAGAGGATCCTTGAATTTTTTTTCAAGACCGGTCGAGACCAGGGGCGTGTCCAGGGCCCCCGCCCCCACAGAAATTTGATTGGCCACCACGGAAAACTAGTTACAGATGACAAAATATGCTACTATTTGATATCATTGATTTATAGGTTTAGTGGATGGAAATTTTGCTAGATCGCTAGATAAAACCACACATTAACGATTTAAATATTAATTTACCTCAAAGCGTAGGCCTGGCTGTAAATAACGTTAGGCTAACCACTTATTTTTTCCTGTACCCCAAGTCACATCACATACATCAGAAAGACCGACTGCCAGCTCACTCACCAGAGTCTGTCTGCACTCTGCAGTTGAACACTGAACAGTAACAGTGCCATTATGTGGGTCTCACAAGTCGTTGTTACAATCGCAATAATATTTTGTAGCTCAACTGAAACTGCTACTGCAGGAGAAACACAGCCCCTCTCTTTGTCGGACTGAAAGTTCACTCTCAGTGTGAGAAGGCGCGAACGTATTAACCTATATGAACCAGATTCTTATAAATATACATAATTAGGCCTCTATAATTTAGAATTTTCTTTTTCATCACAGTGAACAACAGTCGTCCATGGATGGCTAAATTGTGTTGGAAACGCATCTTGGAGGCCTTTTCAACGGCATTTTGTGGCATTTCGCGCACTGGGTCATATTACACCAAACTGTTTATCTATATGTCACGTTTTCGGTCAAGGATGTATGCCAAATTCAATAAACTGGTGATCTGCGTTAGGTTACCTGATCCTGAGGTAAAAGGTAACTAGCTAAGCAAACGTTACTTTACCCACGGTTTACCAATCATATCTATATGATTTTGATTATTGAATTGACTATTACCATTCAGTCCACCTTTAGTCTAAACCGGGCCGGCCAGCGAAGGATGGGCACCCCCTCTCTAGCCGGGTTCCTTCCGAGATTTCTTCCCACTGGGGAGTTTTTTCTCGCCACTGCTCAGTGTTTTTTTCTCCCCTACCGGGGAGTTTTTTACCTCATTTTGCTGGTTGGGGGCTAAGGCCTGGTTTTTTGCTCAATTTTCCTTCTGTTTCCCTGTGCAGCGTCTTTGTGACAGTTCTCTGTAAAAAGCGCTATACAAATAAAATTGAATTGAATTGAATTGAATTGAATTGAATATCAAATGTAAGTAAATTTTACATGAACCTAATCATTATATTACTATATTATGACTATACCTTTAACCTAATCGATATCCAAAGACAACGTTTAATCTGGCCGCATTTTTTTTTATTTAAACGATAAATTTAACGTTAAGTCTGAATGTTACAGATTCAAATTGCTTCAAAATGCAGCATAGGCTGAAGTTTCATTAAATTGAAAGTAATTCATTTTTCATTCTCGTCACTGGTGATTATTGATGTTGACTTTTGTAGGTAATCCATTGTGTTTGATTTTGGGTGTCTCTTTTAAAATGTAATCAGTACTCATACCCACAATGTTATAATCTATAACATCTGACTTCAACTTTGCTTCTTTTTGAAGAAATGTTTTTAAACAGGAAGTGTAGGCTACCACCGTCTGAAAATGGGCTAAATTCTTAGTTTTACACAATCCATAAAGACTATTTTGTCATACTTGAAAGAGCTACATGGTATTTTCTCTTATTGTTTCAAAAGGTTAGTTAACCAAAATAGGGACTGCCACAGTCATATCTGTACAAGTGTAGCTCTGTAATTGAAATGGTAAACAAGCAGGCACTTTAAGGATGCCAACCTGCATTTGCATATAGCAAAACCACCACAAATTGTTGATCCTTTGTAGCAGTGCAATGCCTACTAGCAAAGAAACCCACCTCCTGTAACTGGACTGCATTGACTGTTCTGCTAAATGACTGCACCTGCTAAATGACACTACATACAGGTTGACAATTCTTTGAGAGCCGTAGGGAGATTGTGGAGGGGGTCCTGCAATATACATATTTTATTTAGTGTGATTGCAATATGATCAGTCTGTCCGTCTCTATATTTTTCCCTCCCTCTATCTCCCTCGTCCCTCTATTTCTCCCTCCATCTCCCCTCTCTTTCTCGCTCCCTCTCCCTGTATTTGTCCTTTTCCCTCTGAATCCTATATTTTTTCTCTCCTGTATTTCCTATATCAATCCCCTCTAGCATATTTACCCTCTGTCTAACTTCTGTTTATCCTGACCTCTATCCTCTCTCAAACCTCTGTCCTCTATATACTCTCTATATGTCACCTATCACTCTGTATGTAGTGTCTCTCTATCCTCTATCCATCAATCAGTGTGTGATATTCATACTGTAATTGGTTTTATTAGTAGTCTGCAATGTAATTTTAACAGTCAAGAGATTGTTATAAGACAATTTAACAAAATGAACATTTGACAGTATTGGAAAGAAATGACATTTGTTGTGATAGCCACGCAAAAGTCAAATTTAGTCATTCAAAGATGCCCCCCCTGTGCAATTCTGTGCCAAGCTTGGGCCCCCCCTTTAAAATTGGTCTGGACCATAGACTGTATAAATATATGGACAAAGCCACTGTGACATCACCCACTGCCTTTCCACGGCCTCGTAAAAACTGAATTGAAGCTCGGAAGTCTTTTTCACCACCCGTTTGTACAAAGTGCGCCTGCTCCGTGGAGCCGAAGTGACCTTGGCTTGGAGCAGGGTCAACCGGATATGGCCCGGGCACAGTATGATTGACAGTTCGGAGTGGAGAAGCCACAGAACTATAAAGCCCACAGAACTATATAAAGCCCATGACCTGACCTAACCCACCATTTTGCAAAATAAACTCGCGGTACACTTCCTTAAGTTGCTAATGTTTTATAATATAACATTTAATTTTCATCCTCGATTTTACTGTGTCATTTATTCGCATTGAATGTGTGGTATTTGTCACATAATTAACGTTCATTCAGTTATCTTCAATTTATATTCAGCTAACATCAGCTAATTTGATTAGCTAGATAGCATACCAGCTGAGCTCGGTAGCCAAGCTAGACGCAATGCATCACCACCATTGCTAACCGCTAATTAACTCGACTGTGGCAGAGCAGTCTGTCACGGTTTGCCGCAGCATGAAACCCCGTTCTGAAAACTCTTCCAGATAAAGTGGGGATTAAGGTTAGTGGGTTCACACTCTAGCTAAAAGCACAGTAGCTACATCGTAGCTGGCATTAACTTTCATCTGCATCCTGTAACCTAATCACAAACATTGCAAACATTTACAAACGCAGACTCCGTATTCTTTTCCGATAAATTATTGGTTTTATTTTAAACATCCCCGTATTGAGTCAGTACAAACATACCGCTAACACGTTGGCTCTATTCCCTGCACATTTTCGTAATTTTTGGCACCTAAAATGATCCAGGTGTAGAAATGTCCGGTTAGATTTCTAGCTAGAGCAGCTGGCTAACGTTAGTAACGTTAGCTAGGCAATCACTAGGGTGGCCACCAGCATGACCTCAGAAAGGAGGACACTTCTGCGGGGCATGCTGCATGGGTAACCAACACGGCCCCTCATGTACACTACCGTTTAAAAGTTTGGGGTCATTTGGAGATTTTTATGTTTTTGAAAGAAATTTATACTTTTTATTGGATTTGAAATAAAACTAGTAATATAAGGTTAAAATGTGGACTGTCAGCTTTAATTTGAGGGTCTTTTCATCCATATCAGATGGACCGTTTAGAAATGACAGCACCTTTTTTACATAGTCCCCCCCATTTTTGGGCATCAAAACATATTGGACAGTTTAACAATGTAGAACAAAGAAATCATTTTTAATACTTGGTTGCATATCCTTTGCATGCCATGACTTCCTGATGTCTGTGACCTATCAACATCAGAGTCTGGATAACTTATTTTCAGGTTGTCCTACAAGCGATACAAAAACTCTTTGCATTTGAACGGATCTCTATGGGAATTGGGGGGTGGGACTAGATTCAGCTGTAAATTATGCTGATACAGTATGGAGCACATTTCCTGGCTAAATGGCTTTAAGTCATCAAGGGTCCAAGGTATCAAATGAGCCTCAAACCATCATGCTGCTGCCAGATATGCAGTAGATACTACAATAATTGTTTCTCCTGATTAACTTTCCTGTTGAACTCAATGGATTAAATATTCAGGAGAAACAATGCTTGTAGTATCTACTGCATATCTGACAGCAGCACGGTGGTTTGAGGCTCATTTGAACAGAGAGGAGAGGGGAAGAGGGGAAGTGGAGACGCTCATGGACACTATACTGGGTGCTCTCGCTGGCTTCATCCTGCAACACACAATATTTCATCGTTATGTCAACGTCACAATGTAGAAGCACATTTTCATGCATATTAGTTTGATTCAATGTGTGCTTTTCAAACAGTCATGAGTTGACTTATTATTAATAACTGAAAAATAAAATATATGTCTACTTACCATCTATTTCTTGTATTTCACACCTGTGCGGGCTGCCTCCAGGAGTTGCCTTTTGGACAGGAATACTTTGTACATAGCTGTGCACTCTTCAGTAAAGTTTATACAGATTTGCAGCTCTGCCTTTACACTGTCAATTTGAAGGCGATTTCTTTCATCTCTCCATGCTGTTGTCATCATAGAGAAGACCCGTTCGGTGTGCGCATTACTGCATGGTATTGAGAATATGTATGCAGCCACTTTTTTCAGATTTGGGAGTGGAACATCAGCTTTGCTGAACAGCTTCAGGTATCGCTCCTCACTGTGGGCCTCCTGCATTTCAGGAGAACTCAAAACTGCCTCCACAGTCCCATACTCCTCGTATAGGCCATCCATGTTGATGTCCTTCAAGTTGCAGGCCTGGACAGCACCACTGATCTCTTCAAAGGGCACATCACTTGACAGATCCAATTTGGAGATTCTGCTGTGCAGGCTGTTGTCATCAAAGTCGTACCTATCGCTCAGGTACTTCCTAGCCCTCTCATAGAAGCTAGTGAAGTCAACATCACACTTCCTGGTCTGGTCTGGAGTGAGCTGACGCAGCTTAGTGTTTACAGCAAATCCAAAAAAGTGGTCCTTATGCCTCCTCTCAAGTTTCCTGTCAAGCTCACTCATAAGCTTAAACACAGAGGTGATGCTAAATGACTTTGCCTCCAGTGCCTCAATGCAATCACAGAATAACTTGAGTGTGTGACTAAGGAAGAGGAAGTAGATCTCTGCCATGTCAGATGAATCTCCTTCATCGCTAAAGCACATCCACACCACTTTGCTGCAATCTTCCTGGCCAAGACTTCTGAAGTAGCTTCTGAGGGGTACCCAGTACTTCAAAATTCGGTCAACAGATGGCAGCAGAGATAACCATCTAGTGACAACATGCCGCAAAAGGTTGCAATCACTGACTTCCAAAAATTCACAAAATTCTCTGAGTTGTGCTGTTCTGCTGGCAGATATACTGAAGTGACTATATACTTTGAGTACAATGTTCTCTACATCAACGTTAAGACACCCAGCTGCATATTTTGTTGTGTTGTGTAGAATATGGGCTAAGCAGTTAGCAGCAAGCATATCATCCTGGGCAAGCTTTAATTTTTGGTAGACACTGTTGTGTTTTCCATAGTTTACACTTGCATTGTCTGCCGTGTATGCTGAGACTTTATTCAAGTCCAGCCCAGATGCTTCTAACTTGGTTAAAAGCTGATTAGCGATGGCCGCTGATGTTTCCTGACTATCACTATAAAAATCCAGAAGGACATGCTGCACACCTTTCTCAAAATGGAAATATCTCAGCAAGATGGGAAAGCACTTTGTTGAGCCTTTGTTGGAAGCATCAGTGGCTAGAGAGAAAGGAAGCTCATTGTCCTTTATGTAGTCAGTGTGGGTCTCGACAGAGAATGGTGCCAGTACATTTTCGCAGAGTGCCTTAGCCTTTGTTTTCCCGCATGTGATGCGTTTAGCTATTGTTGAATCGTTGTAAATTTCCCTATCCACTTTAATGCCACAGTCTACACTCCTGTAAGACTGATGGTGTTTGACCGTGTGATAGACTTTGCAGAGCTCTGCTGCTGTCGTTTTGTTCTCAACGGGGGATCCGGTAGGAAGGAAAAAAGACGAGAGGGAAGATGTACCTGCTGATGGGAAAAAAACATACACACACACACAAAAATGCACGGAGCAACGTACGTAACGTAGCCAATAAGCTGGCTGCCAGCTGATTATATATATTTTTGTATACCAATGAAACGCAAGCTTTTATTTGATGTAAATCTAAGCCAATAAAATGTTTGAATAACAGGTCGACACTGTAATTCTATGTTTAAACATAATCACTTAAACAAAAGCCGGACAATTATGCTCACTTTCACAAAAGCCGGACAATTGTGCGTCCGGCAAGAGGTCGCGCCGGACAGAGGACAGCTGGGTCAAAAACCGGACTGTCCGGCTCAAAACCGGACGGATGGCCACCCTAGCAATCACGGTAGCTAGCGAACTTACGTATATGGCCAGCCAGCAAGGATTACTTGACAGCAAGGATAACTGTTAAATTAAAATGGTTTGCCATAAGCTATCGTTAGCTTGCTAGCTAAATGTTAAAACGACTTACCGTGAGATATTGTTAGCTTGCCAGCTAGCGAACCCAGCATTGCTAAGCAATGGTAACGTTCATGACAGGGGGAGTACATAACAGGGGGCTATTGGAATAGCTAAATTAATATCTAAATTGATAAGGTTATACAGGTATGGAGCAATTAATTTGAGATACTTAACCCATAGTTTGGCTGCTTGCTCCGAGACACTGGGCCTGTAGTGTAGCTGCAACATCCCCTTCTGTCTCATCTTACGTTACGAAACTGTATTTTTTTTCCGCAGTAGACACATCATAGCTCGCTCCAACCAAAATGAATATGTGATGACAAACATGTTGAAGATGAGCGGGTAAGGCACTCAATTTATTATGCTACGAACTGCGTCCACAAAACAACAGCTTGTTCACGGTAGGCTACTAAGGAATGTTCTCCATCGACTTCCACTCAAAAATACAGCGTGTCTCCCTGTCCCAAGCATAGACTGTATAAAAATAGGTCCCGCCCCTCTGAGTGAGGGCAGTGAGAACCATATAGAACCAATCTATGCCAGTGATCCCAGGACTCAACCTGTCCCCCTGATTGGTCCTGAACAAATGTTAATACCCTGTCAACGACACAATGTTTTAAAAAAATCAGCACATGCACAGGCATTAGATGAAGGAAAGGCACCTATTGCAATTAAATTTTTTTGTGTAAAAAATGTATTGACTGAGTATTTTGACCACATTGCTGCCATTGACTTACATGGGGAAAGACCTATACTGGAGCCAACCGCAGTGGCGCTAGTGAGCAACGGCACAATGGCCGCTCCCAGCCCAACCAGGAAGTGAGCTTCAAAACGAAAGCCCAGTCTTGGCCCCTTGGTCTGGACACTCCACTGGTCAAGACAACAACTGCTGTGACATCATTACCAGAGATTTAATAATGCAATTATTGAGAGGTGATACAATTTTGAATCATTTGACATTTAAGTGATATTGCACAGGGGTGTACTCACTTCTGTTGTATACTGTACATCAGTATTTTCACAAAAATAATGCTTTTAACAGCGAAATGGTGTAAATGTTGAGCCATCACTATGATGGTAGACCAACACAATTACAGTCATGGTCTTGAATTGGACTCGCATTAGTCTGGTCTCGGTCTTGGTCTTGGTCTCGCCCCCCCTCAGTCTTGGTCTTGACTCGGTCTCGGTTTAGGTGGTCTCGACTACAACACTAGTTACGCCACAATTTACACCTCCTTAGGGGTAAATGTATAGTAGCTACTAAGCTCAACGTACAAACTAGTTTGTGTGGCACAACCCATTTTTATTTAGTAATGTGTAAACCTTAATTTAGTAAACACTTACGTTATAACTAGACTTCGTTTGACCTTACGCATAGCTGGTGCAACCGGCCCCTAATCGCTACCGCTGTAACTCTTCATACTCTTTGATATGGCTTATTTTCATGCATTCTGGCAGGTTTGTGGCATTGCCACAAAATCGTACACACTTTTGACACGTATCATAGTTTACTTCAATACTGTTTAGTGGAGTGAACTCCAAACAATGCTTCGCTTTCTTTCTGCAATATTAGCAGAGCAGCACTGGTGCCGTTGTATGACTGTCTGACTGACATTTAATTCTTTCACTTTTCCAGCAACAGATACGCATTCAATTTCCTTAAAAATGTAATATTAAAATTACTGTGTGGGGAGTCCTAGGAATGACGGACAAGCAAATCACTTCTCTTTGACGGCACCAACGTGTGTCGTTTATTTAAGCAAAAACCCCGCTAGCCTTAGCAAGTTCAGCAACAACCATGAGCATCAGACAACCTTGCACTACCTACTAAACGGTGTTGATGGAAACAGTCCACACAACAAAGGCTCCGTGAACAGTTACGGTGAATTGTGTAGGCTACACATTATAGAGTCCGCTACAACTGGATAATTAAAACACTTGGCATATTTTTATGTGTGGATCGATTCTGAAAAAGGAAACATCAGGATCAAAGTATCAATATTTCATCATCGATTCGCCCACCACTCATACATTTCTTCTCACACTCACAATTCATTCTTTCCACTCATACACATGAGACTCCACCCATACACATAAAATTTATATTCAGGCACAATATTACATCAGACTCTGTCTTACCATAACCTTTACCTTAATTTTTTATTTTTAAGTGGTGCAGCTGCTTCTATACATGACGTGTGTCTGTCCGTCCATTCGTAGCATGAGATTTAAACCAATCAGGAGTCGCCTATACGTCACATGCCCGGCAATACAATAGTAGCTTGAGAAAAGCATGGCCCGATTCAGACAGCCCTATCTCAAAAAATATACATGTCACAGCTTAGATATTCACACCGTAGGAATCCTGGGAACCAGATGCACATCTGTATATAATATGTCTTGTGTAGCTTAAAAACTGTAGTCGTGGTCACAAGTTAGAAAATGGGTTTGAAATTTAAATTACCAGCTGACGCTAGAGTTGAGTTTTGAACATTCCACCATTTGTGTGAATGGGGAGCATGGTTTTCAAACAACACTGAATATTTTACAAACTAAAAATGTCACAGCTTAGATATTTACACTGTAGGAATCCTGGGAAACACATGAACATTCTGATACATATTATGTTTGTGTATCTTAGAAACTGTAGTCATCGTCACAAGTTAGAAAATGGGTTTGAAATTGAAATTACCAACTGCCGCTAGAGTGGAGTTTTGAACATTCCACCTACTAGCAAGGTGAGTCGCCGTAGCAACCCCCCAAAGCAAAATCAATACAAAATCTACCACCAGTGTTCTGCTGGACCCAGTCAGTTATGGAATGGCCCAACAATCCATGCACCCTCTTGTTGAGTTTGGAATTCCATTGATATTGTTCAAGTAATAACTGTAATCTTTCCTGTTTGTTATCAGAGTACTAACTGTCATATTTCCTGTTTCTTCTGAAATACCAATGGCTGTCCTTTTATATCTTTCTATCTCTCTTTTACATGTTTGTTAAATGCAATGTCTGTAAGTATAGTAATTAATAAGCATAATGTAAAAATATCACCAAACCAGAGGCCATTGTTTTTGTACATGTAAACAACACACATTTTCTATTGCATTTTTTAATATGATTGCTCAAAACCTGCACCGCTTACTTCACAACCTGGGTGTGATTTTTTTATTTAGGTTTGAAGGAGAGGCTACGCATTTGCCTCAGCCTGGGTGGATACGCACTGCACTCAGATTCAACAAGTACTTGCACATTTTAGAAAAAAGGCTCTGCTCACCTTATTTCTTTTGTGGCCACTGGTGAACCAAGAAACAGCCGTTCCGTCAGAGCTTTCGACTTCCTCGAGCCTCTCCTGCCTGGCTCGCCAATAAATGTGTAATAAAAACCTGATCCCAGTCCGGGCCAGATGGACTGGGGAGTTTCTCCCACACCGTTGAGTGTTTCTTCAGGAAAAACAACCATGATCTTCAGAGTCATTGCATATGATTCAATAATAACACACAAAAAAACCCGGGCTGGTTTGCGCAAACCAATATACACATTCAATCTCAGCATTTGTAAAAAGCCCCACTTCAGTCTGAATTACTAGGCCTTTTATGCTGCCCTTAACTCCACCTATTTGGGGTGTAACCTTGCCTCCTCCCACAAGGGCTGGTCCCTTCCTCTGAAATCCTACTCCAGGGATCCCCTTGCCCCTCTTCCTTTTCGTGGCTCAACATCGACCACTGCTGGTTTTAATTAAGCATTACATCTGGCATTTATTTATACTGTAGTTTGATGAAATGCTATGATTTAATTATATATGAAATGGCCTGGCCATGGTTTGACCATAGTAGTTCAATAAGTGATCATTACAATGATCTGATAGGTTAAAATAATAAAAGTACAATAAAGTAACAGAAATGAATACACTTACAAACTAAAAATGAACTAAATGCATATGAAACACATAATGCAGAGACTGCATTGACTGCAGTTGATTTCCCCCTACATTTGGAATGCAAAATATGGAACACAGTATTAGTAAGCATTAACAATAGTCTGTGTGATACAAACAACAGCTGAGTTTCAGGTTATGGAACACAAACAAAACTCTCTGGAATGTGTATTGTACCAATAGACCCATTTGTTGTTTGTAAACAAAAGAGGATGCGTGCGCAACCCTGGGGCAAAAAGTGTACTATCACCTTGGCAGGCTATCACAATGCGGTGAACTTGATCATCAACGATTTAACGGACCAAGTAATTTTGTTTCTGGTTCTTTTATTTCACTTTCATCTTGGCACAGTTATACAAATTATAGCTAGTGTTAGTCTTCTTAGGCTACAACTTTTTTGTTGTAACGTTAAGGTAGCATATTTAGCTATAGCCCATTTACCTTATAAATGCCTGCAAGCTAACCGTCATAAACTGTCAATTTTTGATCAGCGGCAAGTTGACAACTTAATTTTTTAACGTTAGTCCAACTCAATAACTTGGACAGATAGGATACACCACATTAACAAATTTTTAAAAATTGTCTAGTCTGCTTGAAATTGATATAGCTAACGTTAGCCTAGTGTAACTTCTGTTAAGCCGTTAATATTTTATTGTGTTTGGCCAGATAGGAGTCGACATAGCCTGTCTAGCTAGCTAACACACACGAAGGTGGTGCAGCTGACAACTATTGTCTCAGTAAATTGTCTGTGTGATGATGTGTTGATAACTTAATGTTTAACTAAAGCCTATCGTTAACCTACTTTTAGTTTTAGCCAGAACAGAAATGGCACTAGTAACATTAGCTACTACCAGTGTTTTCTTCTGTAATGGTTAGCTAGCTAGCGTACCGAACCCTGTTATCAGGTTTTTTTTTTACTTTTATATGAGACAGTAGGCTAGTAGGCTACTACCAAAAAAGGGGAGCCGATTAGCGGCTGTTGCAGTGCATAAAAGAAGCTCATGATTTTTGTTTGTTTTAATCAAATCAAGAATCAAGAAAGATACCTTTTGAATTCCCAATATGTTGGTAAGATGGCTGGCTAACTTGATTATTTACACATGGCAGTCCATCTCATTGGATTTATTTCTTCACCTACCGCGCCCTCGAGTGGACATATAAAAAATGGCACTTCTTGATGTTGGTGCTTGCTAGTTGAGTTGATTACAATGAACTAGAGTTTAAAAAAACAACAACACACATTTTGCTAATATTGTGAATGTGCTATAGACAAAGCAAATATATATATTTTTTTTTTTTTACCGCATTGGCAAATCAGCTGTCGAGGAAGTTCCAATATGGTTGCGTGCCCGAATATGGGCGCTATCTAGCTACGTTTCTTAACGTTATCCATCTTATTTGTTTTATCCAAGTGTTCACTGGTATAAACTTTCTTTTTCGGGAAATACGTTGGCTAACTCTAAGCTGGTTAATTATTTAGATTTAACAAAATTAACATTGGCAATCTAGCAGTTAGCAAATGTGAGCGACTAATGTTCCTGTGAGATGCAACCAAGACAGTAACGTTACAGCTGCTAGCTAACGCTAGTCTAGAGACAGACAGACCACATCAGTGTTGCCAGATGCCTGAATTAATTTACCCCCAAAAAAATTCCGAAAATCCCCCATCTTCAATTGAGTCCCATACAATTTTCTCACAATTTCCCCCCATACCTCCTTTTAAAATCCCCCATCTATCATTGACTCCCATACATTTTTTCTTTAACAATTCCCCCATGAATTGTTAAAGTCCCCTAAATTTAGGGGAAAATCCCACAGTCTGGCAACCCTGGACCACATGCCCCAGGTTCACAAATCACAAAAAAAAATTTTCGAAAAAAAAAAGTGACTAAGACACCCACCTCAGCTCATCTACGCTGGAAAACTAATGTTACGGTTAGTCCACCCAATTAGATAGCACACTAAAGTTATAAATGCACAGCGCCTGCTGCCAAACCCGAGATATCTACAGGTAACTAGCAATAACAGCTGCTCGGTGATAAATATCGACCTGTGTCTTAAATATCGACATGAACATATAACCATGCAGCAAGACCTTTTACTTTTTATATCTCATGGCCAACTCGTTAAATGGTAGGCGTCCATTTCTACATTGTTAGCAAGCTTGTTAATTCTCACCAGTCACTTGCATAACTTCGTATTAAATTATAACGTTATTTGCTATTGGGTCAAAATAGTCTCACAGTATGTTTTCAGTCATGGTTAGCCACCTACACCATTTGCTTCAAAACTGCAGCTCTAGCCTATGGTCGAAGCTGTCTTTATTCAATTGAGTGCCTTATTGAGTTAACTTATATGATGAGATGGGAGCCAGCATAATATACTTCCTGGACACTTACTAAATTGAATAAATATTACACATGTTTACACCAAACTGCTTAGCTATCTCACTGTTGATGTAACTAAGATATTCAAAGTTAAACAAATGTCCTTCATCATCCATTTCAGCTTCTGCAATTACAAGTTGATGTTGATTTCTTTTGCAATATTGAATATTCTGCCCCAGTGTTGTGTGCGCACCTCTACTGTGACGTTGGTGAGAAACCGGTCTATACAATAGATAATTCTTACAGAATTCCATTACTAGCAACACAGTTTTGCAGTACAGCTCACCACATTTCCCCTTTAATCAATGTAATTTCAATACTCCTACGACAAATCTTGAAAGCATTGGTCACTTGACACAATTATCTCCTATAAGTCGTACAAAGCACTAGTTTTCCCCTTCACTGCCAGAAAGCACTTAATGCGTTCATTTGGGGTTAGTTTAGGGAAGTGTTACTACAGCATATGTGAACAGTAAAGTAAAATTAAAGCGACTAACTGTGGATCAGATTAAATTGCGGTTCATTTTCATCTACCATTTTTGAGAGAACCTCTGATATAATTTACTTGTTATGCAAACTTTTACCTGTTCATATCGATCCAACAGTGTACGCAAGATATGATATATAGAACTTGTGTTACGTTATAGTTACTGTATTTACATACAGCCTATGGTGGCAATCAGCAATCAGTCTGTGAAAAGAACATCATGCAGTCGACTAGCTACAGGGCGCCCTTTATCGGGCACGTCCTCGTTCAACCATGTTTGAACTTCCTCGAGAGCTGATTTGCCAACGAAAAAAAAGAAAACCAGTATTTCCCACCCACTTCAAACCAAACAAGGTATGTATCCGCTCATTTTCATGAATATTTAACGATAATTACACATTTTATGAGCCTTTTTATCACGCCCCCTATGTGAAAAAAATGTCCGAAATCTGATTCTACTTCTGCGCTGGTGTACTACACTGCATAGTCTTGTTTACTTCGGGGGATTTAATTAAATAAAATGTCGCTAAAACTTTAGCTAGATAGCCAATATATTGGTTATTCAAACGGTATCTTTCTTGATGAAATAAACTATTAATTGATTCTTAAAACAACAATAATCGTGAGCTTGTTTATGGATTACAACAGCCGCCCGATAATGGGCGCCCTTTCTTTGGCAGTCTCGTCTCATCTTAAAGACGTTAAAACGAAAAAAAAACAAACACGTTATTGGCTTAAAAGTTAACATCGTTTTTGTAAAGAAATAAATCTCTTTTAAGCCAATAAACGATAGTTGTCTCCCCTTTTTTGACATTACTGTCTCATCTAAAAGACGTTAAAACAAAAAACTACCGGTCACGTCTACATGTTTAATATTGGCTTAAAACTTAGTTTATCGTTTTGTGAAGAAATAAACCCAATATTGACATCTTTCGGACTGCCAGGTAAACTATCCAGTTAGCCAGCTATTTTGCCAACATATTGGTTATTCAAACGGTATCTTTCTTGATGAAATACACTGTTCATTGATTATTAAAACAACAATAATCGTGAGCTTGTTTATGCACTACAAGAGCCGCCCGATAAAGGGCGCCCCTTTTTTGACAGTACTTTCTCATCTAAAAGACGTTAAAACAAAAAAACTACCGGTCACATCTACATGGTTATTGGCTTAAAAGTTAGCTTATCGTTTTGTGAACCTAATAAATATAATATGTTCAATGGTATGTGCCAGCATAATATCAGTATCGTATGTTGATCACAAAAATGTCTGGTTTCCGCCCGATAACCGGGTTCGGTACGATACTGTGAGGACACACTGATTAGCTCTGTTGCCTTCACAGATAAAAGTGAATACTTATCATTCACCTCAATCTGACAAACTCAAGACTAACTGTAAGCTTTATTTCCACAGACCACTGTGTACATGTGGATGCATTACGGAATACAAGCCAACATTTTCTCTATAATATGCAAGATTCTTTTGTAGTATTATAATCCTTGAATGTTCACACGCACACATTTTAAGACATTTCCTCTACACTACTTGAACATATTAGATAAGAACCAAGCTGGGCCTCCTGGAAGTCGAGAGGTCAGCGGCCAGAAGCATTAGAATTAAAGAAGTGTGTGTGTGTGTGTATTTTTTTACCTATGTGTGTGTCCGTTTCCCTCTGTTTTAAAGCTGAGAACACCTATATAATGCATCTGAATGGACCTTTGTAAGAAGGCCTTGTGAATATATTTCATTCTGACACTCCATCTAGATTAGGCAGCGCCTAGTCATAGGTAACTAAACGGTCCTTTGTAAAATAATGAGCACATTTGCGTGAATATATATATCTTGTTTTGACACCTCAGCTTGATAAGCTAGGCGGAACTTTCTGGAAGGCTGAGGGAGTTTGTATACAAAAAAGTTTGTATACAAAAAATCTGTATACAGTATATATATATATATACTGTATACAGATCCTTTCCAAAAAATTGTTTTTTTTTTCATAATTCCATTCAAAAAGTGAAACTTTCATAGATTATAGATTAATTACACACAAAATTAAATATGTCTAGCCTTTATTTGTTTCATTTTTCATAATTTTGGCTTACAGCTCCAGAAAACCCCCAAAACAGTATTTCAAGAAATTAGAAGTGTGTCGAAAATCAGCATTTACTTCAGTTATTTCAGGGAATGAGTGGAGTGGCTTGACTCGAGGAATCCGACAGTTGTAGCCCATGTCCCGGTTACGTCTGTACGTGGTGGTTTTTGAAACACTGACTCCAGCCTCAGTCCACTCCCTCTGCATCTCCGCCAAATTTTGGAATCGTCTTTGCTTGACAATCCGCTTAAGCCTACGGTCATCTCTTTTGCTTGTGCACCTTCTCCTGTCACATTTTTCCCTTCCACTAAACTTTCTATTGATATGCTTGGACACTGCACTCTGTGAACAGCCAGCCTCCTTAGCGATGACCTTTTGTGGCTTACCCATCTTCTGGAGGGTGTCAATGATAGTCTTCTGGCCAATTGTCAAGTCTGCATTCTTCCCCATACTGAACCAAACTGAGATAAACTTTGCAGGTGTTTTGAGTAAATTAGATGATAGTGTGACACTCAGTCTAAAACATTCATTCTCTGAAATAACTGAAGTAAATGCTGATTTTCGACACACTATTCTAATTTCTTGAAATACTGTTTTGGGGGTTTTCTGGAGCTGTAAGCCAGAATTATGAAAAATGAAACTAGACATATTTCACTTTGTGTGTAATGAAGCTATAATCTATGAAAGTTTCACTTTTTGAATGGAATTATGGGGAAAAAAAAACTTTTCCATGATATTCTAATTTTTTGGAAAGGATCTGTATATAGTATATCGTGTATAATCAAATATAGTGGTCATATATTGTTTTAGGCTTCATCATTCCCCCTCATGCATTTACCTGTAGGAATACCTGGGTGGAAGATGAGGAGCACTCCCTCAATCTCCCTGTCCTTACACCCTGAACAGTGCCTACCAGGATTATGTAAATACTGTTTATACCAATAACATTCAGACACATTCTGGATGATTAATTTTCATACCTGAATTTTCTTCCACAGGGTCCCAAAAATACATTTTATTTTGTAAAAATATAGTTAGTTTTATGTAGCCTATATTGTAGCAGATTTGTGATGCAAACCGGAAAACGCAACCTGTTGTGTTTACGACAGTGTTTCTTGTCAGTCATAGTTTTAGCGTAGACTAGCCTAACTATGGTTACATTTAATAGTATGGTTGTAAGCCAGTGAAACACATTGTAGCCTACTTGAGAATTACCGGGTTAAAACGTGTTTGTTTAGCATTTGCCAGTTTACTTGTCTTAGCCAGTGGCATAGTGCAGTTTGTCGGGGCTCCCCTGCAAGGTTCACATCTGTTAACCCAAACAGTTTGCCCGTATAAAATACGGCTTTTCCACCTTTTCGAATGTAGCCTATGCGGGCATATAAGGTTAATGATATGGGAAATCTAGTCTAATACGTTTTTTAATACCCAAATGTTTCCAACATAATTAAATCGCAGCATCACATCTCTGCTATTCGGCCATGGAAAATCAGATCTGTATGATCTAAAAATGCACAAACCACAAAGATGCAGTAGCGTCTAGGCTATCAAAGCTGTTATGTAGGCTGGTAAGATAGGAAAACTGCAAAAAAGTGCCGCAAGCTCATGCAACACGACCCATGCATAATTTAGGAAATTGTGTATCTCTCCTGCACTGGGTTGTGTGTGGAGTAAATCATGTGGGGTGTCTCTGTGACTGTTTAAAACCCCACTGATTTCAACTGTTATTCCGTAACTGAACAAAAGATTTTAAAGAGAACTAAAGCGTCTAATTAGAAACGTAGCCTAAACAAATTTGCAGCATGTTACACAATTAATTCACAATTAATTTTAATGCCATTATCTGCATGTGCGCTTTACAGGAGCAGGTCTGTTTCCCCTGCTGTTAATCACACTTTTCACACTTTTGTCTTCCTGGGAAAGTGGATTGTTTTAAAGTATTACGCTATACCAGTAAAACAGGTTGGTCACATTTCCATAAGCAGGACATTATAAAACAAGGGAAAATATGCGTGAACCTATGGGTTGCCAACCTGACAGCTTTATTGTATTTAATGTCATCATTACGGCAAAATAACGTTATTTATGTTATCAAAATTAGAATGTAGTTAGCCTAATGAACTTCGGATGAAGCTTGAACATGAGTTCATTGCTTCATTGCATAATCAAACGAAATTCGTTAAACAAGCAGGCTAATTTGGCGTTTTCTAAGGTGAGACGGAAGCCATTGGTAGCTTATTCTCAACTGTTGCAGGTGCTTTTAACGAAATTTAACCGCATATATTTTGTAAACAGCACTGTCAGGAATTACCGGGAACTCATGGTTAGTCCGAATGATCAATAATATTGATCAGTATAGCCTATTCATTGATCGCAGTAAACACGCACAAGCATGTCTGTTTCACCATCATATAAGCAATCCGCCAAGGTGGAAAGGCAGGCTTTTAAAGGAAATGGGATATGACATTTTGATTGGTTTATTGCATGTCACGCCCAAGACACACCTATAATTAATGAAGAGACTAGTTTCAGCCCATTTTCACATTGCGTCGTGCTTAGCGCCCAAAAAACACGCCGTTAAAATAGCAAAACTGGACTTGGACACGCCCTAAATGCACTTAATGCCATGCGCTTAGACGAAGCGCTAAGATCGCCAAGATGGAGCCCAAGAGGTTAAAGGTGCAATCCAACATTTTCATTGCAAAACTGACACAAATGTGTATTACTACAATACCCATAGCCTACATCTAAGGGCCAAATCCTAAATTGAGATAAGCGGAATTAAGTCACATTTTCACGTAACTCAAGGGCTTCCAAGACTCAATCAGGTTTAAATGAGCCCATTTTCCCTGTAGCTTATATCATATGCAAACAAATGCATTAATTTAGGCCTACTTTGGGTAAAAGGCAGCGCAGCTTGCCGCCAGCGTTGGTTCGGACAGCCTACGTATATATATCGCTCAGAGTTGCGTTTCCTGCTCCGCTGTCACACTTTTAGCTATTTTTGCCCTCTTCATTTTCAACACTAGGCTAATGTTAGGGCAGTGAATGGAAACTTGTTTTTTTGAATAAACATGTTTATAAATTTCTATATAAAATAAACATGTTTAAAGGCAATAGATCGCACATGCATAGGTTCTGAATTACCGGGAGGTGAGATCTGGTGTCACAGCATTGATCGAACCGCAAATAGCCTAGGCCTAATCAGAGCCTTATAGGCCTATATATAAGGCTCTGGGCCTAATGCATCAAATTATTTAGCATGCTTGAACTATGTAGCCTAGATGACTTACACTCCTTGTCAGTTCTCAGTTTGTTTGTTTGTCTTTGATATATGATATATGAGATAATAAATCACAGCCTATTCTCCAACGCAGATTTATTCATCAACATGGAAGGCAGCCGGCTGCCTAAATGTTGGCGAATAAATCTGCATTGGAGAATAGTGTGACTTTTTCTCTCATAGACTGGTCAGCACCTCGCAACAAGGTGTATGTTTTCTTTTCTACTTTTGTCTTTGATATATGAGTATATAGCAGGTGCATTCATTAGCGTAAACAGTTACAATAAACAGCTAAATTGAATCTAGCCAAATATAGACTTGATGTCATATTTGAAAGACTGGCACTAAAAAAATCAGCACACCACTGACGCCATCTCCAAAGCTCGTGGATGTTATGGCGTGAGAAAATAACCAATCAATCTTTCTATAGCCCAGTGGCAACTAACTTCCAAATGCAGTTGAATTACAGTAGAGCCCACGTTCTGTCAGATATATATAGGTACATCTGTTTCTTGTTTTTCTTCTAGTCGGTCAGATTGATCTGAAAAATAGGTAGGCCTACATCACATGAGAACTTTACACAACCTGCCATATGCTCTCTGCTTTTGCACTCCTAGGTGAAAAGTGAAAAAAAGAACAATTCAGTCACAAAATGTAAGGGATTACAATTGTTATGTTTGCAATGTTTATTTTCCCTTGTAATACGTTCAGGAGTCAAATTAACTTCTATTAGATCCACAATGAAAGACACCATGTTTTCGCAAATGGTCACAAGATCGGTTTCTTTTTTGAAATGGCACAATGTTTATTAGATTGTAACACATTTCAATAAAACATGCATTGCAATTGATCAGTTATTGTATTCAACTTTCGAAAAGGATCAATGATCAGACCACCACAGTACTGTACCCTGAACACTATTTTGAACTATGTTTTCTACAGTGTGTGACATTAGAGGTGGCAAGCTTATTTCCAACAGTTAACAAATGAGCATGGGAGATACTAAAACCCAACTGCAGTCAGTCAGCATTACAACATCGCGTAAAGGCCCATTTCAGCACATACTGTAACTCTTCACAGTAGCCTTAATGCTTAAGTTTAGGACAATACTGTAACGTCTTGCACTGTAGGTTAACAAATGAGCATGGGAGACACTAAAACCCTATTACCAAGTAATCAAACTCCGCCCTTTTCTAACTACCGCTGACGCTGAGAAGCTCATCCATGCTTTCATCTCCTCAAGGTTGGACTACTGCAATGGTCTTCTGGTCGGCCTTCCAAACAAATCACTCCAAAGATTTCAATATATTCACAACAGCGCCGCCCAGATCCTGAGGAAGGTCCAGAAATATGATCACATCACCCCTGTCCTGGAGTCCCTTCACTGGCTACCAATCACACAACGTATCAACTACAAAATAGCACTGCTCACCTTCAGGACCATATATCATGATACCCCTACCTACCTTAAAGATCTCCTACAGCGTCACAAGTCCTCCCGGTCCCTCAGATCTGTAAGCTCCAATATGCTCATCATCCCACAGACCAAACTCAAAACTATGGGAAACCGTGCCTTTTGTGCAGCTGCCCCCCGAATTTGGAACTCCCTTCCTAACCACCTGCGAGAGTACCAAACCCTCTCATACAAAACTGGACTCAAAACCCACCTTTTTCATCTTGCCTTCAGTCTGTTTTAGTCCCTTCCCCCTCCCAGTAGGCCTTACGTTTTTATACCTGTTTTTTAGGCCTCTTAAGTTTTGTGCTACCTTTTTATTTATTTATTTTTATTTATTTTCTTTTTCCTGTGAAGCGTCTTTGAGATACTATATGAAAAGCGCTCTACAAATTGGATTTATTATTATTATTATTATTATTATAATTATAAACAACTTAGAAAAAGATAAGATAATAAATCAGAAGAACAAACGGAGTACCCTGAACACTCCAGTTTTAGTACTGTAACATCTTGCACTGTAGGTTAACAAATGAGCATGGGAGACTCTAAAACCCTATTACATAGTAGTCAGTCAGCATTACAACATCGCTCAAATGTCTACTACAGCACATACTGTATGTAACGTGATTACTTAACTCTTTTCACAGTAGCCTTATTGCTTAAGTTTAGGACAATACTGTAACGTCCTGCACTGTAGGTTAACAAATGAGCATGGGAGACACTAAAACCCTATTACACAGTAGTCAGTCAGCATTACAATATCGCTCAAAGGCCTACTACAGCACATACTGTATGTAACATATATTACGGTGTGATGGAAATTATATTTTCCCTTCTTATGACCAGGGCTGAAGTTGTCAATCATACCAATATGATTCCACAGCAGAGACAGATTTAAACACAAATATAGCTGACAAATATGCGGCATTAGCGGCATTTGTCAAACGCAGAAACCGCAAAATGGTAGACAGCTCTAGACAGGGTTGACCCAAAATACAAATATTTGTTTCTAATCAGGGCTTTTGCCATTGCTGATGGTATCTTAACCCGATCCAGTAAGGGCTTGCGTATTAAGTCTTTTAAGTACAAGTGAAACAGTGAACAGTTAATACTGTTAAATTGCTTAACTTTTGCAATAAAAAGGTGTTTCTTAATGTGAAAACAACATTAAAAGAAGCATAGCATTTGCACAATAGTTTTGCCAAACATTAACCTAGCCATTGGTACCAAGGCGGAATTGAACCGCTGACCACATACATGGAAAGCCAATACTGTATCCACTAGGCTAAAGCAGGTTAACAGTAATGAGGAGGCCAAATAAGACTTGTGTGTTGCGGTATCAGATTGTTTTGGCTTACTGACTTCATAATTGAAACAGATAACAGGTAATATTGTGAAATTTCCTAGCCTTTGCAATAAAAAGAACATTACAATGTCGTGCACATTGTGTGCCTCAAAAAAACCTCAGGAACAGGTGGGGATCGAACCACCAACCTACTACACGGCAGTCAAATGCCTTAACCACTAAGCTACAGGAACTTTCACAGTTGCTATAGTAGGTAGACGGCCTGTTAAGCAGAGATAGTGTACTTGGTGGATGGCATACCTGCCATCCCAACATTTGTATTTCTTTAGTGCCAGCACGCTGATTGATTGGGTTGAAACTGCAGGGCTCAAGTCTTGATCTAGCATTTGTGTGATAAGCCACGCCCAATGCAAAATCCATTGGCTTCTCATTCGGCCAATTTTTGACATACACCTTAGTAAAGTAATGCGTGTCTGTAGGGAAGCGGTTTGAGTACCTTGAACAGGTTTGGTGCAAATTGGTCAAATTCTGTAGGAGGAGTAGCATTTTAAGGGCTCTATTTTCAAACCAGCGCAAGGGGACGGTATAGTCAAATGCAAGCTTGTTGACAGCATCAACGTTTTAAAACTGGCGCTATGGCATTTCTCAGCAATACCGCTAGGATCAACAAATTCTCAACATAACATCCTTTCGCTTGCGCTGCAGTGGGATGGGTGGCGCTCTCTGGGGCGTGTTCTAAAATACTTTCGGCTCGGTGACAATTTGAACCAACGAAAACCCATTGCGTTATGATCAGCTGGAACCACCTCTTAGCGGCAACGCAATAGACTGTCAATTTGGCAACTTATTAGTCATGTAGTTCTATGTAGTGTCTATAGGTGATGCCAACATTACACTTCCATTTAATGAACAAATAGCCTATAATTATTATTAATTAATTAATTTTAATTTAAACTACTAGAATAAAACAGGACAGCTTACAAGAAACTTGCGATCATGTAGGCCAATAGCCTATAATATATAAATTACACATTGACACAGTTGAATCATAAGCCTACCATTTGAATCATAATTATGCCTACATCACCTAATGTAGGCTAATTAATGCAGTCGCCACCTCCTCCCGTGCCTTCCGAACTTCTGGGAGACGAGGTGGTGTGGATTGTGATCCATAAATTACTACAGTCCTAGCCTGTACTTCTGTTGCAAGTACGTCTGATTCCTGTGCGGAAAATCGCTCTTGTCGTTGACGGTCCAGTGCGTTTGGGTTGCTCATTATGAAATTGCATGGAGCGATTGCGTTCCAACTGGCTTTTTTTAAAGCATGAGAACAACAATTTGATTGGCTACCATAGAGACACACCTTGGACATTTAAACCCAGCCTTTTAGCAATACCGCCATCAGATGCGCCAAGATTTCCGTCATGAAATTACCAAATTTCTCGCCGACACGCCCTCAGAGCGATACCGCCAAGCGCTTACTCTTGTGTTCACCATTGCGTTTGGTTTATTAAAATAGAGCCCTAAGTGTTTTACAAAAAATGCTAATTAGCGGAAATTCGAAGATGGCAGACTTCATGGTTTCTTGAGGCAAATTTGTTGGGCAGGAGTAGCGGGACGTATACACCAAATTTTGTGACTGAAGATCAAACGGGGCGTCGGCAGTGGGCGTGTCAATGATTTTTAGTGAATTTTTAAATATTTTCTTATATTTGGATCTCTATAGCGCCACCACGTGGCTCGATTGGGTTGAAACTGGAGAGGTCAGGTCCAGATGTTACTCTTAAAAGACCATCCAAGTTTCATAACTTTCTGTGAAATGGTTTTGGAATTATTAGCATTTTTGTGATAAGCCACGCCCACTGGATATTTATTGGCTCGTCATTCGGCCATCTTTTAAAATATCCATATTCTGTTTATAACTTTTATGATGCATGGTGTAAGGAGTGTGTTTAACATGTTTCATGTAAATTGGTCAGATTTTATAGGAGGAGTAGTATTTTAAGTGTTTTACAAGTAATGCTAATTAGCGGAAAATCCAATAGGGCTAACTTCATGGTTCCTCAGGCAAATTTGTTCAGTATGAGCAGACGGACCTCTATCCCACATTTTCTGACTCTAGATAAAACGGGGCGTATGCAGTGGGCGTGTCAATTATTTTTTTGTGAATTTTTAAAAATGTTTTATATTTGGATCTATATAGCGCCACCACGTGGCTCGATTGGGTTGAAACTATACTGGTCCATTCCTCATGTTACTCGTAATACATCTTCCAGGTTTCATAACTTTCTGTCAAATGATTTTGGAATTATCAGCATTTTTGTGATAAGTCACGCCCATTGAAAATTCATTGGCTCGTCATTCGGCCATATTTTAAAATATCAAAATTCTGAATATAAATTTTATGAAGCATGGTCTAAGGAGTTTGTGTACCTCGTTTCATGTAAATCGGCCAAATTTTGTAGGAGGAGTAGCATTTTAAGTGTTTTACAAAAAATGCTAATTAGCGGAAAATCAAATATGGCTGACTTCATGGATCCTTGAGGTAAATTTGTTCAGCATGAGCAGAGGGACATGTACACCACATTTTGTGACTCTAGGACAAACGGGGCGTCGGCAGTGGGCGTGTCAATGTCACAATATTTACACGTGCACTACAGCGCCACCAACTGGCCTATCGCCACGAAATTCGGTGTGAGCTTGTATGATGACAACTTCTAACTACTTGCCAAGTTTCATGCTAAAGAGTCTAGCAGTTAAGGAAAAACTCAAAGAAGTAATAAATGAGTACATTTAAGCCAAAATGTCAGCAAATTCAAGATGGCGTCCACGAAATTAGTAAACATCTATGATCCAAATCCGGCTCTTTGTCACTGTAGCAAGTTATACATCTCTGCAAAGGAACTGTGATTTTTAGTGAATTTTTTTATATTTCTTTATATTTGGAACTCTATAGCGCCACCACATGGATAGATTGGGATAAAACTGTACATGTCTAGTCCTAATGGAACTCTTAACATACCTACCAAGTTTCATAGCTTTCTGTCAAATCGTTTTGGAATTATTACCATTTTTGTGATAAGCCACGCCCAGTGAAATTTCATTGGCTCGTCATTCGGCCATCTTTGAAAATATCAAAATTCTGAATATAAATTTTATGAGACATGGTCTAAGGAGTGTCTAAACTAAGTTTCATCTCAATTGGTCAAATTTTGTAGGAGGAGTAGCATTTTAAGCATTTTACAAAAAATGCTAATTAACAAAAAATCCAATATGGCGGACTTTATGGGTCCTAAAGGCAAATTTGTTCAGAATGAGCAAATGGACATGCATACCAAATTTTGTGAATCTAGGTGAAATGGGGCGTCGGCAGTGGGCGTGTCAATGTCAAACGTTTTTAACGTGCACTACAGCCCCACCAGGTGTTCAATCTGCGTCATAATATAGAGAATCCAAGAGTTTGGCAATACCAACAAGCGTGCCAAGTGTGGTGATTCTAGGACAAACCAGCTCACGGGAATTTTAGGTGAAAGGGGAGAAAAAAAAGAAGAAAAAAAAGAATCTGAACAAAAACAATAGGGTACCTGCAGCTTCGCTGCACGGTCCCCTAAATATAGCTGCAAGCAGCGATGTCCGGGGACCGTGCGGCATTAGCGGCATTTGTCAAACGCAGAAACCGCAAAATGGTAGACAACTCTAGACAGGGTTGACCCAAAATACAAATATTTGTTTCTAATCAGGGCTTTTGCCATTGCTGATGGTATCTTAACCCGATCCAGTAAGGGCTTGCGTATTAAGTCTTTTGAGTACAAGTGAAACAGTGAACAGTTAATACTGTTAAATTGCTTAACTTTTGCAATAAAAAGGTGTTTCTTAACGTGAAAACAACATTGAAAGAAGCATAGCATTTGCACAATAGTTTTGCCAAACATTAACCTAGCCATTGGTACCAAGGCGGAATTGAACCGCTGACCACATACATGGAAAGAAAATACTGTATCCACTAGGGCAAAGCAGGTTAACAGAAACGAGGAGGCCAAATAAGACTTGTGTGTTGCGGTATCAGATTGTTTTGGCTTACTGACTTCATAATTCAAACAGATAACAGGTAATATTGTGAAATTTCCTAGCCTTTGCAATAAAAAGAACATTCTTACAATGACGTGCACATTGTGTGCCTCAAAAAAAACTCGGCAACAGGTGGGGATCAAACCACCAACCTACTACACGGCAGTCAAATACCTTAACCACAAAGCTACAGGAACTTTCACAGTTGGTGTCGTAGATAGACGGCCTGTTAAGCAGAGATAGTGTACTTGGCGGATGGCATACCTGCCATCCCAACATTTGTATTTCATTAGTGCCACCATGCAGATTGATTGGATTAAAACTGCAGGGCTCAAGTCTTGATCTAACCCTCAATCAACCCACCAAGTTTCAGAACTTTATATCAAACGGTTTTAGAAGTACTAGCATTTGTGCGATAAGCCACGCCCAAATGCAAAATCCATTGGCTTCTCATTCGGCCAATTTTTGACATACGCCTTAGTAAAGCGGAAAATTGAAGATGGCAGACTTGATGGTTACTTGAGGCAAATTTGTTCAGTTTGAGCAGACGGACCTCTATCCCACATTTTGTGACTCTAGATAAAACGGGGCGTATTCAGTGGGCGTGTCAATGATTTTTAGTGAATTTTTTTATATTTTCTTATATTTGTATTGATATAGCGCCACCCCGTGTCTCGATTGGGATGAAACTGTAGAGGTCAATTCCGCATGTTACTTTTAACCTCTTAATACCAAACGCCCCCTAGCGGTAACGCGGGCGTTATGGAAATTATTAAATTATACATTTCATTAATTTAATAATATATAATAAACTGCTCACCTCAATATTTTGATTAAATATCCTTAAGATATATCCATTCCTTCTGGGAAAGTGGTTTTTAAGCCCAAAACGTCGGGATAAAACTTTGTAAATAACGTTGGAAACTCTGACCTAATTCTCAAACATGTATTGCAGCTTGATGTCACACCATAAACAATGTGCTGGTAAACTGTTCTGCTTAATTGTATTTCACAAAACTTTGGTTTGAAAAATCATTATACCTTTAGGCTTCAAGAAAAAATACTTTAAAACTTTCATACGGCTGTACATTATTTTTTTCCAATTTTAAACCGACTTGTGCTTTTTTGCAATTGATTACGACTCGTTCGGCTGTGTTCACTTTGGCGTTGTGAAACTCAGCCAGTTTCTGGAGTACCAATCCCGTGGCTTAGTATATGTTAGCCAGAGTTGTTTTGAACATGCTTGCAGAGATTTATGCAAAACCGTCGTCAATTGGGTGTATTTCTTTGACTGATAGCACAATAGGCCTATCTGAAGTGGGAAAAACTGTCTTCCACCCGCCTCCACTCCGAGTATTATTTGCTTTCCACTGGGTTTTAAAACTGTCTGTCAAATATTCCAGCCAATAGCCAAGACTCTTATCTTTCAAACGAGCCCTCATTCAACACTGTAGCCTTCGTATATCAAGGAAATTCTGCCGTGCGTATAAGGAAGTGGCGGCCACGCGTAATTATCGAACCAAGATGGCAGTGTTTTTACCTTGTAGCGTAGCTCGCTACATTCCGTTTAGCAAAGCACAATTAATTAGGTAAGGCCCGCAGTTAAATTTTTTTACGTTAGAGTATTTTTGAGACAGTTTTTGTGTAGTTATTTCGAGATTTTTGAGGCGTTTATCCGTGCACCAAGTGCTAGACAAACTGGATAAGCCAGAAGATGTTTTTGCCGAGGGAGACTCATCCTGTCTCAGTGACGCTGAATCCACTGATGACCGAGATGGTGTTGCTGACATGTAAGTTGTTTTATCATACTAACAGTGTTATGCTATAAACGCATTGAATTTCGCCATGGCAGGTAACGTCGTTAGGGCTGGTGGTATTACCGATTTTTCGATATACCAGTGTGAATTCACGCAATGCCATGCGGGTTCGTAATTACATTGTCAACTGTATTTTATTGTTTTTCATACAATTAATATTGCAAATTGCACATTCCAACGGTATGATAAATAATTTATGAAGTAAACTTGAAGGGTGTATTGTCTGTGTTGACAAACTCGCACGTGTTACGTGGCGTTGCCAACAACACAGATGTTTGTGGAAACGGTAAGTTTGGTGTAAGCATCGAAGGAAATGTGCAATTTAGCTGCAATGCGTGAATCCCTGTGTTTCTTCTGTGAAGCTAACTAACCTTATATACTTATGCATAAAATTGGTCCCTCTCAGCTAAATTAATATAGATAGTATTACCTTTACAGTGGCAAGCTAGCAAGCAAAATTACAGGTAACAAGCAGCTAGCTATCTATTTGTGTCTGAGATGAGCTACTAAATCAATTTTTTTGAGTGTGAAATGGTTTCTGGAAGTGTTTAGTAAAGTCATTGTTCCCCATGAGTAAATTGTTCTGTATGCAGTACAGAAGGCTGTGCAGGTAAACAAAATGGCAATTTATGCATGGTATGAGGGAGAGAACATGATAACATGAGGGAGTACTTGTTTATTATTATTATTGTTGATTGTTGTTGTATAAGGGGGACTAATGGGTATATCAATATGGTGGACAATTCCATGGACAGGGTTAGTGGGGTTTGTAATGATGCAGATTGCTCTCCTGAGGGAATGTGTAGTCTAAATGGCTTCTGTATGAATGGTTAAATAATCTCTCCTCACCCTCCACCCCCATGTTTTGATCCTTTGCCTTTTTTTGTTTTTAGTTCATTTTTTTTAGCTTTTTGGACCCTGCCATTTTGTACTTTCTTTGTGTAAATACGGTAACTTCAGCAATTAGAGGGCAAGGATCTTTTTATTTGTTACAGCAGGGGTGTTTTTATTTTTTATCTAGGAAACTGGTGGACTTTTGATTTTTTATCCACTGCACTTTTAGTAGTACACCTTAGTGCACTTGTATATAGTTGATATATGTTTGTCATGTATAAAGTTTTGCCTCCTAAAACCCAACCCCAACGTCCCTGTCATAGGAGGTGGCAACAGAATAAAGGACAGGACTGGCAAGCATTAATGTGTAGGGACGTTTCATACTATTCCCATTATTCATTTGAAAACCTGTTTGCACATTCCTGGACTCATTTCTGGCTAATGGGGCTCTGGTGAAATACACAAGATTCACTGTGCTGCTACATGGGTTTTGACAGCTTTTTGTAACCTTGGGTAGTTAGTTGTGTAATATGAAGAGCACCAAGAACACGTCTAAAAATGAACTTTTATTGCCAATATTGACAAATTATCTCATTTTATTGTAAAAACCTAAAAAATAAATCATATTGAGACCTTTCTGGAACATTGCCATTTTTGGCACATTTGGCACCATTTGGATAACGAAAAAGGTTCACCTGAAAAAAAACCTGTAAAATTTGAATGGTTTGAGATATTGACACCAGATTGTTACCAGAGGTAGGCAGCATATTGCTGAATCAGACAGAGGAGTCATTTCCTTGATTGCATTTGTAGCTCCCCAGGTAAAAATTTTTAAACTTGAATGTAGGTACCCGTTTTTTAGTTTTTTTTATATTTTCTGTACATAAATTGTTGTAGTTAAGTATCAAAAACTGGATTTCTATGAGTTCTCACTGCTTAGTCGTAATACTGCAGGTGTCTTCTTTAATAAAAGCCATGAACCATATTTGTACCATTTATAGTTTTTGAGATAACCACCTTTGTTTGTCACTAGTGAAAACAGGCGAAAATTGGCCTATTTTGCCCTCGGTAGGAAGTGGTTAATAGATCTACCAGTTTTCATAACTTTCTGTCAAATGATTTTGGAATTATCAGCATTTTTGTGATAAGTCATGCCCATTGAAAATTAATTGGCTTGTCATTCGGCCATATTGTAAAATATCAAAATTCTGAATATAGCTTTTATGAAGTATGGTCTAAGGAGTTCGTGTACCTCGTTTCATGTAAAATGGCCAAATTTTGTAGGAGGAGTAGCATTTTAAGTGTTTTACAAAAAATGCTAATTAGCGGAAAATCAAATACGGCTGACTTCATGGATCCTTGAGGTAAATTTGTTCACCATGAGCAGAGGGACCTGTACACCACATTTTGTGACTCTGGGTCAAACGGGGCGTCGAAAGTGGGCGTGTCAATGTTACAATATTTACACGTGCACTACAGTGCCAACAACTGGCCTATCGCCACGGAATTCGGTGTGATCTTGTAAGGTGACAACTTCTAACTAATTGCCAAGTTTCATGCTAATCAGCCAAGCGGTTAAGGAAAAACTCAAAGAAGTAATAAATGAGTACATTTAAGCCAAAATGTCAGCAAATTCAAGATGGCGCCCACCAAATTAGTAAAGTTTTATGATCCAAATCCGGCTCTTTGTCACTGTAGCAAGTTATACATCTCTACAAAGAAACTGTGATTTTTAGTGAATTTTTTTATATTTCTTTATATTTGGAAGTCTATAGCGCCAACACATGGATAGATTGGGACAAAACTGTACATTTCTAGTCCTAATGACACTCTTAACAGACCTACCAAGTTTCATAGCTTTCTGTCAAATCGTTTTGGAATTATTAGCATTTTTGTGATAAGCCATGCCCAGTGAAATTTCATTGGCTCGTCATTCGGCCATCTTTGAAAATATCAAAATTCTGAATATCACTTTTATGAGACATGGTCTATCGAGTGTGTATACCAAGTATCATATCAATTGGTCAAATTTTGTAGGAGGAGTAGCATTTTAAGCGTTTTATAAAAAATGCTAATTAGCAAAAAATCCAATATGGCGGACTTTATGGGTCCTTGAGGCAAATTTGTTCAGAATGAGCAAATGGACATGCATACCAAATTTTGTGACTCTAGGTGAAACGGGGCGTCGGCAGTGGGAGTGTCAATGTCAAAATTTTGTCACGTGCACTACAGCGCCACCAGGTGTTCAATCTGCGTCATAATAAAGAGGATTCAAGAGTTTGGGAATCCCAACAAGCGTGCCAAGTCTGGTGATTCTAGGACAAACCAGCTCACAGGAATTTTAGGTGAAAGGGGAGAAGAAAAAAAAAAAAAAAAGAATCTGAACAAAAACAATAGGGTACCTGCTTCGCTGCATGGTCCCCTCATAAGACTTTATTTCTCTTGCAAGCAGAAATAAAAAATGAGAAAGCTCTTACCTAGCTCTCTGATTTCTCAGAGAGAGAACACAAATATATATTAACACACAAGCAGGGCGTCTACTTATCGCCACGCTCCCTCACAAGGCCTTGCCTCATGATATGACGTGACTAAAAAGCAGGTCTCAGTTCAGTAATTTCCCACTGGCCGGGCTTCATGTGCAACATTATTAGTTTAATATGCATAATGCCCACAGTTTCTTCTGGCAACAAAGTTGTGCTCTAATAGGTCAGAGTTTCTGACTCACACAAGCGCACCCAACTGCAGACAGATGCAGATAGCATGAACGCTGACAAAAACAACATGTCCCTCTCTTTCAACCTTGAGCTGTCAACCCCCCCACCGTCAACTCCCTAGCTTATTCAAGCAGGTTTTTAATCAAGCAGGTTTGTTTATACATTCATAAAAAAATATAGTACAGACATAAAATTTTCCCGTCTTCCTCATCGGTGTCAGGGAGAGCAAACCATGCCTGCCAGAAACTGGGTCTGTCAAGGGTGGAGGAGGAGATCTAGTCTGTAATTCCAGCACTCCCACCCTGCTCCACTGCGCATGCCACATTCACAAAGGGGATTACCAAATGGGCAGTTCAGAGGGCCGCCTTTCTCGTTACTGGATGTGCCGTGTTTGTCAAGAAAATGAGTAGGGGCCTGTTGCTCAATGTGTACGTACAGAGTGCCTAGTGGTTCCGGAAGTTTGGCTCATTTGTGGGCTGTCTTGAATGAATTAATGAATTCATATTTATTTGTCCGTTAGGAGAATTGTTCTGTACAATCATAGGTTGGCAACCACAAACAACAACAGAAGAAACGAACAGCATCACAAGACAACAAGACATCACATTAATGTCAAACAGGACACACACCAAAACCATACATGACATAGCCTACATGATTGAAATGGAAAAAAGGCAATGGGGGGGGGGGGGGTGGTCAAAGTCAGTTGTTGATGAGTCCTATGGATGTGGGAATGAATGTTTTATTAGTTCTTGTTGTCCTGTGGAATGGAGTCCGATACCTGCGTCCTGATGGGAGTTCATATTGGCTGTTAAGTGGATGTGTAGTGTCTTCGATGATCCGGTTTGCCTTGTGTATTGCACGTGATCTGAACAGTGATGTAATGTCCCGATATTTGGTTCTGCAGATTTTGCTTGAGATATTGATGATTTTTGTTATCTTGTTTTTATTGACGAGTGTTAAAGAGCTGAACCAGGCGAGGAATCTGAAGGTGAGGATGTTTTCCAAGGTGTTGTAAAAGCGGTGTAGTGTAGAGCTGTTGACATTGAATTTCCCTAGAAGGTGCAGTCTTTGTTGTCCTTTGCTGTATATGGTCTGTGTGTTGATGTTCCAGGTGAGCTTTGAGTCAATGGTGGTTCCAAGGTAACGGTAGCTGTCAACAGTGAGGATGTCGTGATTGTCGATTTGAACAGGTTCCAGTGTACTCCTCCTGCTCCTGAAGTCAATGGTCATTTCCTGTGTTTTTTTGGTATTGAGTATGAGATGGTTGGTTTTGCTCCAGGCGGTGAAAAGTTTTATTTCTTCCATGTAATTGTTTTCACTCTGTTAGTTGGTTATGAGCCCAACTATTACTGTGTCATCAGCAAATTTTATGGTATGACAATTTGGGAAATGACTTCTGTATTGATCGGTATATAGGGTAAATAATACTGGGGATATGACGCTGGCTTGTGGAACTCCTGTGTTAGTAGTGATGGGGGGAGAGTGGGTGGTGTGACTGGGTTCGCCCTGTGAGAAAGCAGTTTACCCAGCGGATGATGTTGGTGTTGACCCCCATGGCCAGAAGTTTCTGGAGCATGAGGTGTGGTTTGACTGTGTTAAATGCTGATGAAAAATCCACAAACATTATACAGGTGAATGTCTTTGGTTGATCAGAGTGGGTGTAGATGGTGTGGAGGAGGTAGAGAAGGGCATCCTCAGTGCCACGCCTTGCCTTGTATGCAAACTGTAGTGGGTCAAGTTTGGATCTGATGTCCTGTAGCATGTGTGGCAGTATTATCCGTTCTAGGCTTTTGATGATTAGTGAAGTCAGAGCGATTGGCCTGTAGTCATTGGCACAGCTTGGTTTTGGGGTCTTGGGTAGAGGTATTATGACGGATGTTTTCCATGCAGACGGGATGTGATGCTGGTCCAGGGAGATTTGAAATATGGTTCTGAATATGAAGCAGAGTTGGTCTCTGCACTCCTTGAGGACCAAGCCGTTTTCCGCAGCTTAACCAGTGGTTTAGTTAAGTCAACAGTTTATTAGACGATCGCACAACAAGAAAAACAATTAAACGATTAACAAACGAGTAACATTTAGATTGCCAGAGCCCGATGTGTACGCGTCGCCACAGAGCAGAGCCACAGGAAGTAGGAAGTGAATGTCTTGATGCATTCCCTAACCCCTGTCCTGGTTGGTGTGGGCGTGGCATAGGGGTTGCCTGGCAGTACCGCGGGGGTGGAAAACTGGGGGTTCTGTGAGGGATCCTCTGGGTCTTCCTGTGTGGTGTCGGACTCATTCTGGGCTATCGCAACATATTGGGCAGTGGTGGAGCTGAACAGTTGTCTGATTGTGCGCTGGAGCATAGGTACGATACAGCAGGTACAGAACGAAAAAAGCAGCAGCACTATTCCCAATATGCCGCAAAGACTTAGATTAAGATAGCCTTAGTTAAGATAGCCTTCCAGTGTCCCGAAAACAGCCAGTCCCACCAAGAATCGTATGTGTCCTCTGGCCCCTGAGAGTTTGTATATAACTCTTCTCTGAGTTTGTTAAGTTTGTCTAAAGCCACGGTGAAATTGCCTGTGGGGCCAGTGTGGGCTGGGATAGCGGTGCAGCATTCCTCACCTATCATGGTGCATACACCAGAGCTTTCTACTAATATGGTATCCAATGCTAATCGGTTTTAGAGGGCCATCTGTGAAGTTGCATGCAGCTGTTGTCCTAAGGCAGTTAAGGCATCCACGGTGTAATTCAAAAATCTCTGTTGGTTATAGTACAAAACAATTCATGCATTCTGCATTTCTCTTAGTTTGTACCCATGGTAATGTAAATCCCGCGCAGCTAGACCAATGAGGGAATAGCCCGGAGCGAAGGTTTAAGCGTGATATGTTCCGCTGTTGCTGTGGGAAAAGGTAAAAGTGTTGAAATGTTACTGTTATTACAACCGGATGAGACTGCTTCTTTAAATTCGCGGGATCAGCTAGTAATTGACCACGTGTCAGAGACAATAGTACCACTTTGCCTCCCGCTCTAGTTTGGTCTGCAGGCTGACTCCAGCTTACCCAAAAAGGCAGCCTGTGTATATTATATTAACGGTCAGCCACCAACGCTGATTCCATACTCGTATAAATCTGACTCCAATTTAATTATTAGTATATAATTTCAATGTAGAATTTATAATTGATTTGTTAAGATACTCTCGTACTCTTGAGCCTGTTCTCTGAACTGGATGCGCCGGTTCCACCGAGTGCTACATACGGCCGTTTATGTACACCACTCACGGCTGACTAGATGTCTCCATTTATCTCAGAGGTTGCGGAGGAGGCCACTTCATAAGGTATAGCCTATCCTAAAGGCTCAGGGACCCGAGAAGATAATATTGGCAACGCCCGTTCTCAACATGTATAAAAGGCATGCGGAGATGATCTAACTTAAGACAGAGTTCTACGGGTGCAATACTCCGTGATACATTAAGCTTAACTAGTCAATCTCCCTAGATCAGCAGAGGGGGAAATCCAGACTGAGGAAATCAATCAACTCATTACCGTGTTAACAGAGATAGAATGTCTTTTTCAAAGAAACCACACAAATCAAGTTTAACAGTTTACCAGGTAGGTTCTTTACTTTAAAATAATCAAATCATAGTTACAAATTACAACACAACATATTAAAAATAGAGTATAGAAAAATATTAATTCATACCTGGCAATTCACTACACACAATACACAGAGTGAGATGTGCGGGAGAGTCTGGTTACAGCTTCCCCGAGTTCTTTGTTTCCTATGCTTATAAGCCCAAATTCTGTGTTTGATCTGGCTGTGGATGATCGTAAAACCATAAACTGGCCAGAAGGCTAATATTGCACCTTTCGTCCCTCCTTCAAGGGGGGTTTGGCAGAAAGAGTTTCCTGTGGTATAATTCCACAGCGGCAGTTTACTCCTGAGTTATGAAATATATATTTCCTCCATGTTGACCATGTAGGAAATATATGCCATTGCACCACACACACCAAGACCATCAAAACGATATCAAACATGAATAGGTCTATGTTCGTGTTGTCATGAGAATCCCATCTCTGCATAGTTTTCAAATGTGATTAATATTAATGCCACAAACAGTCCCAGGATTCCTGTTGAAGAACATTACATTATACCCTAGTTTCCCCTGTTCAGTCAGGTACATTAACTGTGTATTTATTCATGTAACACTGAGAAACTGAACAATATATATTTGTTCCTCTGGAAAAAGAGGAAACAATGTATGTTCCAGTGTCAGGACTATTTCCAGTATATACTGTACAATGTAGCACAAATATTCATCACATTTTAAGGTTTTTAAGCTTTAGGAAAACCAACGCAGTCTGTACTGCTATACCATGCTGTGATTTGAATGAAAAGGATATGGCCTGTCTCAGTGACATCAGGCGGGGGCAGTCTTGCATTGTCCGTGCGCGGGAGTTTCAAACAGATCAGAGTCTCTCCCAGGATCATAAAATCCTAGGACATTCTCGGACACCGTAAACCTGAGGCCAGATGGTCCCAGCAAACATCCCGGCACCAGACGCGTGACTTTACAGCTCTCAAAGATTACAAAGATTGTCACTTCCCGGTATTGTGTTCTCTTTAGGTGCTCTGGGCGTTAATTCCTGTCTTACAGTAAAAACGTGATTAGTTTATCTATGGCATCAGAGCTCATGGCTTTGTATTCAGCGAGGACATTCTGTGGAATAGCTGCCCAATTTATATAAATGTAATTTTCTCCTAGAGCTGGATTAGACTCTGGCGTCCACGATCGTTTGATGAGTTTACTTTCTAATTTATCACCAGGAAATATCAGGAGTCTGGAACTGCTCATCAAGGTTACTGGGGCGCATAACCCACCCCATTCAGGTGGGAGCTGGAATAGCAGCCTTTGTCCACAATACCAGAATATATCTGCTAGCGTCTATATGGGAAGTACATTCTTAGGAGATCTCCGCCCAACCACCCCTTAGCTTTTGCGCAATTAAGGTTCATAAACCCTTCGCATGAGCCGCAGATTGTCTCACATTGAGTTTCTTTCAGATGTCCCACGTCCATGGTACCCTTACGTTTGAAGCAACGGGGAAACCTCACACTTGGGGCGACGCGAGCAGTGAGAGGAGGTGCAGTAGGAGTAGAAGTTAAATTTATTAATGGACAGTGTAAACTCTCCCCTTTCTTCCCCACCATTTCAGGGGCCAGCCAGTACTATACCATTCAACACAACTCGCTTCCCAGGCCGGTTCTACTGGGTGGGGCAACGGTAAGATGGCGGGCAGTTGCTTCCGCCATTCACAAAGTATACAGTCCTCCTCAGTGACACTTCGTGCTTGGAACAACAAATATTGGTAGTATCGGTTATGCTCGATTTCATCTGATACTACAATGTCGCGTTTGTGTATTTTTAACCCCACATGGCTCCTGAAAGAAGGCAAGAGGAGGGCCGCTGGGGTAACATTAGGTGTGGTGAATGTAGAGGTGGTATTGTTTATGGATTGGGTACCTCCCTTATGGTTGTCGCTGGTCAGTAGTATGGATAGCATGCCCAGGATGCTGATCAGTCCTAGGATGCAGAGTCCTGTGGTCTTTCCGCAGCCTAGTCTTCTCATCAGGCCGCCTCTTCTCTCGGGACCGTTGACGTAGAATACTGGTGTCATGCTGTGCTGAGGTGGTTCTCTGTGGGTTTTTAAACCTCCTGAGAACTAACGTCCGCTGTAGAGGTTGTCTCCTTTTCTCTGTCTGGTAGGGGAGGTGCCCGTCTGCAGTGGCTGGCGTGAACCCACGATGTTCGGCCGTCGACCCGCACTGCTGTTGGTGTTGTCAGGAGAATCTGGAACGGACCTCTCCACCGTGGTTGATGCCACTTCTTTCTCCGGAAGTCCTTAATCACCACCCAATCACCTAGCTGCAACGTGTGTAGCGGACTGCTGGCTGGCTCTAGGAGGGCTGCTTTTACCTGTTGGTGTACAGACTTTAGAGATTTTGTTAGGGTGTGACAGTAACTTACCATGTTTGTTTTAGCTACATCAGAGTCCAATGTCAACCCTGGGGGGTGAAAACCTGCCCTCATTGGTCGTCCTGTGATGACCTCAAAAGGGAGAGAGACCTGTTGAACTGTTAGTCAGGCCTCGCATGCCTGTGAGTACTATTGGTAGGGCTTGGACCCAGTCCAACTTTCTTCCATTACTTTAGTCAGTTTTGTTTTCAATGTCTGATTTGCTCTTTCCACTGCACCTCCACTCTGTGGGTGGTAGGCACAGTGTAGCCTCATGTTAATGCCAACATAGACTGTTACCTTATCTAGGGAATTGTTCACAAAATGTGGACCTCTGTCTGATGAAATTTTTCTAGGTATTCCCCACCTGGGAATAATTTCGGTCAACAGTGCTTTTGCCACGGCATGCGAGTCTGCAGCTTTAGTAGGAAACACTTCAATCCATTTGGAGAACATGTCAATGATTACCAGGCAAAATGCCTTCCCTCTGCATGGTGTTAGGTAAGATGTTGAAATGGTTCTAAGGGGGGAGAGTGTGCTGACCGTTGGACGTTGAGACCACGACCAACATTGTTCTGAGCACAAATCAAGCAATGTTTGCAAAGATTTTCAGCAAAAATGGAGAACCCACATGTGTCCTATAAGTTTGTGATGGCTGCTACCATTCCCCCTTTTGACACGTGGTCTTTACCATGTGTCAACTTTACACGCCATCAGTGAGAGTGGCGTTTCTAGCCAATTTCTTTTTGTCAGCTTGTGAGGCTGACGCCTGACACTCTGCCACAGTAGGGGAGGGAAGAAGCGGTGATGTAACTATGAGCATTTGTAGCTGTGTGCTGAGTGGGGCCTGAGCTGCAGCCTTTGCTGCAGCATCAGCGGATGCATTGCCTAGTGAGACAGCATCTGGCTGTCCTGTGTGTGCGGCACATTTTACCACAGCAATAGCCCTGGGGAGAAGTATAGCATCTAAAAGATTCTGTACTAGCTGACCATTCTGAATGGCCTTACCAGTAGATGTAAGGAAGCCTCTGTGCTTCCACAGAGTGCCAAAACCACGCCAAATGCGTACCTACTGTCTGTGTAAATGTTTACCGATTTTCCTGCAGCTAAGTGACATGCACGTGTGAGGGTAAAGAGCTCAGCAGCCTGTGCTGAGAGATGGCCTGGGAGCCTGGCGGACTCCGTGACGTCATGTGCAGTTACCACCTCATAGCCAACCTGGCTGTCTCCAGTGTCCAGGTTGCGGCTGGCTGAGCCGTCAACAAATAACTCTACCTCTGGATTGAGTAGAGGGTCAGTAGCAAGATCAGTGTGTGGTGTGTGAGTGCTTGTTCAATTGTGGTTACACAGTTATGGGGTTAACCATCAGCGGGGAATGTAGCGGGGTTCAGCACAATGCATCTTTTTATTGTCACATTGGGAAGGGAAAGCAGCACATGTTGATAATGTAACATTCTAGCCGGGGAAAAATGAACAGTTTGAGCAGAATCTCTGCTACAGCATGAGAAACCAGAACTGTGAGAGGGCGATATGCAACCGGGGGGCTGAAGCGGAAACTGCCATGGAGGCAGCTGTCACCACTCGCAGGCAAGGGGGAAGTCCCCTGGCAACTGCATCGAGTCTTTGTGAGTAGTAAGCAACAGGCCTGTTTTTACGACCGTGCTCCTGCATGAGCACAGCAGACATATAACCAGCCTTCTCATTTACTGCCAAAGTAAAACATTCATATCAGGCAGCCCAAGCGTGGGTGCGCTTGTCAAAACAGTTTTGAGTTTAACAAAATCTGCGCATGCGCGGTCAGTCCAAGTCACATTGTCAGATGCTGCTAGTGCATGGCCGTGGGCCAGGTCCTGCAAAGACTGTGTCAGTTCCGCATAATCTGGGATCCACTGCCTGCAGTAGCCAGTCATACCTAAGAAAGACATTACTTGTTTCTTAGTCTGTGGTTTTGGTAGATCCAGAATCGCTTGGATTCTGCTATCTCCCAGAGTTTTACTGTCAGCTGAAATTTCATGACCCAAATACACAACCTTGCTTTGTGCAAGCTGAACCTTATCAACAGAGACTTTGTGTCCCTGTGAAACTTAGAATTGTAACAGTAGTAGAGAGTCTGCCTCGCATATGGCCTGACTAGGAGAGCAGACTAAAAGGTCATCTACGTACTGCACTAGAGTGCTTCTGAGAGAAGGAAATGAGAAGCCTTCTAGATTTTCTTGCAGCGCTGCGGAGAATACCGCCGGGGATTCTGCATATCCCTGGGGCATTCGAGACCAAGTGTAGCGTTTATTTTGGAATGTAAACGCAAACCAGAACTGGGATTCCTTTTCAACAGAAATACTAAAGAATGCATTTGCTAGATCGATCACAGAAAAATATTTAGGATAATATTTAGCATTGCCCGGGACTTGAGATAGTATGGTAGTAGGGTTTGGAACCACAGGGGCACGCTGTTGTACAGCACTATTTACAGCTCTGAGATCCTGAACGAAACGCCAGGAGCCATTAGCCTTTTTTACTGGTAGAATTGGGGTATTACAGGGGGAGTTCGGGCATGGCACAATGATACCGGTTTTGAGTAAGCCCTCAAAAACTGTTTTTATTCCCTGTTCCGTCTCAGGTCTGAGGGGATACTGATGTTTGCACAGTCTGTAGTCAGATCTGGGCGTGACCCTCAGTGGGGTGGCACCGGACATTAATCCCACATCATATTTCGACGTTGCCCAAAGTTTCGAGGGAAGTGTATTCAACTTTTCGTTATCTAGCACAAACAAAGTTTTAGTGTGTTTCCACATCTCATGTATGCTGCAAATCGCACTCAAAATTTTGCGGAATTGGTAGGCAACAGTTTGCAATGACGGGGAGAATTTATTTCCCGTCATCAGTGTCTTCCCAGTCCGTTGCATTTAAACAATCTCTAACTCATGGCCCTGTGTCCTCCCATTTTTTGTTAGAGGCTTTGCACACATGAGGAACACTTCCTGATAGCATGTAATGGCCAGATTGTGACGGGGTTAATTCTACAGACAGTGTACAAAACAAACTGCTAGAGAACAACGTACAACCTTTAAGCGCAGAACAATGATTTTTCATAATGACTGTCCCTGCCACGACTGATATGCGTAGTTACATACAAATTCTCTAATTTCATTCTGTCGCCACTGTGCGACCACACATCCAGTGCATTTGCCATCAATAACTGGGCATCATGACCTCCCTCGAGATCCCATGCATACCAGAAAGTTGTACTTTCCTACGCCTCACTTTCAACACTTTCTCTGTTAATCTGCAAACCTTTCTCTGTAGAAACAACTGTCATTCCTAATTTACACATTAGGTCTCGACCTAGTAAATTAACTGGGCACACGGGAGAAAATAGGAAAGCATGCGAAAACGTAACAGAAGTTTTATTTTCTACTTCCAGGGGAACGGTGTATTTTTCAGTGCTGATTCCACCTCCTGCATCCTGACTGAGCATTGTATTAACACTAAACGCGGGTGCTGGCTTTTTCCAAAATTTTGTTGTTATAACTGAGGTGCCAGCCCTGGTATCTACTACAAAATCGAGCTCTTGCCCGCCGACTTTCAGCCTCCACAGTGGTAATGCCTTTGCCGTAGTATGCAAAAGGAGCCGTGCGTACTCACCCCCTGCCGCCGGATTCCCTTTCCCTCCCCCAACACTTCATTGCTGGTGCTGGGGCCTTGTTACTGACACACCTTTTGGAGCGGAATCCCAATCTTCCTCATCCTCACCCAAGTCGCGTTTCTTCTTTCGACAGTCCTGGGCAAAGTGGCCAGGCTTCTTGCAGTAGAAACATAGTCCATCTTTTGTATCCCCACGGCCATTGTTGTAGCCGCCCCTGCCACTTCCCGGCCACTGCCTCCTCCATCCCTTTTGCGCTGTCCTTAGCCTTGGAATGCCTGGAGTTGGGCCAGCTGAAGTTAGTCAGTCACTTTGGTTCTGGTCTGGGCGGTTTTCTGGGTTTTGGTTGCTGCTTGCTTCTCACAGTGGGTGGCATGCCATAGTACTTCCTTCAGCCGCTGGGTTTCCCAGCATATGCATGACTGCTGGGTTGCGGCAGCTAGATCCTTTCTCAGTCTTTTCATAAAACAGTTTGTTAGTTGCCCTTTCCATGGTGTCTGGTTGGTGTCATTGGGGGGGCCTTTCCATGCCACTGTAATCTATGAACACTTCTGTAAGCCTGGCTAGGTAATCAACAGCAGTTTCTGTTAGGCCCTGCACAGTATGTTGTACTGTTTCCCAGTTCTTGACTACGGGAAATGCCACCATCATCCGACCCCGAAGGGCAGTTATTTGCTGGTTGTAGGCTGCATCGGCATTACTGTTTGGGGCATAGGGGTGGGTGTTGACCCAACCCTCTTTTACCCGACCCCAGGCTAGCTTTAATACCCTCAACAGAATACTTTCAAGTTCAAATAGGGTAGGTCTGTACTGTTCAACTATGATGTTTAATGCGTCCATGAATTTGGCGCCCCCCACCTTCACCAGATCAGGCAGGTCGGAGGCGACCGCTATCATTTTACTCATCTGCCAGGGTCTGTACACCAGCATTGTGTCTTGACCGCCTTGCCGTGGGTTGGGGCACTGGAGCATTGGCAGGGTTAAGTGGGCTATAGAGTTTGCTGGTCCTTATCCAGGGTTCTGTCTGAGTCTGCGCCATATTGCTGGCCAGACCTGGTGGAAGCGGGAGAAAGCATGTTAAGAGCCCCCCTTGCCCCTGCTGTCAATAGTCCACGGGCAGCGCCCAGGCGAGTGGCGTCAGTTCCTTCTGCTATGGGCGTTGATGTTGTTGGCTGCTGGGCAGGTGTCTGCACTGGCGTTGCCGGGCTTTGGGGCATGCCGTGGGCTGTGGGTCCTGGAGGTGGAGCGGGTGGTACTGGGCTTGACCCATTCCGGAGTAGGGTGGCGGTGGTACTGGATCTGCAGGGTGTCCCCCCCTTGGAGGTTGGCGTGGGGCTGGGTGAGCACAGGCTGGGCAGTCGAGGTCCATGTTAACCTGATGAATGGAAGCTAATTGCGGGTAAATGCCTGGTCGTGAGGGAGGAGGTGGAAGAGACTGATTGTTAAGGGATAGTTCGGAATTTTGGACATAATGTCTCAATTACGACTTACCCATGATGTAGTTGATTGATGGAAACCATTTTCAGCTAATTCCATGCTGTCCCTTCTTTTGGACATACACACGTTGCTAATGCTAGCGCAACTCTATGGCAACCGGTAGCATCCACTACCAAACGCACTTAAACACCCCACAGTGCACCCAAAACAAATAAAATACGACGACAGTCTATCGGGGTTATTTAGATTATTTATACCATCATTTTTGAAGTCAAACTATCATTGAATCCTTTACTTTGTGCTGACCTAATATTCTGTGTGGAAGTATGGCGGCGGAGCGCATGTGGCCATTGCAACTTGTTACTCTTCTTTGTTGTTGTAGTCGACCAGTGTCGGCACTACATTCGTAGGTAACGTAAAGTATCGCTCTCCCGATAGACTGTCATTGTATTTTATTTGCTTTGGGTGCACTGTGGAGTGTTTGGTGGTGGTAGTGTTGGTACGTAGTGTTTGGTAGTGGATGCTACCGGTTGCCATAGAGTTGCGCTAGCATTAGCAACGTGTTTATGTCCAAAAGAAGGGACAGCATGGAATTAGCTGAAAATGGTTTCCATCAATCAACTACATCATGGGTAAGTCATAATTGAAACATTATGTCCAAAATTCCGAACTATCCCTTTAAGTGGCAGGGCAGATGCAGCAGCCGCCTCTAAAAAATTTTTATTCTGTTTCTGATTTCTCCCGTTTGCCTCCCTTTCCCATTTACCAAACGCATACCAGTCCGGCTGCCATTGACCCTTTTTATTTTTATTATATTTTTCCTGTTGTTCTTCTAATTTTGTGCGTAACTGTTCTATTTGATTCGGGCTAAAACTGCCATTTTTGGGGAAGTCTTCCCATTTACTCAACTGTTTCATTTTCCAGCCGAACTTATCCTGTATTATTTTAGCCGGTCCCTCTGGGAGACCTTCAACTATTGCTTTTGAACTACAAGAACCCATTGTTACTGTTTCAAAGCCTTATACCACACGTTTTATATTTTAATTCCTATTTATAGTCATTTGGGGTTTTAAGCCTAAGATAGCGAGTCATTTGGGGTTTTAAGCCCAAGATACCGATGAAGTACTTCTAGCTAGCGGGAGGTCCCAGACACTCCCTCATGCCTAACCAGTTTATGTACGGTCCAACCGTAGAAACCGGAGAGCCCGTTGTCCCCTCTTCGTTAGACGCCCCCTGTTCTGCTTATGGCCTCAGCACTACTGGTCCCTTGTTCGGATCTCGTATTAATCATCCAAAACAGACATACTCACTTTCTCCGATCAGGCTACCACCATCTCATTCCGGTGGAAACTGGTTACAGTATACCGGTGGAAGAGGTTGTTGGTATCGAGTCACGGGGCTATCCCGGTCTCCTTGGCAGAGCACTGTCTTTCTTTGTCAGTGAAAAGAACAAGTCTGTAGAGGGAAGAATTAAGTTAGAGATCCTGCCGACTATGCCAAATTGTGATGGAAATTCTATTTTCCCTTCTTATGACCAGGGCTGAAGTTGTCAATCATACCAATATGATTCCACAGCAGAGGCAGATTTAAACACAATAAGACTTTAAGTGTCTTCAATCCATCTCTGAACCTGCAATAAGACCATGACATTACCAGTTTTTCCAAAAGCTCTTATTAACCTCTTGCTGCCAAACGCCCCCTAGCGGTAACGCGGGCGTGACGGAAATTATTAAATTATACATTTCATTAATTTAATTATATATAATAGACTGCTCGCCTCAATATTTTGATTAAATATCCTTAAGATATATCCATTCCTTCTGGGAAAGTGGTTTTTAAGCCCAAAACGTTGAGATAAAACTTTGTAAATAACGTTGGAAACTCTGACCTAATTCTCAAACATGTATTGCAGCTTGATGTCACACCATAAACAATGTGCTGGTAAATTGTTCTGCTTAATTGTATTTCACAAAACTTTGGTTTGAAAAATCATTATACCTTTAGGCTTCAAGAAAAAATACTCAAGGCTGTACATGATTTTTTTTCCAATTTTAAACCGACTTGTGCTTTTCTGCACTTGATTACGAGTAGTTCGGCTGTCTTCAGTTTGGCGTTGTGAAACTCAGCCAGTCTCTGGAGTACCAATCCCATGACTTAGTATATTTTAGCCAAAGTGGTTTTGTACTTGATTGCAGAGATTTATGTAAAACTGTCGTCAATTGGGTGTATTTCTTTGACTGATAGCACAATAGGCCTATCTGAAGTGGGAAAAACTCTCTTTGACCCACCTCCACTCCATTGGGTTTTAAAACTGTCTGTCAAATATTCCAGCCAATAGCCAAGACTCTTATCTTTCAGACAAGCCTTCATTCAACACAACGCTGTCGTAAATCAAGGAAATTCAGCCCTGCCTAAGAGGAAGAGGCAACCAAGCGTAATTATCGAACCAAGATGGCACAGTGTTTTTACCTTGTAGCGTAGCTCGCTACATTCCGTTTAGCAAAGCACAATTCATAAGGTAACTGCGCAGTTTATCTTTTTACTTTCCAGTCTCTTTCATACAGTTTTTGGTTAGTTATGTCTAGGTTATTCAGGAGTTTCTCCGTGCAGCAGGTCCTAGCCCAAATATGGTTTTGCGGTCTCAGTGACGCAGAGTGATATAAGGTAACAGATTATTTTGCTGGTATACCACTGCGAATTCACTGTTATGTATAAAACGAATCCCTCTGAATTAAATGAATATAGCTAACATTACTATATTGTAACAATGGCAAGCTAGCCAGCAAAATTACACATAGCAGCTAGCTATCTATTTGTGTCTGAGACGAGCTGTTCCGAGTTTCTTTTGAATGCAATGGCGTCTGAAGGGTTTGTTTTGTTCCACATGAGTAAATTGTTCTGTAAGCAGTACAGCAGGCTCTGCAGGTAAACGAATGAGCAATTTATGCATGACGTAACACAAGGGAGAGATAACATGAGGATGAGTTTCTTGTTGTTGATTATTATGCAGGGGTTTATTTTATCTAGGGTGGACATTTGATTTTATATACCTGGACTAATTTCTGGTTAATGAGGCTCTGGTAGAATACAAGATTCACTGTGCTACTACATGGGTTTGGAGAGCTTTTTGGGGACCATGGGTAGGCTAGTTAGTTGTGTACTATGAAACACACCAAAAACACATCTAAAAATTTACTTTTATTGCCAATTATCAGATTTTATTGTAAAACTTAAAAAATAAATTATATTGAGACTTTTCTGGAACCTGGGCCATTTGGCACAATTTGTGCCAACTTTGGTAACCGAAATGGTTCACCTGAAAAAAATCTCTGTAGAATTTGAATGATTTTAGATATTGACACAATATCTTTAGCAGAGATAGGCAGCATATTGAGGAATCACAAAGAGGAGTTATTTCCTCCATAGCTCTTGTAGCTCATCAGGTAAAAAATCTGAAATTTGAATTTAGGTACCCGTTTTTTAGTTTTTTCACAATTTCTGTACATGAATTGTTGTAGTTAAGTAGCAAGAACTGTATGTATATGAATTATGACTACTTAGTCATAATAGTGCAGTTCTCTGTTTTTTATTTTTATTGGGATTTTGAGAACATACATGTACAAGCATAGTTCAAATATCTTGAGGTAGGACAATCATCAATATAGGGAGACACTTGCACATGAAAATTATAATAATAATAATAATAATAACAATAATAATAACAATGACAGTAATAATAGTAAAAGACGAGGACAAAACAGAGCAAACAGATCAGCATCGGGAGAAAAATAAATATAATAAAAATAAATAAATAAATAAATAATAATACTAAATAAATAAATAAACACACAAGACAAAAAACGAACAACTGCATACTATTATACTCAGCAATGTCCACAACAGTGACAATAATGATGAGGTTCACTACAGGCTATACCAGGTCTACAGGGAAAAAAGAACTAAGGAGAAAAGAGAGGGAGAGAGAAAATTGAGAGTTAACACCCTAGGTCCCTGGGCCCCACCCAGCTCAAAACCCTAGCCCGACCCTCTAATATTGGTAAGGTATTTCTCCCATTTAAAATAGAAATCCTCTACTCTATTCATGAGTCTGAATGATAGGCCCTCAAGTGCGGCTAGTCTACCAAGCTGGGTGTGCCACAGATTCACAACAGGGGCCGAAGGGGCCTTCCATTCCAAAATGATTAGCTTACGCCCCAACATCAGTGCCGTCTGCACCCATTCCGCGTCAAAGGGTGGAAGGTCCTCTAGGGACGAGGGGTCCCCAAGGATGTGTCTTGTATTTTAGGACAGCTCCACAACATGTGGGTCAATGTGCCCTCCCCGCTCTGGCATCTCCAGCATTCTGGGCTTTGTGTTAACTTGACCCTATATAGTTTGGATGGAGTCCAATAAATTCTATTCAGAATCTTGAAGTGAATGAGCCTGATTTTAAGCTCCCTGGACAATTTTTTTTAAGTTTCACAGAATCCTGCTCCCCTCCCTCTGTGAATGACACATTCAGGTCCGCCTCCCAAATTAGTCTAAGGGTGGATGAGCCCTTGTCTGAGCATTTCAAAAGCATTGAATAATAGAGTGAGGCTTCATGTCCTTCGCCAAAGACCTCAATTATTTGTGTCAGGATGCCTGCACCAGGGGGAGGTGTTGAGAGAGATCCAAAGGTTTGGAGCAAAAGGTGTCTGAGCTGTAAGTATTTCCAGAACTGATGCTGGGGCAGGTCATATTGAGCCTTCAGATCACTAAAGGACCTGAACATATCCCCTCCATACAAGTCCCCAAGGACCACAACTCCCCTGTCAACCCATGACCTCCAAAGGAATGGTGACTTCCCTATACACAGTTTAGGGTTATGCCATATGGAGGCTGAGAGATGAAGATGAGGGTTGAATTGAAACATGAAAGCCACCCTCTTCCATACCCACTGCATGTGTGAAAGGATGGGGTGGGTTTGTGCCTCCGGCGAGAGCTTGATGGAAATATAAAGCATAGGGGCGAACGGGCTGCACAGAGGACTCTCAAGATCGAACCACGGTGGGGCTCTCTCCGGAGGCAGGGTCCAATGCACCATATGCCTAAGGCTGAAGGCGTAGTGATATAACAACAAGTTTGGAACACCCAGTCCACCTTGATCCACAGGCCTCTGCAATTTTCTCAGTTTTAATCTGAGGCGTTTATCATTCCAGAGGAATTTATTACATAGTCTCTCGAACTGCTTAAAGACACCAGTGTACAGAGAGACATCAGTGTACAGACACACCAGTGTACAGAAACCGGGGCTATCTATTCATGCACTGTAGCCTTTTATGTTTTTATCTTATTTCCTTTTATATTGTCTCGTAAATGTTCTATTGTCTTTTATGTCTATTTTTCTTCTATTGCTTTTGTTCTGTATTTTGTTTTTTATTGTTGTGAAGCACTTTGGGCTGCATTTTATGTATGAAAGGTGCTATACAAATAAAGTTTATTATTATTAAAATATTTGAGGGGAATCTTTTTCGGAAGTGCCTGCAGTAGGTAATTAAATTTGGGGGCACAATTCATTTTTAGCACGTTGGCCTTCCCCCAGAGAGAGAGGAATAGGGGAGACCACCGGTCTATATCAGTCTTAAATTTATCTAAAAGGGGTTCAAAATTGACGCCAATCAGGTCAGGCAGCAATGGGGGAAAGGTAATTCCAAGGTATTTGATGCCTGACCTTGGCCAAGTAAAGTCTCCAGGCTGAAATAGGGTCTTTGGACAATAGGGTGTCAGATGGAGTGCTTCTGATTTGGCCCAGTTCACTTTGTATCCAGATAATTTAGAGAACAGATTGATGGTTTTAAAAAGAGAAGGGAGAGAGCGTTCCGGTTCTGTTATAAAGACAAGAGTGTCATCCGCATAAAGCATCAGCTTGTGAGAACCACCGCCTATCTGAATACCAGGGAAATCAGGGTCTCTGCGAATAGCTGCTGCCAGAGGCTCCAGCGCCAGCGCAAAGAGTAGGGGACTTATTGGACAGCCCTGTCTGGTGCTTCTGTGCAGCTCAAAAGGTTGTGAGATAACACCATTTGTCATAATTGAGGCTCTGGGATTGGTATACAAAAGATTAACCCAACTAATAAATTTCCCACTGAAACCAAAAGACTCCAAGGTGGAGAACAAATATTGCCACTCCACCCTGTCGAACGCCCTCTCCGCGTCCAAAGAGAGGGCTGCTGCAGGGGAAGGATCGTTTTGGAGAGCCCACATGATATTAATCAGCTAGTATTGTCAGCATAACTATGAGTTCGAATAAAGCCAACTTGATCAGGGTGGACCAGGCTAGTTATCACCTTGTCAAGTCTGACAGCCAGGATCTTAGAGAGAATTTTACTGTCACACCTGATCAAGCTGATTGGTCTGTAGCTTTTGCAGTCTTGTGGGTCCTTATCTTTCTTTAGAATAAGAGTAATAAGTGCCTCAGACAGTGGAGGAGGGAGACCGCCCTTTTCCAGAGCCTCATACTACATCTGCAGAAGTAAAGGGGCAAGCTCCTCCGCATAAGACTTATAAAATTCTGCTGTGAAGCCATCTGAGCCTGGGGCTTTACCAGAAGGGAGATTCCTAATAACATCTATGATCTCCTCTTTAGTAATTGGTGCGTCCAGTAATTCAACCTGATCCTCTGACAGAGTGGGAAGATTGAGTGGAGTCAGGAATGCACATATCTCCTGCCTGTCTACCTGTGATTCTGACGAATAAAGGCTGGCATAAAAATCCTTAAATGTCTTGTTTATCTCAGCAGAGTCAGATAGCAAAACATTCCCCTCTGCTCTAACCGCTGATATAACGCTCCGTGGTTCCCTCTGCTTAATATACCTGGCCAGCATTCTCCCTGCTTTATCACCTTCTTCAAAGTGTTTCTGCCTGGCTCTAAACAGGGAGAATTCAGCCTTTTGGGTCAGAATAGAATTTAGTTAACCTCTTAATGCCAAACGCCCCCTAGCGGTCACGCCGGCGTGACGGAAATTATTACATTATACATTTCATTAATTTAATAATATATAATAAACTGCTCACCTCAATATTTTGATTAAATATCCTTAAGATATATCCATTCCTTCTGGGAAAGTGGTTTTTAAGCCCAAAACGTCGGGATAAAACTTCGTAAATAACGTTGGAAACTCGGACCTAATTCTCAAACATGTATTGCAGCTTGATGTCACACCATAAACAATGTGCTGGTAAACTGTTCTGCTTAATTGTATTTCACAAAACTTTGGTTTGAAAAATCATTATACCTTTAGGCTTCAAGAAAAAATACTTTAAAACTTTCATACGGCTGTACATTATTTTTTTCCAATTTTAAACCGACTTGTGCTTTTTTGCACTTGATTACGACTCGTTCGGCTGTGTTCACTTTGGCGTTGTGAAACTCAGCCAGTTTCTGGAATACCAATCCCATGGCTTAGTATATGTTAGCCAGAGTAGGTTTGAACATGCTTGCAGAGATTTATGCAAAACCGTCGTCAATTGGGTGTATTTCTTTGACTGATAGCACAATAGGCCTATCTGAAGTGGGAAAAACCGTCTTCCACCCGCCTCCACTCTGAGTATTATTAGCTTTCCATTGGGTTTTAAAACTGTCTGTCAAATATTCCAGGAAATAGCCAAGACTCTTATCTTTGAAACAAGCCGGCTATTGAATACAATAGCCGTCGTAAAAAAGGAAATCGAGCCGTGCGTATGAGGAAGTGGCGAGCCACGCGTAATTATCGAACCAAAATGGCGCAGTGTTTTTACCTTGTAGCGTAGCTCGCTACATTCCGTTTAGCAAAGCACAATTAATTAGGTAAGGCCCGCAGTTACATTTTTTACTTTAGAGTATTTTTGATACAGTTTTTGTGTAGTTATGTCGAGATTTTTGAGGCGTTTATCCGTGCACCAAGTGCTAGACGAACTGGATAAGCCAGAAGATGTTTTTGCCGAGGGAGACTCATCCTGTCTCAGTGACGCTGAATCCACTGATGACCGAGATGATGTTGCTGACATGTAAGTTGTTTTATCATACTAACAGTGTTATGCTATAAACGCATTGAATTTCGCCATGGCAGGTAACGTCGTTAGGGCTGGTGGTATTACCGATTTTTCGATATACCAGTGTGAATTCACGCAATGCCATGCGGGTTCGTAATTACATTGTCAACTGTATTTTATTGTTTTTCATACAATTAATATTACAAATTGCACATTCCAACGGTATGATACATAATTTATGAAGTAAACTTAGGGTGTATTGGTGTAAGCATCGAAGGAAATTTAGCTGCAATGCGTGAATCCCTGTGTTTCTTCTGTGAAGCTAACTAACCTTATATACTTATGCATAAAATCGGTCCCTCTCAGCTAAATTAATATAGATAGTATTGCCTTTACAGTGGCAAGCTAGCAAGCATCCCTGTGTTTTCCTGTCTGTTTATTATAGTTTATACGAGTATTAGGAATGGAAGTGTGGTGTTGCTGATTTGCCCACAGCTTACTGTGAACTACAGTCGACGTTCATTGCTAGGGATAGCTGCTACATTATGCGAAGGATGTGCTTTGCCTTGTCTGTTCTGTAGTGATCTTGATGTCTCTGTGCGCACTTACTGTACGTCGCTTTGGATAAAAGCGTCTGCTAAATAAATGTAATGTAATGCAAGCAAAATTACAGGTAACAAGCAGCTAGCTATCTATTTGTGTCTGAGATGAGCTACTAAAACGATTTTTTTGAGTGTGAAATGGCTTCTGGAAGTGTTTAGTAAAGTCATTGTTCCACCTGAGTAAATTGTTCTGTATGCAGTACAGAAGGCTGTGCAGGTAAACAAAATGATAATTTATGCATGGTATGAGGGAGAGAACATGATAACATGAGGGAGTACTTGTTGATTATTATTATTGTTGATTGTTGTTGTATAAGGGGGACTAATGGGTATATCAACATGGTGGACAATTCCATGGACAGGGTTAGTGGGATTTGTAATGATGCAGATTGCTCTCCTGAGGGAATGTGTAGTCTAAATGGCTTCTGTATGAATGGTTAAATAATCTCTCCTCAACCTCCACCCCGATGTTTTGATCCTTTACCTTTTTTTGTTTTTAGTTCATTTTTTTTAGCTTTTTGGACCCTGCCATTTTGTACTTTCTTTGTGTAAATACGGTAACTTCAGCAATTAGAGGCAAGGATCTTTTTATTTGTTACAGCAGGGGTGTTTTTATTTTTTATCTAGGAAACTGGTGGACTTTTGATTTTTTATCCACTGCACTTTTAGTAGTACACCTTAGTGCACTTGTATATAGTTGATATATGTTTGTCATGTATAAAGTTTTGCCTCCTAAAACCCAACCCCAACGTCCCTGTCATAGGAGGTGGCAACAGAATAAAGGACATGACTGGCAAGCATTAATGTGTAGGGAAGTTTCATACTATTCCCATTATTCATTTGAAAACCTGTTTGCACATTCCTGGACTCATTTCTGGCTAATGGGGCTCTGGTGAAATACACAAGATTCACTGTGCTGCTACATGGGTTTTGACAGCTTTTTGTAACCTTGGGTAGTTAGTTGTGTAATATGCAGAACACCAAGAACACGTCTAAAAATGAACTTTTATTGCCAATATTGACAAATTATCTCATTTTATTGTAAAAACCTAAAAAATAAATCATATTGAGACCTTTCTGGAACATTGCCATTTTGGCACATTTGGCACCATTTGGCACCATTTGGATAACGAAAAAGGTTCACCTGAAAAAAACCCTGTAAAATTTGAATGGTTTGAGATATTGACACCAGATTGTTACCAGAGGTAGGCAGCATATTGATGAATCAGATAGAGGAGTCATTTCCTTGATTGCATTTGTAGCTCCCCAGGTAAAAATTCTTAAACTTGAATGTAGGTACCCGTTTTTTAGTTTTTTTATATTTTCTGTACATAAATTGTTGTAGTTAAGTATCAAAAACTGGATTTCTATGAGTTCTCACTGCTTAGTCGTAATACTGCAGGTGTCTGCTTTAATAAAAGCCATGAACCATATTTGTACCATTTATAGTTTTTGAGATAACCACCTTTGTTTGTCACTAGTGAAAACAGGCAAAATTTGGCCTATTTTGCCCTCGGTAGGAAGAGGTTAATATTTAAGTCTGGTCAAGATTGTCAAGTTTGAAGGAGACATATTTTGTTTAAAAGTGCTCTCAGCAATAGCAATATTTTCCTTTAAGTCAAGTTGTTTGGAGATACTCTCCTTTTTTTTGAATGAGGCATGCTGTATTATACAACCCCTAATAAATGCCTTAAAGGCCTCCCATGCTACACCTGCAGAGGCGCTGATGGCAAATTAGTTTCTTTATAGAAATTGATCTGAGCCCTTAGAGACTCCTTAAAGTTTGCATCAAGCAAGAGGCTTGAGTTGAGCCTCCACCTGGGGGACCTAGTAGCGTTGTTAAAAGGGAGCATGCGGATGTACACAGGGGCATGGTCAGAGAGAAGAATGTTACCAATAGAGTTAGCCACTATGGAGGAGATAACAGAATTAGAGACAAAAAGGTAGTCTATCCTAGACAGTGTATTATGAGGTGGAGAGTAAAAGGTGTAGTTCCTAACGGATGGATTAAATAGGCGCCAAGCATCCACCAAGCCAGAAGCCTTACACATTTCCTGTATAACTGAGACTGATCTACATGAGCGCTGTGAAGGAGTGCTGCGGTCCAATATATTATCCATGACCTGATTAAAGTCGCCTCCCATTATAACTGGGTAGTGCCCCATATCATTGAGTTTGCACTCAAGCTGCCCAAAGAATGTGGGGTCATCTGTGTTAGGGGCATATACGTTAGCTAAGATGACTTTATGACCCTGAATCTCAGATAGAAGCAATAAAACCCGCCCTGCTTCATCACTACTCTCCCTGATGCACTTGAACTGCAACTGCTTGTGAATTAAAATTGCTACCCCCCTGCTCTCGCTGCTACCACAAGAAGCACAGACATGGCCCACCCAATCACAGCAAAGTTTCCTTGACTCCTGGGCCATTAAATGAGTCTCCTGGAGGAATATGATGTCACTCTTCTTAGATTTTATAAATGTCATAATTTTCTTCTTTTTGATTGGGTTATGAAGGCCCCGGATATTCCATGTCATTAGGTTTAAAGCCCTTCTCTGATCAGCCTGCATCATGGGATCTGTATACGTCGAATGACTGACATATATAAAGGGTATAGCCTAACCCAAATTTCACCGTCGCTGAGTGATAGATAGTACATGGAGACATATTAAAAGAAAGGGAGAAAGAAAAAACTTCAAAAAAAGAAACATTCAGGGTGACTGTGAACAGTCGTCACCCAGGGGCGCTCAAAAAACACGCCCAAAACATAAAGAGCACCTGGGTCCGCGATTCTGAACAGCATAACAGCCTATACAGATGGCAGTCGCACAGCTACAACTAAGCAGCATAAAAGTAACGAGACTGAGCTATATTGTCATAAACAATGTAAAAGTTATAGATGGTGAACTGTCTACTATGACAATAACAATTGAACCACGATGAAATAAAATGCCCCCCCATCCAGAAAGACTCATGTTGTCTTGGTTACATTGCAATCCCCATTATACATGACAGTAAGTGGCAATTATCATCTCCAGGTAGATAAGCAATACCCACAAATGATCGACGGTACACTATAATAACAAATATTGAGATTTAAAAAAAATAAAAAATGACCCTCCATCCAGAGGAAGAGGCATGTTAAAGTAAAGCATGTGTAGGTATTAAGTTATCATCACCTCTGGGTGAATATGCAGCCTCCTTTATCACAACAGAAAGTACACCGTCCACAATAGTAGTAGGCCTACTAATTGAAATGAAATAAAACAAAGTGCCCATCCATCCAGAGGAAGAACTTGAAAGGCAATATAAGACCTTTAGTAAGAATAGAAATAAACGTTTACCAAAGTGAAAAATATGAGGCTTACGTGCGTTTATGGTGCGTTCCAGTGTCTCACAGAGTAAATGGATAATTAAACTAGAGTCCTGCTATTGCTCCAATGGAGAGGTAAAATACACTGCCTGGCCAAAAAATAAGTCGTCATTGCACCCGTCATGCATAGTGCCCACTGTACAAACCTCTGGAGGTAGTGTTAAGATCTGGGGTTGCTTCAATTGGTCAGGTCTAGGCTCAGCAACGTTATGCAGCAATAAAATGAAGTCAGCTGAGTACCTGAATGTACTGAATGACCAGGTTATCCCATCAATGGGCATATTCCAGGAAGACAATGCCAAGATTCATCAGGCTCAAATTGTGAAAGAGCGGTTCAGGGAGCATGAGGAATCATTTTCACACATGAATTGGCCACCAGAGTCCTGACCTTAACCCCATTGAAAGTCTTTGGGGTGTGCTGGAGAAGACGTTACGGAGTGGTTTGACTCTCCCGTTGTCAATACAAGATCTCGGCCAAAAATGAATGCAACTCTGGACGGAAATAAATGTTGTGACGTTGCATAAGGTTGTCGAAACAATGCCACGATGAATGCGTGCCATAATCAAGGCTATAGGCGGTCCAACGAAATATTAGCGTGTGCAACTTTTTTTTTGGCCAGGCAGTGTAAAAAAAAAAAAAAAAAAAAGTCAGTAATGGGGGATAAAGTCTTCCTGGACAGGTCTCATCAGTGAAATAACATTTCAATGTTCATATGGAGCGCTCTATGGAGGTAAAGAACGAATGCAGGCCAGCGCCTTCTTGGGATCAGTGAACTCGCATCTGCCCTCCGCCGTCTTGAAAGTGAGCACAGCTGGATACATCAAGGAAAATTTCACGCGTCGTTTGCGCAGCAGCTGCTTGCACTGGACGAATGCTGCTCGCCTCTCAGTAACAAGTTTGGAATAATCCGGGAAAATCATGATATGATGCCCGTTCCAGCTCACCTTACCCATCTTGCGTGCCGCCCCCCGCGATCTGTTCTCTGTCTTGAAACCTCACGAAACGGGCGAGAATTGCTCTAGGTGGCTGGCCGTCAGGTTTGCGCCTGGCTAGGGACCAGTGTACACGGTCGATCTCGAGACCGCCGTTAAAGTCGATGTCCAGGAGCCGCGGGATAACGTCGCGCAGGAAGGCAAGTGCATCCCGACCCTCGCACCCCTCCGGGAATCTGACGAAACGTAAGTTATTCCACCGGCTCCTATTCTCCAAGTCATCCACTTTCTGACGCAAAGTTTCCACCTCACTTTGTGTGGCTGGAGGGTTAGCTTCCAACGCCCTGTTAGCATCCTCGAGGAAATCAATGCGGGACTCGGCGTTGCCCAGGCGTGCAACAATGTCTGTTAGCTTGGCCTCCACAGCCCTCGTCGCTGATTGTATGGCGTTGAGCTTGCTCTCTTGCGCCTCGGATGTTTCTTTTAATAGCGCGTAGATGCTCCATATGTCCCGGGCCATTTGGTCAGTAGAAGTAGCACCAGTTGTGTCTGAGCCGGGTGCCTGGAGCGACGCTGGAGCCTTGTTAGTATTGGAATCACTAGCTTTAGCTGCGCCTGTGTTGTTAGCGTCGCCATGTTGGCTAGCGTTAGCCAAACCAACTTTGGAGTTATTAGCACTGTCCTGGCTTCGTGTCGTTGGTTTTAGCTGATGGCTGGGCATCCTAGACTATAACTATGTCACTAAACTTGAAATAAGTACTTTATAGCTCTATTCTCAATTTAAAAAAAAAAAAGAATAAGCTGCTTGACTGCGGAGCCTCCTGACTAAGCTGCCATCTCCGTTGCTCACATCACGTGACTCACAGTTCTCTGTTTTAATAAAAGCTATGAACCATATTTGTAGCCTTTACAGTTTTTGAGATAAACAGCTTTGTCACTAGTAAAAACAGACGAGAATTGGTATATTTTTCCCTTGGTATTAAGAGGTTAACAACAATCCCTATTTTCATAAAAATAGTTAAACTAGCACATTCCTTCCTTCCTTGCTGAGCAGCCTTTCATGTTATGTCTTCCAAGATGGCAGCTCTGTATTTGGTGTCCTATCTTTGTTCTCTTTGTTCAGCCTATAGCAGCATTTAAATATCTTAAGTCAACTTTATGAACTATATTTTAAAAGAGGTCTTAAAAAAATACTCTCTGGAATAAGAGTTTTATTAAGCTTATCAGTTCTGGCAGCCTTTTATTGATTCATTTTCCCACACAAAGCGCCATGCATAACACGCCATGCATAACGTAACGTCAGTGCTGAGCAACATTGTCTGAGATCGCTGCGGCTTCTCCGAGCCCGGATCACCTCAAGCACCAGTTTGTTGGACTGAGGTGGCTTGTCTGCACTGCCTGCATCGTCTGCACTGCCTGCATCGTCTGCACTGCCTGGGGCTTTCTGCCTGCAAGTCACTGTTTGATCGGCTACTGGGCCTGATTCGAGCTACTGCCACTGCGGTTGCTGGAGACCCTTTCCTAGGAGCTGTCTCGTCAGAACGCAGCGAATTTTATTCATTTCTACTGCAAGTTCATGTTTCGCAAAATGGACAACTCACGTCGAATTTCACCACAGACTGTCTATTCAATATTTTAATACAAGACCATATAAAAAATGCTTTCCCTCACGCCTTACTGCTGCTTGATTCTGTTGTTTTATTTGATTTTTGGAGCACTTTCTCTTCTAACAAACCACCTCTAAATGTCAATAAATCACTCTTACGTACGCTGATTTTATTGCTCTTGTTGGTTTCTGGCAATGTTAACGTAAACCCAGGCCCCCTGTCTACTTCTGAAAGTTTACACCATCTCTCAACTCCAACTGAATTTTCCAATAGGCATGGAATTAGCTTTCTTCATATTAATGCAAGAAGTCTATTACCCAAATTGGATCTATTGAAAACCTGGTTTATGATGGCTATCCCAGACATTGTTGTGGTATCAGAAACTTGGCTAAAACCCTCTATCCCTGATAATGTTATTCATGTGGGTGGATATAATGTTTTTCAAACTGACTGTAAAAGGGAGGGCAGGTGGGGTTGCTATCTACGTTTCAAGTTTCTGTATTTCTCTCCCAGTCTATCCCTAGACAGTTTGAACTACTGGTATTACAGATCAAGGTTGCAAATGCTCCAATCACAATCATTGGTTGTTATAGGCCTCCCTCCGCTATCAATGAAACTGTGTCTACTTTAACTGATGTGCTCTCTAATTTGAATAACTGAAATTATTCTAATTGGAGACTTAAATTGGGACTGGCTTAGTGACAAATCAGAGAATTTTAAGCATGCTTGCAACTCTTTAAACCTAGTTCAATTTGATAACCCTACCAGAGTTAACTAATTAAAGCCGAACAGTGACACTGTGTTGGATGTGATGCTTACTAACACAGCTTACAAGTACACAACAATTGGCATTTTTGCAAATCATATGAGCGATCACTTGCTTGTGTGAGAAACACCAAAATATCCTAATCTAATGGTATTACTGTTCGTAGACGCTGTTTTAAACATTTCACTGAACAGGCTTTTCAACATGATTTAGCAAGACAAAACTGGGATCGAATTTCACTGATTCCTACATTTGATGATGCTGTTGCCTTTTTTCAGCAACAGTTTTTACGGGTTGCAAATAAACATGCCCCTCTTAAAAAGTTCAGAATCAAGAATAGAGATAATCCTTGGTTCTCCAAAGAACTTGCCCAGCTTATTCATGCTAGAAACAAGCAGTGGTCCCTAGCAAGGAAGACCAAAAGTAACGAAGATTGGCATCGCTTCAGAACCCTGAGAAATCAGTGCACTTCAGTAATCCGGAAATCTAAATCAGATTATTATCTGACTTTGACACAGGACAGTTTTAATAATTATTCAAAATTTTGGAAGACAATCAAAGTCTTACAAAATAAGAAAGTTTCTGTATTCCCTCAGCAGTTGCAAATTGGTAAGGACATAATCACTGATAAATCTGATATGTTAAATGCTTTTAATAGTCACTTTGAGAAGGCAGGTCCTATTTTTGATCAGCAAGCTCCTTCATTCCCAGCTGAGTCCGCAGTGTATTTGAATTCTTTGGGTAGGTCCTCATCCACTGCTCATTCGTTGGACTTTGAACATTTTCAAGTCTGTGACGTCTTGCACTCATTGAAGACAATCGACCCTAAAAAGGCTGCCGGGCCTGATGGCCTAGACCCCTTCCTCCTGAAATCTGCTGCATTGGTAATTGCAGAGCCCACCCACATCTTCAACATGTCAGTTGGTCTTAATCAGGTTCCAACTACTTGGAAACAAGACTATGTCATGCCCCTTTTTAAAGCTGGGAACCGATCTGACATGAATAATTATAGACCAATTTCAAATCTTTCTGTTCTTTCTAAAATTTTAGAATCATTAGTCGCTTCTCAACTGAAATCACATTTGGATTCACACACTGTTTTAAATGACATGCAATCTGGTTTCCGGTCCAGGCATAGCACTGTGACTGCCACTTTGATCATTTGTCTGATCTGAAACTGCCTTTAAACTCATCAAAAACTAAATCCATGATCTTCCTCTCTGGATGAGCAAAAGTACCAACCACTGGCGGAATCAGGGGGGGGGGGCAGGGGATGCCCCCCTGGTTGAAAACGTCATGCTTAAGTGCCCTCTTGAGTGGTGAAAACGAGAGTATGTGCCCTATTGGCTGCCCTTCACATAGGAAAACATAGCAAGAAAATACAATAACATGTCTTAATTGTCATGGTTTTTAACCCTGTTTCCCTATGCGGTCATTTTCCTTAGTGGCCAAGCGAGGGTGCTGCCCTTTTGGTAGATGCTTGCTCCGCCCTGCTGAGTTTGTGTAGCTTCTGTTAGCATCTACACCTGTGTGTGGTCACTGAGAGCTATTTAAGCCTTCCGTTTCCTTCTATCGGGGCTTCTATATTGATTGTTTGTTGTGGTGGTGTATTGTGCTGTTTTGTGTGTGGTGTTATTCTACCCTTTGTATGTTTAAGTCAGTATTATTTTGGTCTAGGTTTTTAAGGAGGCCGTTTTGCTCCGTTGTGCTTCTTTGGAGTTATGCGTGGACTGGCCTATGTGGAAGTAGCTATTAGGACTCGTCCCCCCTGGCTTACCTGCCTATGTGGATGTAGTTATTCGGACTCTTCCCCCCTGGCTCTTTTCTGTCCTCGCTTCCTGGTTTTTTCCTTGTTTGTCCGTTGCCTAGATTTTTGCCTTTCTATGTCTCTTTCTCCTCTCTCTGTCTGCTTTCTTCCGTGAAGGCGAGAGGAGTCACTATTTGTTTGCATGCATCTGTATAGTAGGTTCTTACTAAGAGACAGGGCATTTTTATCGTACTGACTTTAGGGTTTTATTTATCTGGTGTTAGTTATTCATACCATTTGGGCTACTCGCCTATTTTATCGTCTCATTGCTGAGGCAGGGCTTATTTCTTGCTGGCTCTTTAGTTTCCCGCCTTAGTGGCCCTAGGGCTTAAAGAATCCCCTTGCTGCGTTTGGCTCCTCCTACCTCACACGTCACGCCCCATTACATTAATGAGTGCTCTATTAGTGGATAAAATGTGATGCAGTGCCCTATTGGTGCCCTTCCAATTGTCTAAACTTGACAATCCCTATGGATGCCCTTCCAAAGGTAAACAGTGCCGTGATAAAGTGCCCTCTATGCTGCCACTACATAACAGTGTCCCAAAGGGTGCCCTTTCTGGATTGCCTACATAATGTTAATCAAGGACGAAGACTATTTCAGCACACATAATGCATCATAGCGATGCTTTTGGGCGCTGATGGGGCCCCATGTCATGCAGTAGGTGCACTTTTTTTCTTTTCGCCCCTGCCCTTCAAACAGCCTGAGTCCGCCACTGGTACCAACTTCCTCCATCAGTACTTTTGTTGGTGTCTCCATTCAGTCAGTAGACCATTACAAATACTTGGGAATTTGGTTAGACAAAACCTTACATTTTAAATGTCATGTCGACTACCTATCAAAAAAATTTAAATTCACACTGGGATTTCTGTACAGGCTAAAGTCCTGTTTCTCTATGGCATCAAGAAAACAGTTAGTTGCTAGCATATTTTTGCCTCAGCTTGACTTTGGTGACACTATCTATAGGTCCGCCTCCTCCTCCACCTTATCCAAGCTCGACCCCCTGTATCACTCCGCCCTGAGATATATCACAAACTCTAGCTTTAGGACTCATCATTGCACTTTATTCCACATGGTTGGTTAGTCATCCCTCACTTTGCGTAGGTTAAAACATTGGTATAATGTATAATTGCGGAGGCGATGATGTAGAGAGTGGGGGGGGGGGGGGGGGGGGGGGGGGGGGGGCGGCGGTGTCAAACCTGTTAAAAAACAAGTTGAACTCGTCAGCCCTGTCAATGTCACCCTCCACCCCACGGCAGTCCTTCTGCTTGATGCCAGTGATGGTCCTCATGCCACTCCACACCTCCCTCACATTATTTTGCTGTAGCTTGTGTTCCAGTTTTCTCCTGTAGTCCTCCTTGGCTTCCCTTAGACGGGCCTTGAGTTGACTCTGTGTTCTCCTAAGGACGTCCTTGTCCCCTGCTCTAAAGGCCCTCTTCTTGCTATTGAGGAGGGCCTTTAAATCGCTGGTAATCCAGGGTTAATTATTAGGGAAGCACTGGACAGTTTTTGGTTGGACAACAATATCTGTTCCCGAAGGAAACCACCAGAACGGACAGAGTCCGTAAGAGAGGATAGGAAAAAAACGAAAAATTAAACAGGCTCCCACTCTCCTCGAAAAAATAGAAAAGGGAGGGAGGCTGGAAAAAAGGGGGAGAACTGAAAACAACCCGCAGGAAACGGGCGAACTCGTAGATACGAGGGAGGAAAAGAGAATCGCTTAAACTCGCCACTAAGGAGAGAAACTAAATAAGGCGATAGGGAAAGGAAATGAAAACCAAAACGGCTTGGAATGCGAGGCGAAAAAACAAAAGATATGTTCGCCCCCAACTCAGTAGCAGAGTGGGAAACTAAAAAATGGCGAACGAGGGCAAATAAGAAAGGAAAAGGTAAACTAAGGCAACTGTCTCCATGAGAACAGTGAAGGCCTCAAATGAGGAACTGAAATGCAAACAAGAGCGAAGCTTCCAATATAAGGAAGAACTAAAGCTAATTGCAAGTCCTGCGTTTTTTTTTTTTAAACAACAAGGCAAAGTGGTCGCAAGTACCTATACCTTACCCGGCTATCTGTTTGAATTAGAAATACAGAAGCACCGGAAGCAGGAAATGCGGGGGCTTAAATAAGGCACAGGTAATTGGGTGCAGGTGACATGAATGAGCACCTGAGAAACAGAAAAACCCCGGAACGGAGTATAAAAAGCAAGAGAACAATAGCACCCTCACGCTGCCCAGACGGCGAATGACAACGAAGGGGAAAGACTGTCCAACCCCATGACAGGACCCCCCCCTCTAAGGGACGACCCCGGGCAATCCCTCAGGCTTGCCCCTGTGGAAGTCCCTAATGAGTCCTGGGTCCAGGATGTTTCTGGACGGGACCCAGCAACGCTCCTCTGGGCCACTCTGGGCCCTCCCAGTCAACCAAAAACTGGCGACCCCTGCCAACACGTCTCTCGGCCAAAATGCGGCAGACTGTATAGGCAGGGCCTCCCTCAACCAGGTGGGGGGGTGGGGGCGGCTCCTCCACCAGAGCCAGAGCACTGACCAACACGGGTTTGAGCCGCGAGATGTGGAATGTAGGATGAATGCGCATGGAGCGTGGTAGCAGAAGGCGGAAAGTGACCGGGTTCATTTTCTGGGTTATTTTGAACAGCCCCACGAATCGCGGGGCGAGTTTGCGGGATTCCACACATAGGGGCAGATCCCGCGTGGACAACCACACTCGCTGCCTAAATCTGTAAGAGGGACAATGTCTATCAACCGCAGCCTTCTGTTTGGCCGCGACGCGTAACAGCGACGCATGCACACGTCTCCAAACCGCTCGGCACCTTCGTACAAAAGAACCTGCAGCGGGTGCCTCCACATCTCTCTCCAGCTCAGGGAATAAAGGAGGTTGATACCCCACATGAGCCTCGAAAGGCGAGAGACCAGTGGAGGCATTGCGCAAGGTGTTGTGTGCATACTCCACCCAGGCCAGATGGCGGCTCCAAGCAGTAGGCTTGGCGGCGGCCAGACACCGAAGGGTACTCTCCAGGTTTGATTAGTATGTTCCGTCTGGCCATTGGTCTCTGGGTGGAACCCGGATGAGAGGCTGACGGACGCACCCAACAAGGCACAGAACGAGCGCCAGAATTTTGCAGTGAATTGTGGGCCGCGGTCAGACACAACGTCCAGTGGGAGGCCATGCAGCCTAAAGATGTTGTCCACCATCAGCTGGGCTGTCTCGGAAGCTGATGGCAGTTTGGGAAGCGCAATGAAATGAGCTGCCCTCGAGAACCTGTCGACCGCAACTAAAATCACCGTATTGCTCTGGGACAGGGGCAAGCCGGTGACAAAATCAAAGGCGACATGGCTCCAAAGGCAGCTGGGAATGGGCAGGGGGCGTAACAGTCCTGAAGGTGGGAGTCTCGAACCATTACTGCGGGCGCAGACAGGGCATGCAGCGACAAACTCCCGTACATCGTTCTCCATTTTCGGCCACCAAAAGCGGCGAGCCAAAAACTCCTTGGTCCTGTGGACCCCAGGATGGGCAGCCAGCTGGGAGGAGTGGCCCCACAGGAGAACTCAGGACCTGAACCGGGAAGGCACGAAAAGACAGTGAGGCGGACCGCCGCCAGGGCCAGGGTCAGAATGCAAGGCCCTCAGAACGACAGCCTCAATCTCCCACATAACTGGGGCCACGATTTGAGTAGCGGGAACAATGGGCAAAGGACGCGGGTCACTGTCAGCGCTCTCATAAATGAGTGCATCTGGTTTCGTGTTCTTAGACCCGGGGCGGTAAGTGATCAAAAACTTGAACCGGGTGAAGAACAACGCCCATCGGGCTCGGCGATTACGCCTCTTAGCCTGTTGGACATATTCAAGATTTTTATGATCGGTCCAAACAGTGAAGGGGTTTAACTGCCAACAGCTCCCGGTCGCCCACATCATAATTTATCTCGGCAGGTGTTAACGCACGAGAGAAATAGGCGCAAGGGTAAGTTTGCGGTCCAGTGGCGAATGTTGTGAAAGAATAGCCCCTACCCCAAGCTCAGACGCATCTACCTCTACCATAAAGGGGAGGGACGGGTTGGGATTGATCAGAATGGGCTCGGAGCTAATCCTTCCTTTAAGCTCCCTGAATGCCATCTCGGCTTTAGCGGTCCATTGAAACTGCACCGTGGGAGTGCTTCTCTTTGTAAGAGCCGTAATGGGTGCGGCTACCATGCTGAAATTGCAAATCAACCGACGGTAAAAATTTGCAAACCCTAAAAAACGTTGTACCTGTTTAACCGAACGTGGAGTAGGCCAGTTCTTAACGGCGGCGACCTTCTCAGGGTCCATTAGTAGCCTACCATCCTCCACAATAAAACCCAGGAACGAGATGGATCTCTGATGGAATGAGCATTTCTCCGCCTTTACAAATAACCTCGCTTTAAGCAGTGCTTCAAGCACCTGTCGAACATGGCCGGTGTGAGAGGCGAGGTCTGTGGAAAAAATTAAAATGTCATCAAGGTAGACGATTACGAAGCGCTCTAAAAATTCCCTCAGGACATTGTTCTCAAGCGCCTGAAAAAGAGGGGGCGCTAGTGAGCCCGAATGGCATCATAAGATACTCGTAGTGCGTCACCTTTTTTTTTGAAACAACAAGGCAAAGTAGTCGCAAGTACCTATACCTTACCCGGCTATCTGTTTGAATTAGAAATACAGAAGCACCGGAAGCAGGAAATGCGGGGCTTAAATAAGGCACAGGTAATTGGGTGCAGGTGGCACAAATGAGCACCTGAGAAACAGAAAAACCCCGGAACGGAGTGTAAAAAGCAAGAGAACAAAAGCGCCCTCACGCTGCCCAGACGACGAATGACAACGAAGGGGAAAGATTGTCCAACCCCAGGTGGAACAGGCGTACAAGATTATGATCAGATTTGCCAAGAGGGGAAAGGGCTGTGGCACTGTATGCCCCCATAACATTTGTATACAGTAAGTCAAGTGTTCTCTGAACTGGATACGCCGGTTCCACCGCGTGTCACATACGGCCGTAATGTACACGTCTCACAGCTGGCTAGATATCTGCATTTATCTCAGAGGTTGCGGAAGAGGCCACTTTGTGAGGTATAGTCTATCCAATAAGGCTCAGGGACCCAAGAAGGTAATATTGGCGATCCCCGTTCTCAACATGTATAAACGCCATGCGGAGATGATCTAATTTAAGACATAGTTCTACGGGTGCAATACTCCATGATACATTAACCCTATTTACTTTGGCCCATTTGGCCCAATTTTCGCCTAGTTTTTACTAGTGTCAATTAAGTGCCAATATCTCAAAAACTATTCACTGCACATCCATGGTTGAAAGTTTCAATGAAAGAAGAGGCTTGTACCATTCAGAAATGTGGAACAGAATAAATGTATGTCAAAGTGGTCACATACAGTTCATACAAAATACACATAAGAATACAAAAAAAAGTACAAAACGCCTTGTGTTTTTATAGTTTATCACTGAATATCTCAACTTCAAAGTACTGGAGAAAGCCAGAATTGTTTATACTAGTGCAGTAATATGTTGTCCACTTGGGTATACAATTTGGTAAAGATATCTACAGGCTTTCCTTATGCATTGGTATTTTTACCAAAACGGGGCCCGGGTGTCCCAAAACGTTTCCAAACGTCGCCAAATATAAAACATGTGCATATCTTTCTGTCTAGGCATGTCAATCATCAGAAAACTTTATTTTTCTTTTAAAACATTTTTTGTAATACAGAATGTGAAGAAAATTAACCTACACATGTTTTGTGTTTATGTGTATGAGGGTATTCTCTTACAAAGCGTGCCCAAAAGTGCTCAAATACCTCTCCGAAAATGATTACTTACCCTAATGTTATCCAACCAATCTGCTTTACATTTAAAATTGCACTGTACTTCAAAGTTAGATTTACCAGAGCCCCATAAGCCAGCAGAATAACAGGTTTATCTATAACAAGCCTTCAACTTGACTTTTTACAGCAAAAGTAGTGAATTATACATCACTATTTGGCAAACCTGTCTGTTACCACCTCCTACGACAGAGGTGTCAGGTGGGGGAGGGGTGTCTACACACACACACACACACACACACACACACAAACACACACACACACATATATATATTATATATATATGTATATATATATATACGTATATACATTTAAAAATCTTACATCCACAGTACGTCTGATATTAGCTCCAACATAATTAGCAATCGTAGCTAACTAGGATTTATGAATTAGTTTGTCAGCTTGCACGAACTAAATTACATTATTATAATACTGTAATGTCTTGACTGAACCGTGAAATAAAGTACTGAGAATGGATGTCGTTTCATGCGTAAATTCAACAACGTGTTGGTTGCTGCACAAAGAAACTGCGAATGAACGCTAGAAAACAAACAAACAGCAGGCGCTCCTTACCAGCCTGTGGCACCATAGAAGCTAACTAGCGAACTCCTGCGAGAATCCATTTATCACCAAACGAAAAATACTCTAGATAATAGCGCTCCATACTGTTGATGATTATGATGATGATAATAACAATAATAATAATTTGTATTATATATTTTTAAAAACACTTACATGTCCAGGCACGGGTCCATGCCAGAGTCATTGCTCTGCCAGAACACAGACTTCTTCGCCTCTGGGACACTTCTTCACCTCCAAAACCTGAGCAACCGTGAAATAAGCGCTCTTCTTTCCACCGTTGATTGCCACGTTCGCGTATAAATGTATAAAATAATAAGTAAACTTTGAAGCAGCAAAGACATCACCAGCGCAATTGCATCATACAGCTGCCCGTGTCTGCGTACAGAGAAAGACTGGTCTGTGACGTTTTTTCAGCTCACAAAAAAAGCTACACATTGCTAAATACATCTGGATAGACTAAAAACCTACTTGTAACAGCAATCCAGCCCATCCCTTCCAGGATAAACTCAGTCAAAATGGCCACAGGCGTCATCTGATGCTGTCGACAGTCAGGAGCGCACAGCCGATTGCCCTATGGGCTGTCATTACACGTGGATACAGCGCCGTTCACAGTCGCTTGAATATGACATATTTTACTTCGTTTGAAAGGGCAGGAACCCCCGTAGAAGATAATCTACGTGTTTTATGTTAGATCATTCCTGTAGCAGTCTAGTAATGCTTATACGCAACGGTAGTAACGTAGTACAAAGGCAAAAGCGAAGGGTACGCACTGTGGAAATTGAGACTTTCCTGGATAATGGATAAATGGGTTACGAAAAAACGTTGAGGATTCTTCAGAAAAGGGTTATAACTGCATAACCAGCTATCGTATTTGGTTGCTTAAAAATAACCAAGAGCTTTTCTGATACGCATTTTATTGCCTGTGACTGCGGCGAGGTGAAGGCTGTAAACAAATAAAAAAAGTGGGTTGGGCTATTAGCACCCTGCTGCTTTATGGCTCTGTAGTGTAACCTGAGAGCTGATAAGCATATAAACGAATGTGTTCGCAGGCTGTGACTGTTTTTAACAATTTTGCGTCGAAAGTTCCGTGTTTTATTAACGTTATAATTTAGAATTTAACCTCTTCCTACCGAGGGCAAAATAGGCCAATTTTCGCCTGTTTTCACTAGTGACAAACAAAGGTGGTTATCTCAAAAACTATAAATGGTACAAATATGGTTCATGGCTTTTATTAAAGAAGACACCTGCAGTATTACGACTAAGTAGTGAGAACTCATAGAAATCCAGTTTTTGATACTTAACTACAACAATTTATGTACAGAAAATATAAAAAAACTAAAAAACGGGTACCTACATTCAAGTTTAAGAATTTTTACCTGGGGAGCTACAAATGCAATCAAGGAAATGACTTCTCTGTCTGATTCATCAATATGCTGCCTACCTCTGGTAACAATCTGGTGTCAATATCTCAAACCATTCAAATTTTACAGGGTTTTTTTCAGGTGAACCTTTTTCGTTATCCAAATGGTGCCAAATGGTGCCAAATGTGCCAAAAATGGCAATGTTCCAGAAAGGTCTCAATATGATTTATTTTTTAGGTTTTTACAATAAAATGAGATAATTTGTCAATATTGGCAATAAAAGTTCATTTTTAGACGTGTTCTTGGTGCTCTTCATATTACACAACTAACTACCCAAGGTTACAAAAAGCTGTCAAAACCCATGTAGCAGCACAGTGAATCTTGTGTATTTCACCAGAGCCCCATTAGCCAGAAATGAGTCCAGGAATGTGCAAACAGGTTTTCAAATGAATAATGGGAATAGTATGAAACTTCCCTACACATTACTGCTTGCCAGTCCTGTCCTTTATTCTGTTGCCACCTCCTATGACAGGGACATTGGGGTTGGGTTTTAGGAGGCAAAACTTTATACATGACAAACATATATCAACTATATACAAGTGCACTAAGGTGTACTACTAAAAGTGCAGTGGATAAAAAATCAAAAGTCCACCAGTTTCCTAGATAAAAAATAAAAACACCCCTGCTGTAACAAATAAAAAGATCCTTGCCCTCTAATTGCTGAAGTTACCGTATTTACACAAAGAAAGTACAAAATGGCAGGGTCCAAAAAGCTAAAAAAAATGAACTAAAAACAAAAAAAGGCAAAGGATCAAAACATGGGGGTGGAGGGTGAGAAGAGATTATTTAACCATTCATACAGAAGCCATTTAGACTACACATTCCCTCAGGAGAGCAATCTGCATCATTACAAACCCCACTAACCCTGTCCATGGAATTGTCCACCATGTTGATATACCCATTAGTCCCCCTTATACAACAACAATCAACAACAATAATAATAAACAAGTACTCCCTCATGTTATCATGTTCTCTCCCTCATACCATGCATAAATTGCCATTTTGTTTACCTGCACAGCCCTCTGTACTGCATACAGAACAATTTACTCATGTGGAACAATGACTTTACTAAACACTTCCAGAAGCCATTTCACACTCAAAAAAATCGATTTAGTAGCTCATCTCAGACACAAATAGATAGCTAGCTGCTTGTTACCTGTAATTTTGCTTGCTAGCTTGCCACTGTAAAGGTAATACTATCTATATTAATTTAGCTGAGAGGGACCGATTTTATGCATAAGTATATAAGGTTAGTTAGCTTCACAGAAGAAACACAGGGATTCACGCATTGCAGCTAAATTGCACATTTCCTTCGATGCTTACACCAAACTTACCGTTTCCACAAACATCTGTGTTGTTGGCAACGCCACGTAACACGTGCGAGTTTGTCAACACAGACAATACACCCTAAGTTTACTTCATAAATTATTTATCATACCGTTGGAATGTGCAATTTGTAATATTAATTGTATGAAAAACAATAAAATACAGTTGACAATGTAATTACGAACCCGCATGGCATTGCGTGAATTCACACTGGTATATCGAAAAATCGGTAATACCACCAGCCCTAACGACGTTACCTGCCATGGCGAAATTCAATGCGTTTATAGCATAACACTGTTAGTATGATAAAACAACTTACATGTCAGCAACATCATTCAGCGTCACTGAGACAGGTTGAGTCTCCCTCGGCAAAAACATCTTCTGGCTTATCCAGTTCGTCTAGCACTTGGTGCACGGATAAACACCTCAAAAATCTCGACATAACTACACAAAAACTGTATCAAAAATACTCTAAAGTAAAAAAATGTAACTGCGGGCCTTACCTAATTAATTGTGCTTTGCTAAACGGAATGAAGCGAGCTACGCTACAAGGTAAAAACACTGCGCCATCTTGGTGCGATAATTACGCGTGACTGCCACTTCCTTATACGCACGGCAGGATCTCCTTGATTTACGACTGCATGGTGTTGAATGAGGGCTTGTTTGAAAGATAAGAGTCTTGGCTATTGGCTGGAATATTTGACAGACAGTTTTAAAACCCAATGGAAAGCAAATAATACTCGGAGTGGAGGCGGGTGGAAGACAGTTTTTCCCACTTCAGATAGGCCTATTGTGCTATCAGTCAAAGAAATACACCCAATTGACGACGGTTTTGCATAGATCTCTGCAAGCATGTTCAAAACAACTCTGGCTAACATATACTAAGCCACGGGATTGGTACTCCAGAAACTGGCTGAGTTTCACAACGCCAAAGTGAACACAGCCGAACGAGTCGTAATCAAGTGCAAAAAAGCACAAGTCGGAAAAAAATTGGAAAAAAATAATGTACAGCCGTATGAAAGTTTTAAAGTATTTTTTCTTGAAGCCTAAAGGTATAATGATTTTTCAAACCAAAGTTTTGTGAAATACAATTAAGCAGAACAGTTTACCAGCACATTGTTTATGGTGTGACATCAAGCTGCAATACATGTTTGAGAATTAGGTCAGAGTTTCCAACGTTATTTACAAAGTTTTATCCCGACGTTTTGGGCTTAAAAACCACTTTCCCAGAAGGAATGGATATATCTTAAGGATATTTAATCAAAATATTGAGGTGAGCAGTTTATTATATATTATTAAATTAATGAAATGTATAATTGAATAATTTCCGTAACGCCCGCGTTACCGCTAGGGGGCGTTTGGTATCAAGAGGTTAAGAGAAATATGAACACTATAAAAAATTGGGGCGCATGCGTCCCACCACTAGGGGGCCAAAGCCTATAGAGTTAAGCTTAAATGGACAACCTCCCTAGACCAGCTGAGGGGGTAACCCAGACTGAGGAAATTAATCAACTCATTACCTGTTAACAGATCAAAATCAACGATTTTATTTACCAGGTAGGTTATTTACTTAAGATAATCAATTACAGTTACTGAATAAAACATAAAATATTGACACAGAGTTAAAATACTTTGTCATACCGGGCTGTCGCTACACAAAAGACACGAGGTGAGATGTGCGGGAGAGTCTGACTACAGCTTCCCCATACTGGAGTAACTATGGTACCACTATGGCACCAGGAGATCTGTTAAGCAGATTCTTCCATACTGGGAACTTGCACTCAGCCCTGAATGAGATGCAGGGGTTCTGACTCAGAGACTCAAGCATACATACCACAGCGCCCGGAACACTGCAGCTCAGATCATATACCCTGGTTAAGTAATTGTGGAGCTGGAAAAGGGTTGAAAAGAAAGATGCAGGTGATGTGGAAAACATTATAATTTATTAATGACAATAATCACTGGTTAAGACTGTGAGAGCAAAACACAGGATAACATGCTGCTAAGACAAAGAAACACAAACAGGTTCACCAACAAAGTATAACCAAATGATTCCGTACGGTGTGACTATGGTACCAGGAGAACTGCAGATTCTCCTCTAATGTCCCTTTGGACTTCCCTTAAATGCAGTCCTGGGCAGGTCTTCCACATTCCACAATTCCCTTTGTTTGTCCAAATAAGGTCTGAGCAGGAATAGAGCTGTAGCACCTGACCACCAAGAGACCCCCCCCCTCTCCTCCAGGAAGAGAAACTGCATAGTCTACTCCCCCCAATCTAGTGATAGTAATAAGATACTTTGTACGACGGCACGTGATCTTATAATTTTAGGTATCATTTATCTAGATACCAGGTGATGGCCACTCTGTGATCCAGATACTTATGTGGACAAGCGCATCCCTGATAACCTACAATCCTCCTTCCAAACACACTCCCCATTCCTTCTCATGTATTTTACCCCCTCCTATACTTTCACATACCCACACTTCAATTGGCATTAATCCTGGTCCACCACATTTATCATATTATCCACAATTATTTACATGCACATACATAAGATGTTTTATACATAAAGGGTTGCAAACCTCTAATGTCCAGTTGTATGGTCATTCCAGCTGTCGTTTACGACTTTGTGCTTTTTATGGCTCAAAGTTGTAGGGCAGTGGAGTTGGAAGTCCTGTGTGAAGAGGCAAAGATGCAACGTGGTGGGCAGAACAGCCAGTAATCCAAGGGAGATTTTAGGAGGGGTCAGAGGAAGGGGTCAGGATGCGGGCTGAATGATCTTTTATGGCCCCCCGCACCCTCAAGGAAGTCACCACCAGCTCAGTAACCTAGGGTTTATGATTAACAATACAAAGGATCAATAATTTTCAGTCTTATGATATCAAGCACATCAAATCAATGCTCAATACTTACAAGCGATTTTGAGGGCCTCAAATACAGTGCTTTCTTTCTGAAGATTTTTTGGACCATGACCCCATCCATCTCTTGACCAGAGGCCAACAATGGGCCCACCAATTTGTTTCCACAGCCCATCAGGTACTCCAAACAGCAAATGAATGAAGATTTTGCAAAGAATATGCCTGCATCAATATAGTTATATAATTATCAGAGAACGAAGTTGATTAATAGCTAGGCTAGATGACCAGGGCAGTTCCCTTACAGCATTGTATCACTAAGATCATCTTTAAAGGGGAGGTACACTGAAAGAACCATTTCCAAGTCATTTTCTTACCTTATAAGCAGTTCATAAAAGGGTTGTTGCAGTCTCCCACTCATCAGATAGTAGTTTATGGTGTGTTAGGCTACCTGCCCATGTAAACAATCCATTGAGGTCCATTCATTCACAAAAACACTTAAACTCACCAAACCAATGTTCAACTCACATTTTTCGTCTCGAGGAGTTGCGGAAAAATAATGGGATACACTTTTTCTTCCGAGAGTGTCTTTGTTTTACTTATATCAGTTAAAAATTATATTAAGTGAAATATAAGTAACACAGAGATACTCTTGGAAGAAAAAATGTATCCCATTGTTTCCCCGCGACTCCTCGAGACGAACAATGTGTGAGTTGCATGAGTGGGTTAGCCTAACACGTCATAAATGACTATCTGACGAGTGGGAGACTGCAACAACCCTTGTATGAACTGCTTATAACGTAAGAAAATGACTTGACAATTATGTTATTTCAGTGAACCTCCCCTTTAAGTTGCTCATACAATGAATTGTTAATTTAAAAGTGTTTCTACAAAGCCTTGTAGCCATATAAAGCAATGGTAACTACGATTTATTAATCATTTTTTAAAGATCATCATTTAAAATAGAACCTTATGTGACTTGAGTAATTTAGAATTGATTTTACAATGTAACTGATGCAGAAATATTTATTATACTTGTTTAAAACAAACAAACAAAAAAAATCTTTAAGTTACATTATGTGCATTAAATAAAATTAAATAAAGCATTGGCTAGCTTACATAACGCGTAAGCATAAAACAGAAGCTGCATGTAGCATGTATTAAGCACTGTGTATGATGCAGAAGGTTTCATGCCATGTATTACAATATGCTATTAATTATATTATTCAACACAAACAATGTCAGATGTTAAGCCTTATGCATCAAAGTGCTTTAAAAAGTCTTCATACAGATGTTAAAAACTGATTATTTAAATGCTGTTCAATTAAGGGGAGGTACCACCCTTGAATAGGGAAAAAAAATTCCTTTGCTCATATCAAAATGAAATTTTACCAGTTGAATAAACACATAAATACAATACTTTTTTTGTATTATGATTTTTTTTTAAAATATGCAAATAAGCTAATAGCTCATTAAAAATACGCTAATTTGCATATTATTTTAGACACTTTTTAAGCTCAACAGATAGATTCTGAATTTTTTTGTTTTGTTTTAATGTGATTAATTAGCTCAGTGGCTAGAATTTGTAAGAGCCATTTGTCAAAATATAGTTTTTTTTATTAATTCAAAAAATACTATTTACATGCTTAAAAAATCAGTTTTTGGCCTATTTTTACAGATAACATGCCACATAAAATGAAAAGGACAAAACATATCAAAGCAAAAATGCCATTTTTTTTTATTTTCAAGGCCTATACCTTTTCTCTTTCTGTAAAACAAGTGTGCGATTTTGACATTGTTGTTGTGGTAAATAACCCATTCTAATTATGAAAAGCACAGATAAATTATGAATATGGAGTTAATTAATTTATAAGATGTGGTGTCCCTACAAGTTATAACATCATGCTTTGAGTAACAAGAGTAGACTGGAATGACACGCACCCCCATAACATCTTATGACATAGCTTATAAGCTTGTATTAATGTTAGCCACTTCAAGTTGAGTATTAGCAATGTTCCCACTTTATAATGGTATCCTCAATACCTGTGCATTTGATGACAATTACATAACTACAGGTATGTGTAAGGTTCGGAGAACCAGGCGCGACAGCCAAGGAATCTAAAAGTGTATATCGTAATATACACCACTAAAGCGGACAGATCCGCACCAGGGAAGGAATAAACGAAAAATGGGAATAAAAACCTTGCGGTATAAGCCAAATGAAAAATAAACCCCAAAAGAGGGCAAACTCGAAAATAGTGAGTAATACAACAACAATAGAACCTCACGCTCTCACCCAAAGACCATTAACAGGAGGTCAGAGAAAAACAAAAGAAACCCTGTGTAAATCGGCGAGAGAAACGAAAATGAAAATAGAACCTGTTACCTAGGTGCGAAAGAGCTGAACAAAAAGGTAACAGGTAGAGGAGTATAAAGGATAAAGAGAGAGATAGGAAAGAAAAGACTAAACCAATCTTTATCCTAACTCTAACCCGACTTGCTTCGTTTCTTATTTGAAACAACCAGAAATGTAGTGACCGAGTTCCTATACCTTACCGACTTCGATGTTATAAAAAATTCATCGTTTGGTGAATTAGCTTAATCTCACACTGAAAAAATTAGAAAAATCCAGCCTTTAATTGATGTTAATTTATTATGAGAAAAAAATAAAGAAATAATTATTTTTAACAAAACCACATTGGCCAGTATTATTGGTACCCCTGCATTTATATATTGAATAAAGTAATAATTTTTAATATTTGGTCGCATATCTTTGCATGCCATGACTTCCTGATGTCTGTGACCCAACAACATCAAAATACTCTTGATATCTTATTTTCTGGTACTCTGACAAGCGATACTATAACGTCTCTGCATTTGAATGGAAATTGTCTCTGCAATTCTCTATGGGAATTGGGGGGTGGGACTAGATTTAGCTGTAAATTATGCTGGAACAGTATGGAATACATGGTTGGTAAAATGGCTCTAAGTCATCAAGGGTCTGAGGTATCAAACAAGCCTCAAACCATCACTCTGCTGCCAGATATGCAGTAGATATGGATGGATCACATTAAGGGTTGTTTCTCCTGACAAATCTTCCTATTGAAATAAGTCAGGAGAAGAAACCATTCAAGTTATCCATCCATATCTACTGTATTTTTGGCAGCAAAGTGATGGTTTAAGGCTTGTTTGATACGTCAGACCCTTGATGACTTAGAGCCATTTAGCCAACCATGTGTTCCATGCTGTTCCAGTGTAATTTACAGCTAAATCTAGTCCCACCCCCCAATTCCCATAGAGATCCATTCAAATGCAGTGACATTTAGTATCAAAGAATGATATTATATACTAAGAGAAAATACATACACTCTAACAGAAAAAGACAAAAAGGAACACAAAGAGAATCATGATGTTTGCCCAAAATGCTTGTACGAGAAGACCAGGAGGTACCAGGAGAACTGTTAAGCAGATTCTCTCCGACTGTCCCCCCGATCAAGTGACAGTAATTAGTAATTAGATACTTTGTATGACGGCGTGTGATCTTATGATTTTACCTATCATTTCTCTAGATACCTTTCTATGGAGGTCCTTGCCTGCAATATATATAGGCTAAATAAATTACATAGCCTGTTCTGCAGAATGTGCGCTGCTCCTGTCTGCTAACTGCATTAGCCCACGTTGATACGTTCAGACTCAACTGCAGGGTACACTATATACTTTGAGTTCAATACCAGCTCATGGCTCTGTTGTTCTCTGGCTCCTTTCGTTCAGTTCTGGTTCGTTCATGTGATGGGGCGAGATAAGGTTCAGAGAACCAAATGCAACAGATAGGGAATCTTAAAGCGTACCTAGAAAGATATGCCAGTAAGTGACTAAACCGCAAAAGGAAAAGGAGAACTAAGGAATGGGAGAAAAAACTTCCCGACCTAAGTCAAAACAAAACTAGCTCAAAAGGAGACGAACTCGATGAAGCGAGTAAAACAAACAAAAGGTACCCCACGCTCTAAGACAAAGAGCGTAGTAGAGAGGTAGAGAAAAAATGAAAGAATAACCCAGAGTTACACGGGTGTAAACTTTAAACAGAAAGACAGTCTATTACCTAAGCTCTGTAGTCAAAGAGCTCAAAACAAAAAGGTAACAGAATGAGAGAAAGAAGGACAAAGAAAAGAGATAGGAGCTTAAAAGAAAATAACCAATCCTATCCTAACTTCTTTCTAACCGGACTTGCTGCGTTTCTTATTTGTACAACCAGAAAGGCAGTGACCGTGTTCCTATACCTTACCGACTTCGACGTCAATTAGCAACGACAATATCGAAGTGCAGGAAAGCGGAAATCCTGCGCTATTTAAGTCAACAGGAAACCGAACACAGGTGTGGACAATAATGACTGGCGAGATCCAAACACCGGAACGGAAGCGGAAAAAATCAGATGGAGCGTCAGACGACGCCAAATCCCAGGACAACCACAGAAACAACAAAGGCTGCCAATAACCATTGGTTCACTTCTCCTTAACTGGCTCTCGTTTGTTCGCCAGCTCTCTGAAGTATGCGAACAAAATTAAATTTTCAGTAAGCCAAAAATGGCCGGATGACGTACTGATTTGGAAAAAATCGCCAGTATGCACCAGACCAGTCTATCTCACCTACTGTGTCCAGTAATGCAATGCGGCTGTACACGTTACTGGTCAGATTCTTAGGCTGTGTCCGTTGTTTCTCCTGACTAATTTTACTATTGAACTCTATGGAAAAATAAGTCAGGAGAAACAACCCTTAAAAAGATCCATCCACATCTACTGCATATCTGGCAGTAGAGTGATGGTTTAAGGCTCGTTTGATACCTAAGACCCTTGATGACTTACAGCCATTTAGCCAACCATGGGTTCCATACTATTCCCATGTAATTTACAGCTTAATCTAGTCCCACCCCCCAATTCCCATAGAGATCCATTCAAATGCAGAGGTTATAGTGTCGCTTCTAAGAGTACCTGGAAATAAGATATCAAGAATCTTTTGATATCCTTTTATACAAGAGTCATGATAGCATCACCTGTTTACCTGTGGAATACCTGTTTACCACAGACGTTGAGAGAATGGCAAGATTGTGCAAAGCCATTATCAAGGCAAAGGGTGGCTACTTTGAAGAAACACTTTTTTGGTCTTTGCATAATTTCATTCATGTTATCTCATAATTTTGATGTCTTTATTCTACAATGTGGAAAACAGTAAAAATAACGAAAAAATAACTTCTATGAGTAGGTGTGTCCAAACTTTTGACTGGTACTGTAAGTATATCATACGGGGGTTTTATGTATACTACATTTAGAGAAAAGTTTGCCTACTTAACGACTTTCTCATCCTTTCTACTCAACAAGCCTACTTAATAGTATTGACAGGTGTTCATTCGGACACAGCCCAAGAATCCACACCTTCTATGAGTAGGTGTGTCCACTTTTTAACTTTTTGACTGGTACTGTACTTCTGGGGTTTCTGAGTACATTCGGGAGCACACTTTTCAAGAAGTACACAAACATTTTGGTTGCATAAATATTATGCGCAGCTTTGTTTTAAAAAATGAGGCACAGCTTCGCTGACGTTTTCCTTCAATAACAACAAAAACAACATGTGACATTGCTGCACAAGGGTGGGACATCTTATGACACTTCCACAATACAGTTGGAAAATAGTATGGAGGATATTTATTTGCATACTGCACGTCGCGTACTAAACAGTGCACATTAAACAGCACACATTTGCCAGTACACTGTACACAGGAGATAGTATGCAGTAGATAGGGCTCTGATTCGGACACAGCCTTGGAGAAAAGCTAGACAAAATGGCGGAAATCCCCACCGCTTCAGGGTGCCGCAGATTATAAATCGACAGCCTCATAACAAAAGTGCCTAAGTCATTTTTTGTAGTTTTGAGAAAAAGGCCAAAAACTGCTGCAATACACGTAAGTTTGGTTTGTTTTTAGGAAAAGGAGAAAATAAGGAGAAATTAATTACTTGGTGCACTGCCAACGAAGCCCTCTTCAGCGGACGATGAAACGCTGCACAGAGGGGGTTTGAGTAGGCTTGAATTAGTTAGCTAACGGTAGTTAAATCGTTATGCCACCTATTGCAATTCATTTGATTTAGCTAACGTTACATGTAAATATTTACTAAGTTACCATTATTATTGCTGTCTTACAGAGTTTTTCAGGGAGCACGCTTTGGTGGGAGCAATGTCCCATGTAGAAATGTTTTTCTAAATAAAGAATACATTTTTGAGAATAAAGTTTGATTTATTGAATTTTTGTGTCTGGAGTCTGTTCTTTGTTTACTGTGAGGATTTGTGGTAGGATGAAGTGATCTTGCATTATCATGAACTAATATGCTTATATTTAATTTAGATCATTCTATACCTTAAACCAGGGATGAGCAACTCCGGTTACCCTGGCTCAATCAGCTAATTATCCATATACACCAACACCGATTCACTCAAATTAGACCACAATAAAACACTACAGTTGGGATGGCTGGTATGCTATCCACCTAGTTCCGGCTTAGTGGGGCATGCCCCATACCTATACAGCACCGAGAGTTTGGCACTTTTCAGTGTTTACTACAGAAATTACTACAATGACCACATACACATACACAACATAGCCCTTAAAAACATTAACTTCTTCACATTCTGACCTCATTTTACCGCACATAATTCAGATACAACTTCACACATCCACACAATAAAGCCCCAACTTGGGTTTGCCATTTTTCTCCTTCCTCTTCAGCTTCTTCTTCCAATTCTTCTAATTTTTCCTGCAGAATTCGTCATGCTGCTTGCCCACAAATAATAATTATCCCCATTGGATAGCATCTGAACACCCAATAACGACACCTTCAACCAATATTTCATTTTATTTCCAAACGAAGACAAAGGGTACGCTATTATGGTGCTCTGTCTGATTGGGAGTACCTCACATGTGGTGTGGCCCAAGGAACTCTCCTCGGACCCATCTTCTTTCTCTGTCTGATTGATGATGCAGCCAATGAGGCCCCCAATACTGTCTGGAAGTATGTCGATGACATCAGTTTTCTGGAGTCCAGCAGCAGCCCTGAACTATGCAGCATTGGCTCAATGAGTTAAACACTTAGTCTAGTAAAAATAGTATGCTCCTTAACAGCAAGAAATGCATAGTCATGCATGTTTCTTTTAGCAAAATACCACCACCACCTACTCTCTTCATTAATAACACCCCCCTTTCAGTGCTGCCTAAAATCAAAGTACTGGAACTCACTATCCAGCATGATCTCAGGTGGAGTGACCAGGTTACCACCATGACAGCGCATGCCAGTAGGAAGCTTTATCAGCTTAAGCGCATCAAGCGCTTCTCCGTCACTCCAACTAACCTTCTAGCCATTTACATCAGCTACATTCGACCATTGCTGGAGTATGCTACCTGTTTGGCACTCTGGTCTCACCCAAGCTCTGTCTACCCAGCTGGGGCATGTGCAAAAGAGGGCCTGCTGTATTGTTCTTGGAGCTTCCTACACTAGTTACCAGCAAGCTCTCAACTCCTTGGGAATTCTTTCCCTCGTGATGAGGTGGGAACAGATCTGCTTCAAATTTGCACGCTCTTTGCAGGAGTCCCAGTTTTCAGACTGGCTCCCTCCAACTCGAGAGCAACTATCTGGCCATACTAGCCGTAATGGTCACAAACTTAATACACCACAAACTAGAACAGGCTGCTACCAGAACTCCCCTGTTCCTTATCTCGCAAGACTCATCAATAAACACACCCCTTAGCTTACTGCTCACCCCCCCCCCCCCCCCCCCCCCCCCGCCATCTGCAATTAATATAAGCTCTATCCTGAGTGTTGTACTTTTCTTATATACCGTTGATGAGCTTATCATGCATTTTTTATTAGATTTGTTGAATATATTATTTGTTATATAGTCTATGTACATGATGCAATGATGTATGTAAATTGGTGTGTGATTTCAGTCTGTGACTGCTAAGCACTAATACATTCTACTACTACTGCTACTAACCAATAACAGTGTTATCAAAGTAGTCTTAGACAACTGCATGATATACAGCCAAGACGAACGATGTGCATGTAATACTTTTTTATATCCACATAAGGATGTGAGTATGTCATGGTTTTGGATTAATAAGGAAGCGCACGTGATGCGACTTCGGCCAATTTCTTTTTTTTTTATTATACATTTTTATTAGTTTTAAATTTTATAAACATGTACAAAGAGACAACGCTCAACAAGGACACCCAACCACTCCCACCCCCACCCCAACACCCTCTCAACTCACCCCCCCCCCCCCCACATCCCATACCCGCTCAGCTCAACCCCCCCCCCCCCCCCCCCCACATATACAATATACACCGGAAAGAAAACCCCCCCTCTGACTGAATTTGTAACTTAACCCCAGACAGCGCCCTGTCGGGTTCCGTCTGTGGGAGACATTCGCGAGGGTGCCAGCTGTTTATGCTGTTGTGGGTTAACTTGTGATTTTGAATGAAGAAAAGAAGATACAAGTAGCAAGATGCAAATGGCACTGTGTTAAAGTTTAGCTTGAAGTAAAGTTAGCTGCTCCGTTTGAACTCTGTTTATTTACTAGATAAAAGTGAATAGATTATATTCCTTTCTCGTCAATCTGAAGAGGATTTCCCAACGTTCTGAGCTTATTCACCGTCACTGTCACCGTCGTCTGATCACTGCGGGACACGGAACGCACCAGGGAAGTAGCCGCTAGCTAAGCTTGAATCCAGGCTATGCTATGCTAGCTTGGCTGTAAGGATTTATTCTGTTAATTATATCGAATTGGTTTGGTATCTATGGGAATTGTAAACGCAGATCATTTTGAATGTGTGTGATGTTTTAATGTTAGCTAATCGCTAATTGGGTTTTTTTTCCAGCCGATTTGGCTAGAAACTGTTTCAACATTAAAACATTATGTGGTCACTTAAGGTACTTTATAATCTTGAATTGTGTCAGAATGCACACTGGATTAAGCTGAATTCAGTCATTATTGTCGTGACCTAGGTTACTACTGTGAAGTTATTCTGCTACTTTGGTTTCCCCTAGCAATCAGATAAACAATGTATTTAAGGTATTCCTAATAAGTGATCACTATAGCCGTACTATGGAGGATATTTATTAGGTGGAGGCACCGCGCTCATTTATTACAGAAACCGCATTTAGAATTATTGTATTTTATTTTACATGTACAAGTACATTTACACCCAGTTCATAGTTCAAGTTGCAACACCTGCCCAAGGCCTTAGCACTGAAGAACCCAGGTCCCATATCTCTCTTCAAATAGGTAAGCCAGTTTACACCATCATTGTGGAGAAGTGGGGTCACATAAATATCATCACTTAACTACTCTAGTGTGCAAAAAGTTGTGATATCTGATCAAAAAAATGTTTCCAACGTACAAAAATGTCAAGTTACTCACGCATAGCCTACAAAGCAGTGTCTGTAAGCCATTAATTAAAACTTGCAAAAACTAGGTCTGCCGTTAAAAGTATTGATGTCAAAATGAGGCCAAGTTACAACAAACAGTATAGCCTATCGTAGCTCACACTAATTAAACTAGCTCTATTCCAAATCAATGCTACCCAATCTCTCCTAAATTATTTAATGTAATTTGGCCCTGTGATTTGGAGTTAGAATTACTGTCCTTGCGCAGAGTGATACTAAAAGTTACTGGATAAAAGTTCCTCTTACCGGACGTTCTTATTTACACCGACATCTGAAATCTGAAATTGAATAGAATAACTTTTGTTTTCCCGCTAGGGAACTTCAGTTGTAGCCCCAGCAACAACAAAAAATACATAGACAATGGGGCAGACCCACAACACACAAAAATATCAAACAAAGACATTCAATATAATCATTGCATTAACCAAACTAATTAAGTGAATTAAAGTGTAATAGCCTACAGCCAAATGTCATCATTAAAAATAGCCCCTGCTGTCCCGAGATGTCCAATGTTAGCTATGAAGCAGTCCAGCACACAAACTCCGCCTCCACGACTTTCCGTCATACAGTGTTGCGGTCTCTGTACACTGTCGAAACGGAGCACTGAACTGCGTCAGCCTTCCCAGTCATTGCCTCACTCCTCCCCCACATTATCTTCTCCTTCCCCTTCCCTGGTGGCCTTTTGAAGATTGGCTGCAGTCCTAGATCAGTCCCGAGTCCCGAAATCTTCAACTCCGGTGAAGAACGATGGTCAGCCTTGTAGCTGCAGATCCAACGGACATTCCCGATCATATGTTGTGAATGTGTCTCCATGGTAATGACCACAAACAAAATTATCCAGAATATACAATTCGTCAATATTATCAAAACGAGTAGCATGAGTGCCCTGAACAATCTCCAGGCCGCTTCCCCATCCCAAAACAGACACAGCGCATGAAAAAAACAATAGACAAAAGTCTGACACAACAAAATATATTCAAATTAGCAAACACGAACACGAGAGACAGCTGGACTACATGTCACCATTACAGCACCATGTGACGTCAAATTCATGAGATACTGTAATTTCAGCGAAAATATCGTCCTTGTGCACTCGGTAATCATATGTGCATTTTTGTTTCCAACAACGACACTTGTAAAGCTGTTGTTAAACCTTATTTGAATGAATGAATGAATGAATGAATATCGAATGAATGAATGAATATCTTTATTGTCATTGTACATGTACAACGAAATTGGATGCAATCCTATCAAGTGCAAACAAACAAACAGTAAAGTGCAAGCATCAGTTAGGTATATAAATAACTAAATAAGGTATATAAATAAATAAATAAAAAGAAAAATACTTCTAAAACTAACTAACTATAAAAATATATTTAAAAAGGAGAAGGATTCTAAAAAGGGAAGAAAAAAAAAACACATCATACCACGCACACAAGACATTTTTACATTCTGCTGGCTTACATTGTACAATTAATTTCCTTTGTATTACACAGTTCTGATTTTGGCAGCATTAAGTGCAGTTATGGCTTTTGGGTAAAAACTGTTTTTTAGTCTGTTTGTTCGTGTTTTTATTGTCCTGAAACGTCTGCCCGAGGGCAGCAGTTCAAACAGAAAGTGTCCGGGGTGGGATGGATCTTTTAGTATGCTCTGGGCTTTATTGAGGCAGCGGGAACTGTAAAGATCTTCCAGGGAGGTGAGTGGGCAGCCGATGGTCTTCTGGGCGGTGGTGACGACCCTCTGGAGCGCTTTCCTCTCTGCTGCTGTGCAGCTGGCAAACCACACACAGATGCAGTATGTGAGTATGCTCTCTATGGAGCAGCGGTAGAAGGACACCAACAGTTTTTGGGTGAGGTGGTTCTTCCTGAGAATCCTCAGGAAGTAAAGTCTCTGCTGTGCCTTCTTCACCAGTGCTGTGGTGTTAGCGCTCCAGGTCAGGTCCTCCTCCATGTACACGCCCAGGAACCGGAGATCCGAGACCCTCTCCACACATTCCCCACTGATGTGAAGGGGCTGAATGTCTGTTTTTTTTCTCCTGTAATCTATGATCAGCTCCTTGGTTTTGGTGGTGTTGAGGACCAGGTTGTTGTCCGTGCACCACACAGACAGCTGCTCCACCTCGTCCCGATAAGCGGACTCATCCCCCCCAGAGATGAGTCCCACTACGGTGGTGTCATCCGCAAAATTGATGATGCTGTTGCTGGAGTGGGCGGGGGTGCAGTCGTGGGTGTAGAGCGTGTAGAGTAGGGGGCTCAGCACACAGCCCTGTGGGGAGCCAGTGCTGAGGCTGAGGGCTGAGGAGATGTGGGGGCCTACTCTCACCCTCTGGGAGCAATCCGATAGGAAGTCCCTGATCCAGAGGCAGATGGAATGAGATAGTCCCAGGTCTGTCAGTTTGGTCACCAGTCTGTGAGGGAGGATGGTGTTGAATGCTGAGCTAAAATCCACACAGAGCAGCCTAGCGTAGCTCCCCTGCTGCTCTAAGTGGGTCAGGGCAGTGTGGAGAGTTGTAGCTATGGCGTCCTCTGTGGACCTGTTAGCTCTGTAGGCAAACTGGTGTGTGTCGAACATGGGTGGGAGGCTTGAGATGATGTGAGTCCGGACCAGTTTCTCAAAGCACTTCATAATGACAGGAGTAAGTGCCACTGGACGGTAGTCATTCAGGCTGCTGATTGTGGTCTTTTTTGGTAGTGGAACTATGGTCGAGGACTTCAGGCAGGGTGGGATGGTGGACTGGGATAGGGACTGGTTGAAGATATTGGTGAAGACCCCCGCCAGCTGGTCCGCGCAGTCCTTCAGCACCCGTCCAGAAAAACCATCGGGTCCCGCAGCTTTCCTTGGGTTCACCGCCCTCAGTGTGCGCCTCACCTCATGCTCCTCCACCATGAGGATGTGGCTGCTGTGGGCTGGTGGATGTAATGTGGCTGCTTCCACATTACATCCACCTCGAAGCGGGCAAAGAAGTGATTCAGCTCCTCTGCCAGCGAAGCATCACCATCCACAGCTGAGAGGTTGCTGGATTTGTAGCTGGTGATGTGCTGAACCCCCTGCCACACCTGCCTTGTGTTGTTGCTGTAGAGGTAGTCCTCAATCTTCCTCTTGTAAGCAGCCTTGGCCTCTCTGATGCCTCTTTTTCTGGCAGCACTGTATTGTGCCCCATCGCCAGACCTGAAAGCGGTGTTTCTGTCCCTGAGCAGGCACTGGACTTCTTTTGTCATCCAGGGCTTCTGGTTGGGATAAACCCGGATACACTTGTCCACAGTGACAGTGTCCATGCATTACTTAATGTAGCACAGGACGGTTGTTGTGTACTCCTCCAGGTCCTGATGTTCAAAAATATCCCAGTTTGTTCTCTCGAAGCAGTCCTGCAACTGATGGGGAGCACCTTCGGGCCACATTTTAACAGTCTTAGATGTGGTAAGAGCACTTTTCCTGACACCCCCCGTGTATGCCGGAATTAAGAGCACGGACATGTGGTCAGACTGGCCCAGGTGTGGTAGTGGTTTAGCCCTGAAACCCTGTTTGATGTTGGAGTAGACCTTGTCCAATGTATTTGCTCCCCTAGTAGCACAATTTATGTGCTGATGGAATTTAGGGAGCACTGCTTTTAAATCAGCATGGTTGAAGTCCCCTGCTATGATGTGAATAGCCTCAGGATACATGCTCTGTTGACTGCTAATGGTGTTATTTCGGCGGTTAATTTACAGCAAGTTAGCCTGGGGGCAAGTGTATCCAATGGCAAGATGCCAATTGTTAGCATTGCTCCTATTCAGGATTTACAATAATTTAGCTACAACGGCGCGACCAGGACAGCTTTACATACTATTTTGGGGGTGAGTAAAGCAATATAAATTTTTTAAAAATGGGTGAACTATCCCTTTAATGCAGTGCCATCTGAGGGATCGAAGGTCACGGGCATTCAATTTTTTTTTCAGTTTTCGGCCTTGCCCTTTATGCATGGAGATTTCCCCAGATTCTCTGAATCTTTTAATAATATTATGGACAGTAGGTGGTGAAATCCCTGAATTCCTTGCAATTGTGCATTGAGAAACGTTGTTCTTAACCTGTTTGACTATTCGCTCACACAGTTTTTCACAAAGTGGCGAACCTCGACTGATCCTTGCTTGTAAAAGCCCAAGCTTTTATGGATGCACCTTTTATACCCAGTCATGATAGCATCACCAGTTATCTATTCACCTGTTTACCGGTGGAAGGTGTTTTTTGAACATTCCACAACCTTCACAGTCTTTTTTTTGCCCATGTCCCAACGTTTTTGGAATGTGTTGCAGGCATCAGATTTGGAATTAGTGTATATTTACAAAAATCTATAAAGTTGATAAGGTAAAACATGAAATATCTTTTCTTTGTACTGTTTTCAATTAAATATATGTAAAAGAGAATTTACAAGTCACTGCTTTGTGCTTTAATTTGCATTTTACATACTGTCCCAACTTTTTTGAAATTGGGGTTTGTAAATGATTGGGTTAATTAAACAATTGGTAACTGGTGGCAGCAAAAACCTGCATACACACCGGCCTGCGAGGCCTGGAGTTGCCTATCCCTGCCTTAAACTTACTGATCATTGATGTTAGGCCTAATAATTGTTAAGTTTCTGAAGTAAATTGACAATGTTGTAACTGAAATAGCTTTATTTAATGAAAATGTAAGGTACAGTGGAGCCAGACATATCCACCATCCAGGTGGAGTTAAAGAAACCATTTAATTAAAAAACAATAAAAAGAAACTATGTAAAGAAAAAGCCAATTACATTGTAGTCATGCTCCTGTAATGCAGGAATGGCAGCATCAGGAGTAGACACTGAAGCTGCCAGTCTATTTCTAAAACTGTCTCCCGGAAGCTGGTCATCGGGCTGGTTGGGATGGTTGGCTTCCTCCCCTTGGTCGCCCCCTCCGCATCAGGCTCCACGATGTCCCCATTGCTCATACAGAGGTTGTGGAGGAAGACACATGTGGAAACCACCACCGGCAAAGGTGGACTTCACCTCGGATCACTGTACTGTTTTATTTAACTGCATAATGTACATTAATTTTAATTCATGTTAGTTTGAATGTTACTTTTATCTTTACTTGAATTTCCTGTTTTTAATGATGATTTCACAAAATTTTCTCCCAGGACCTACTTTGCTGCCTATTCCCCTTATTAATTGTTTACAAGTCACCCACTATGTATATATACATTTTTATATATGTCCCATGTCCTCTTTTACCTGAATGGCCTTCAAGAAAATGCTGTGCCATCGGGTCTTCATCATCCCTATTGCCCTCTGTACCACATACCTGACCTTGGAAAGATGGCAGTTGTACCTGGCCTAAACAGGGCTTTGTACCGGCTCCCTGAATGGGGTCATGAGGCACATGGGTGCAGCTAGGCAGGGATAACACCCATCCCCAATGATGCATCATCCAAGAGGTGGGTAGAGCTGCTCCACAAAAACTGAGCTCCATCGCATGACCCATGCATCATGGACTGAACCAGGCAGGCCTGTGAACACATTCAGGAAGCGACCTTTGTGGTTGCAAATCACCTGGAGCTGAACAGAATGAAATAACTTCCTGTTGAGGTAGTCATCCTTGTCACATGCTGGTGGCTTAATGCGGATGTGGCTTCCGTCAATGCTGCCAGCCACAAGACGGAACGCAGGGGAACCAGCCAGTTGGGCAAAGCCTGCACCAATCTCCTCCAGCTCATCTTCTGAGGGAAAATGGACCACTGTCTTGAATATTCCCATGATGCTCTCAGTGACCCGGTGGATGATGTCATGGATGGTGGTCTTGGGAACATCAAAGGCCTCTGACACCACATGATAGGACGTGGCACTAGCCAGCCAGTATAGATATATACCAACCTCCAGGGCTTTCCCCCATCCATGTTCCTTTTGAAACCCCAGAGTGTGGACCAAGGCATTAACTGTTTGCCTTGACAGGTGGAAATCCTTTTTAAAGTCCCCCTCTCCCATGTAGAGGTGAAGGATAAGCGAAGGATTTACTACTTACCAGATGATTCTTAAGTTTTTTGTTTTTTTTGTAGGCCGAAACGATTTTGTATTCTTGAAGCAAGTCTGTGTTTTGCAGAATCCTGGCCAGGTTCCGTTTAATTTTTTTGTTCGCTATTTGGCTGAATGTCGAGTAGGTGGTGATAAGTGGAATTATTTTTTGAGTGTCCTGTTGTTTTGTAGCCAAGAAGGTTTTCCGAGTCTGTCTGAGGAACAATCTGGAATACCCCCTTGGTTTTAATGCATTGAAGAGGGTTTTGGTAGCCTCCTCAAAGTCTGTAATCTGTGTGCAGATTCTGTTGAACCTTAGCAATTGGGATTTAATCAGGACTCTGAATGTATGTTTCGAGACTGTCCTTGTGTAAGAGTGCATGTGTGTCTGTGTCTTTAAAGAAAACTTTAGTGTCTAATGTGTGTGTTTGGGGAAATGAGGGCCCCTTGTATGTGGTAGTGTCCAAAAAATCTATATGTTCATAGTGTGTGGTGTGTTTAATTGTGATAGATGTATGGCGCATGTTGAGGATCTGTATGAAGTGTTTGAAATCTTCTGAGCTATGTGTCCATGTTCCCCAGATGTCATCTAAATACCTAAAATAATTAGTGGGAAGTTTGGGACATTTTTCAAAAACAGTCTCCTCCCAATGTGCCATGTAAATGTTGGCATAAGCCGGTGCAAATTTTTTGCCCATAGCTGTGCCGCTATTCTTTATTGAATTCGAAGTCATTTTTGGTGAGGCTTATCTCCAGTAATTGCAGGAGGATTGTATCTGGTCGATTGTTGTCCGGGTACTTTTCCATCCATGTTTTTACCACTGTTAATCCCGCTGCTGTGTTTATGTTGGTGTATAGACTATCAGATCAAAAATGTAAAAGTTACTCACGCCTTAATTCCAACTTGCAAAAACTAGGCCTGCCTTTAAAAGTCTTCATATCAAAATGTGGCCAAGTTACAACTAACAATATTGCCTATCGTAGCTCACACTAAATAAACTAGCTCTATTCCAAAGCAATGCTATCCAAACTTTCCTAAATTATTTAATGCAACTTGGCCCTGTGTTTCTTCATCTTTGCATGTGAAGAGATTGTGCCTCATGGAACAACATATGATTTCAATGAATGTTTTTAACAGTTGATGAATAATTACACTCCAGAAAGGATATGGTTGTACTTTGTTGGCAAGTTTACTTTAGAAAATGTACAGGTTTTAAAATGTTAATTGCTGCTACAGAATTCTTGACAATTCACAAACAGACATTTATATGAAGAAACATCATGTACAATAGAGAAAGGGGTGATGAATAAATAAATGCAGATAAAAATTAGTAATATTTTAGAAAATAGCCTAGAATAACCTAAAAAATAGCGTACATATAGCATTTTTACAAACGTATCCAGACATGTTTGTGGGTCAGATGGTGGCAAATGAGTAATAGTGCCAATTTTCTTAACCCTATTTACTTTGGCCCTTCAGAGGCAATTTCCTCCTGGTTTCTACTAGTTTTATTTAAATGTCAATATCTAAAAAAATATTCCCTGCACATCCATGGTTTTAAGTTCGAACTGAAGAAGAAGCTGTATCATTCATACATTTGCTACAGAATACATTTATTTCAGAATAGTCACATACAGTATATATATAATAACTATAACATACGCCGCCTAATGTATTTAAATACGTTTAAAAAAGAACGTACAAGTACAGCAACGTATTTCAGCCCTAAGTGCGAGGGGTGGTCGCTGCGGAAATGTTGACTGTACGGGACTTTGGCAAAATATAACAAGATAAACTCTACAGGGTTCATCACAAAACAGCTGTAGCTGAATATACTGGTAAGTACTTGGTTTCTTAAACATATTTATATGAGAGATTTTGGAGAAAAAAATGAGGTGTCTTCTAAACCAAAAGTGCATCAGGTACTGTATATAGTACAGTAAGCAAGGGAAAACGGTGATTGCTCATTTGTACAACGTTTAAAAAATATATTATTGTTTCTATACGTGTACATGATTTTCTTAGCGTGTATAAACGGTGCATTTTATGCATTTTACAGTCTGTGGCTGTAGCCAGAGGAGGATCGTAAGTGCTTTGGGCTATTAATAACGCCCTCCTAATTTATTGCACTGCAGTGCAACTGGAGAAGCTGAGGTTTTCGCAAGAGGCTACCCTTTTAAAAAATACTGCGTCAAAATTTACGGGGTTTTCTTAAAGCTGTAGTTTATATTTTCAGATGAACATGCATGCGTCTCAACCACTAGGGGTGAAGTTTATAGAGTTAACATAATAGTATTTATGATATTTGCAAACAGAATTTTGTGAACACAAGGATATCTATGCTCTGTAGGACCACACAGGTTTTGATAGAAATCCAAATAAATAAATAAATTAATACATAATAATAATAATAATAATACATTTCATTAATTCTGTGCTTTTCATAGACCCAAAGCAGTGGATGCAGACAATTGTTCAAACATGCCCTATAGTGTAGTAATTTTTCTGTTTAATTTCTAAGTGCAACACATCTGAATCAGAGTATTTCCACTATAAATTATTTTCATTTTGCAGTTTGATATGGTACATACAGTTTCATTGACCACATTCTCTTGAGATGGTAAGATGAAGAAACACAGGGCCAAGTTGCATTAAATAATTTAGGAAAGTTTGGATAGCATTGCTTTGGAATAGAGCTAGTTTATTTAGTGTGAGCTACGATAGGCAATATTGTTAGTTGTAACTTGGCCACATTTTGACATCAAGACTTTTAAAGGCAGGCCTAGTTTTTGCAAGTTGGAATTAAGAACTTATAGATAGCGCTATGTAGGCTATGCGTGAGTAACTTGGCTTTTTTTACGTCGTAGACATTTTTGGTCTGATATCACTTATTCTTTATAGCTAACTAATTATGAATAATGCATGAAGATAAACACGGAGAGAGACATGCATTCCAAAGAAAAGTATGCAGACATTCGCGTAACCATATTGACAAGAATGAGAACAGTTATCCTATTACAGACAACACACAATTACATTAAAAGAGTTTGTAGATGAGCAGTATTTAATGTGTAATGAAATACATCGAACAGCACCACCTGAGCTATGGATCATGAAGAAGCATGTAAATTAATGAACCAAGTGTATATGGAGACATGCATGCACAATGGGCTAGACGCAAACACATTCTAGCTGAAAGACATACAGCCTAAATAGCTAGTACAGCCTAAATTGTTTGCATCAGTAAAATATGGAAATACAGTTTTAAAATAGGGCTATTAGTATTCTATGAAATACATTTAACGTTAGGCTATTCAACACTGGATTGCCGGATGCGTAACTCCAACCTTCCATGTGTGGGCTACGAGCTAGCGAGCGAGCTAGTGAGTTCATAAGCACAGCAGAGTTAGGCTATTCCACACTGGATTGCCGGATGCGTAACTCCAACCTTCCATGTGTGGGCTACGAGCTAGCGAGCGAGCTAGTGAGTTTATAAGCACAGCAGAGTTTTTTTTCCGGTAGTGTAGAACGTTACCTGTGGGAAATGTTTTGGTACCAGACAAAACTGGCCGAGGCAAGGGTAGGTTGAGGTTTGGTTTCCACAGTCAGTCAGTCATGACCGCAAGAGCAGAGCGTAACACCCTCCCCAAACCAGACAAGAGCGAGCATCCGGTTTGGGGAGGGTGTGATATAGTACAAGTGAAATACAAGTGAAACATTGAACAGTTAATATTGGAAACCTCTTTTGTCTTTGCAATAAAAATACGTTAATGTGTTAATGTGAAAATAATAACAGTCTAAGAAATGAAAAGTACTTAACAGTTGCACATTGTTTTTTTGGAAGATAAGAATGTGCCCTGCTGGGCTCGAACCCACAATCCTCTAACAATCAGAGTTCTAACCACTAGGCCACAGTAGCTTCTTGGAAAGCATGAAGCCATTAGCTACATTAACATTAAAAAACACTAGTATGAAGCGTTTTTATTGGACGATAAGCTTGATGAGCAGGTATACGGACTATACCCTCAAATAATAATTCTCCCCATTGGATAACATCGCGACGGAGGCAGGCAGTTTGGCAGGAGAAATGGGAAGAAGAAGAAGAAAAAGAAGAAGAAGAAGCAGAAGAGGAAGGAGAAAAACGGCAAAATAACCCAAGTTTGGGGCTTTATTGTGTGGATGTGTGAAGTTGTATCTGAATGCTCTGTGGTTACATGAGGTCAGAACATACAGAAGTTAATGTTTTTAAGGGCTGAGAGTCTATGGTCATTGTGGTTACTTCTGTAGAAAACCCTGAAAAGTGCCAAACTCTCTGTGCTGTATAGGTATGGGGCATGCCCCGCCAAGCCGTAACTTGGCGGATGGCATACCTGCCATCCCAATCTATGTCTATGGTGAACAGGATGGCTTCTTCTGGTATTTTGGCGTTTTTTATTTTGTTTATGAAATCATATGTGTCTTTGATGTAGCTTTTATGTTTTGTGGACAGTGGGTTCAGAAAAAAATCTAAGTATTCAGCTATCCTATAGGATTCGCTGTTGCAGTCTGAAATAACAGGCCTCCCTGCTGGGACCTCATATGGTATGCTCCAGGATTCTGGTGACTTGTGTATTTTAGGGAGGAAGTAAAAAATCATAGTCTCTGGTTGTCCTCTCCCCTCAGGTAAAAACCTTGTTTTTTAGTGATGTATTTGTTTTCTACTAGTGTCTGTATGATGGCATGTATTTCCTGGGCTGTGTCTGGGTATATGTGTCCATCTAATTTTCTGCAATGTGTTATGTTGTGAAGTTGTCTATAGGCTTCCTGTGTGTATTGTGTTCTGTCCATAATAACTATTTCACTTCCCTTGTCTGCTGGTTTGATAATTATTTGCTTATTTTTAGCCAGCTGTAGTAGTGCTTGGCTCTCCCCTCTGCTGAGGTTGTTTTGGTCTTTGTGGGTTTGTGGGTTCAGTGCCTTAATTAGTGTGTTGTCCTGTTTAATAATCTGCGCAATCTCTTTAGGAATTTGTTCTGGTCTGGGCTCCCAGATGGAACTTGGTGTGAAAGGTGTCTGTTCACTGGTTTCCGCTCCCTCAAAGAAAGCTGCCAGCTTCAGTCTCCTGTGGAACTCCTGGACTTGTCCTTTGAGGGTTTGTTTTTGTATTCTGCAGATATTTACTGTGGGTATAAATGACAGACCCCTGTCCGGCAGTTTAAATTGGTCTTCTGTGGGTGTAAAGTTGTTACTCAATAGTATAATGTTTTTGTTCCCCTCCCTGTTTGTGCTTGGGCTTGTGGGGATTGTCAGTTTAAATGGTGCAGCCAGTGGTTCAGTATGTTTGTTGCTGTCCTATCTGTCCAGTGGATGTTATCTTGTGCGGTGCAGAAGTCCTCCTCTGGAAGCTTAGGGACATGTGGCATGTTCCTGCGGATGTGTTCATTTATCTCTTCCAAGTTGGACCTCTGGCAGGGTTCTAGGTTGACAGAGTGATTGATGAATGGAATCCAGATCTCCGCTGATGGAAAGGTGGTTTTGGCCATCCTCAGCATATTTTGCAACTGCTTGATAGCTGTTTTCTTTGGGTGCTGGTCCTTGTTATTGATTCCAAAGGATAGGGTGACTCTCTGTACATTGGGTTCCACCACTGTCTTTTCCAGGAGGCCCACCACATGTTGGAATGTTGCCCCGGGGTAGCTGTCAATCTGAAGATCCCCCCTGGAGTAGGACTGGATTCTGGAGAGGTTGGAGTCCCCAAAGATGATGTTTGGTTTTCTGACCGTGATTTTCCATTCCTGGATCTTTCTGGTGGACCTGGGATGTTGTGTGGGGTGGAAGGTTCCATCTTCCACTCTGGCCCTCATGGCGTGGGGCTGGGGAATGGGGGTGGGTGTGGGGGCAGGCATGGGGTTAGGGTTGGGGGTGGGGGTAGGTCTGGGTAGGTTATGGTTAGGGGTGGGGGGGGTGGGGTGTGATGGTAGGTCTGGGTAGGTTGTGGTTCGGGGTGGGGTTTGGGTTACGGGGAGGGCTGGGTGTAAGGGTGGGGGTTAGGTGTGGAGCCAGAGTTGTAGCGGTCCCGTGTGGTCCTTAGGGGTCGTTGCGGCAGTGGTACCGGTTCCCAGTCCCTGTGGTGTCCTGCGATCCCACTGCTTGTCCTGTTCCTCTGGTGGTGTAGTGCTTCCTGAGGCAGAACCGTCCTCTCAGCGTTCCGTGTTGGTGCCGGGCTTCCGGGGGGATATGTCTGCCTCAGAGCTGGCCACTCCCTCTGGTACTGGTCCTGGGGTGGTGCGACCGTGGTTCTCCCTGTTGTGGGTGGGGGTGGTGGAGTGTCAGCCAGTACTGAAAATCTGTTGCTTGTGGAGACTGCGCTTGTAGTGCTCCTGGGAGTGAGGATGGGGGTGAATGTTATTTTGGCAATGTCCAGGGTGGAGTCTTCTGCCAAACTTCTTTTTGGCCCACCTGATAGCCACCTGGAATGCCTCCGGCCAGTTTGAAAGATGAATGTTCTCCAGTTTTTTAGTGAGGTGTCCCAGGTTCTCCAGGTAGTGTTCTTCCAGGATCTGCATGCATGTGTGGAGCCAGTTGAGGGCATTCCTCGCCAGCTTCACCATGGTGTTGTCCGTCGGGGAGGCCGGTCTCACCAGGGTGGCCAGTTCCTGCATCTTCCAAGCCTTCAGATCCCTGTTTGTACACAACCTGCACCCATACATACAAACCCATGTTTTGTTGTTTTCAAGAGGCCAGTGTTCAGCTCTTGAACTACGTAATGAGGCTCAAACAGTCTGGGACACATTAAAGATTTTGCCCAAGAACGAGAGGGTAGAACCGTCTAAGCAGGATGTTCTAACTAAACCCCCTGGCACTTTCCAGATTTCCACTTTTAAACCCAAGGACTTAAAAAGACAGCTAAACAATAGGTTCCCAGTTAAGGGCCATCGTGGTCGCTTCTCACGCTCCGATTCTAGCCAGAATTAGGGACGACAGACCAGGTATGCCTAAGCTTGAGAGTCACAAGCATGACTCTGATAGGGAAGATGCTGCATCTGAAGAAAGCTTCTTCAGCTCTTCTGAGTAGAACTTGAACATTTGAATCGACTCAATAGCAAGCATGCCGTGAGCAACCACTCCACAAGGCTATCCAATCTTAGTCAGTCTCCGTCAGAAGACGTCGAGTAGAGTTATGATTGATAGCCGTGGTAGCCTCACAGGCTCACTTCTCTTGCATAATTGTATTATGTAGGACTTCAGACAAGAACCCCTAGCTCACCTACTGTACCACATAGGAGCAACAAATTATACAGTCATTTAGAAATGAGATCATACCTCCATTTCCATCTTGTTGACACAGCCATTAGCTTAAAACCTGGATACAGGATGTTGTCCTGATATGAAAATAGCCTCCTCACGTGCCAGATGACAACCCTCACCAGTAACTTCTGTCAAGGGACGAAAATAATTTGTCAGTCTGAACCAGACTTTACCAAAGCCTATCCATCCTAAATCCTCATGTCATCTAAGTACTTTAATGGCTGGGTCATAAGTGTTAGTGCTCCACCTTCTGGACACTACCTAATAACACCTGAAGTAACAAAACAACTAACTGTTTCACCAAGGTTTGTTTTGTTTTGTAACCATGCTGTTCATTATTAGAACTCAAATGTTTTACATTGTGCTATGTCATGTGTTTTAGGTTAGTTAGATAAATGATGATGAATGCCTGGATGTTTGACAGTCATGTAAATTTCTTGAGTGTGTTTCAGCATTGTGACACTTGTCAGCTCCCCTGGACTGCCATTTTGTTGTGACATTTTAAATGAACTTGAGGACCTGTGAACTGTCAACTGACGTTTGTGCTCAAGGAATACTGCTTGCGGCTTAAGCCGCATTCCCAGACCAAAAGGGGGGATGTAGGGACAACGGACTACATTTCCATTCATTCCACAGGAAACCCAAAAGACATTTAATACACGGCCACAGCGTAACGTCCGTTGTTAGTGATCCAATCAGGTTTCTTGGAAATGCGAGACACTAAGGGTCATAAAACTAAAACAGATAAGACTGAAGGCATTCCAGTCTGTCGCCCCAATCCAATTCACTTCCACTTCTCTTCCTCGATAGTGCTGCACACAGCTGCACAAGCCGCAGCACTTCATTTTCTCTTCCCACTTTTGCTAGCTACACAGCTACAAAGGTGGGCCGCAGAGAGACGCAAGGAACGAGTTCGTTTGCCTATGGCATCTAACCATAGAACTGAATTAATGCAACTCCGACCGAGGTGCGTTCCAGCCACGGACAAAGATGCAGGCGATAACCAGACGACGTCGGACAAAGACGCAAACCAGGAGAAAGACCAAAGGAGACGCCCTGGCCATCCACTTCACGGACAAGCCAGCTGTAATCAACTCACCGCGGACTTCAGTAAGACATCCCAGGCATAGCTTAGGATTTTAGTCCGAACTGTGTATCGGTGATTCGATTGCAGGCCTCCGAGCAGGCCTCACTGGTTTGCCCCTCTATCCTAACACTGACTAACATTCGTGTGATATGATCTAATTTTAGCTTACTGAAGATGGTTAACAGTATTTCCTGACCGAAGTGCGTGAAATTATTTATAGTAACGTCAGATTTGAGATCAATAACCACCATCGTGCTGCGACACAGTTCTTACTTCATGTGATTACTTTGTTCCCTGAACGGCCTACACACCGACACACACACACACACACACACACACACACCCATATGTGCATACACACACATAAATGCTACAATACGCACACAACACAATATGTCTATTTAGTAGAATGTAATATTCATGTTTTTCCTTGTTTAATAAATCTATTTTTGTTAAACCTGGTGTCTGTTCTGATATCCTATGAACACGAGAGCTGAGTCAAACCTAATCATTAGAATGTAATACCTTCAACCCTTATGAATTATTAGATATTAGTGCTTTGATGGTAAATTGAAGTAGTAGTAATTATAATCCATAATAATCAAATGAGACTGATTTAATTTTAACCTAACTTAAGAATAATAAGTGTAAACCTCATTATTCCATAGTTATTGCCTATATTTCTGGCATCCCATGTATATATATACAGAGGCATACTCCTTACATTTATGGTGCCCTAGTGTGAGGATTTATAAATATTTCTTACATTTATTGGCGCCCCATTGAGGATATTCTCTACATTTATGGTGCCCGGGTGAACACTGGTAAGACGAACATGTTTTAATTGTCTATCACCATTATTGCTAAATGTATATGTAAACACCTTGCATGAGTAATACTCCACATGTAGGAATATAGAGGTATTGTGTAATAGCTAACTTAGAGTTTCCCCTCAAGTTATTAATATTCAGCCTTTAGCTGTCAGTGCATTAGATATGGAGCCCATATCTACTGAAGCCCACCTTTCCATTTTAGCCCAAGGCTTAGTACCTTAATAGGAATATAGAGGCAAGTTCCCTACAGATGTGAGACAGAGAGAAACGTGCTATGTGGGGGTTGGTTTTGTACCCCCATCTAAACTGTGTATCCTTACTTTTAATGTAATTTGCTATAGTTTGGTTATTGTTAGCACAACTAATAATTTTTCAATCACACTTCACCCTTTTGTTACTAACAAAACTACTATAGTAAATCTTAAATCTGAAAACTCTTATCATAATGTAGTAGACATTCTTTGTGTAGCCTTTGTGTGGTAGCCGTTGTACCGCTGAACTTAAACCCATCACACTTATTTTAGTACATTATAGTTTCTTCCTCAAAAATTCATCTGGTGGGACATTGTTCAACAGAGGTTCATCTACTTCAACAGTTTAGCAGAATACATTTGCATAGCAGTGGTACCCACCATTCTCTGTACTATGGCTTTTAGACATGTCAAGCAGTGCATAAGTAAAATTAAGACAATTAAAATTGCACTTAATGCATTAATGGGTAATTAGGTTAAGGAAAAATATTCCCCAAGACCCAAATAATTTTTCTAACCAGGCTAAAGAGCCTCCTCCTGGAGGATTGTAATCATGATACTTATTGCCTTCTTCACATATATGTTCTGCTAAACTATTCACTTTTTCAGCATTGTCTGGAAGTACAACATTCCTCTCCAATTATAGGACACGTACATCCTTGTGCAGCTAACACAAAATCTAATGCTGTCCGATTCTGTAGAGGTACTCTCCGTTAGGGATGCAACGCTATGAAATTTCACAGTACGGTACAGTATCTACCAAAATACCACGGTATACGGTATTTCACGGTATTAATTTTTTCCCCCTCTTTTAATTAAACATACAAAAACAAACAAACAAGTATTTTGCTTTGAATAAAAATATTGCTTTATTGAACTGAAACGTCTGTGCGTGCCTGTGCGTGTGTGTCTGTGTATTTAACTGAAACTTTTTTTTTTGAGTTTGTTATTTAGGCTATGTAACGCCCTGCCACTCAAATTACTATTACTATTCGTAATGCATGACACCGTGCTATACAAGTCTGAACTGAAGGGCATGGGCGCCCTGGGTAAGTATTATGTTATAATAGCAGATAAATGCCCAATAATCAGTTAACCGGAAAAAGATTTAAAAGAATGAATGGCAGTGCCCCCTCTAAGTAAAAAGGCTATTCTTACCCTTATTAGTACACCTTCCAACTTAGAAAATTAAAAATACAATAGAATACTGAATTACTTTGAATATTGAATGAATGTACTGTATTAATGAATTACCCTTTTATTGTAATTATACCAATGAAATTAATGGACTCAAGACAGTTATAGAAAAATAAACACGTGTAGTCTATTTACTTCTTTTGTTCTTTGTTTGTTGTTTTAGATAATTAAGAGTTTGCAATATGATAGCAATGATTTAATAAGCAAATAGTAGTTCCAATAGATTCTAGGAATTTCTAAGCATAGTCTGAATTACTGAGTATAATGGTTGTACTATACCATCCACAGCAATACAACCACTTTTAGTTTAGAACTCCAATGTATAGAATATAGAAATCACGATACCAATACCAAGTACAGATATGCTAATACAGAGTATAAATATACGTACATTCACAACACAAATGTAAACTGTTTCGATATCAGTATAAATGTTACTAGATCACAAATATTTAGTGCAACAAAATATTGAATTAGCTTTTAGCTCAATAACACTAGTTTTGAAGCTACTGAGGAATAAACTGTACGGTGGGCCCACACTCACTCACGCACGCACTCACACCAAATAAAAAGAAAACGGTGCAGGCCTGTACGTGGCTCATGTGCGTTGTGACTTAAAAGCCCCTTCACTCAAAAGAGCATCAAATGGAATGTTAATAACATTATATGAGGGGCCGTTTAGGCCATAATTCATGTTGGACCTCTCACATACATATATTCTCACTCTCACATACATATATTCTCTCTCACATACATATATTCTCACTCTCACATACATATATTCTCACTCTCACATACATATATTCTCACTCTCACATACATACATTCTCACTTTCATATACATATATTCTCACTCTCACATACATATATTTTCACTCTCACATACATATATTCTCACTCTCACATACATATATTCTCACTCTCACATACATACATTCTCACTTTCATATACATATATTCTCACTCTCACATACATATATTCTCACTCTCACATACATACATTCTCACTTTCATATACATATATTCTCACTCTCACATACATATATTCTCACTCTCACATACATATATTCTCACTCTCACATTCATACATTCTCACTCTCATATACATATATTCTCACTTTCACATACATATATTCTCATAAGAGAATGTATGTATGTGAGAGTGATAATATATGTATGTGAGAGTAGAATGTATGTATGTGAGAGAAAGTATATATATATATATGGAAGGCACTTACATGAAACGGAAGTCACTTACATGAAACGGAAGGAAGTTAGTTTATGGAATTGTGATTGGCTCAGAAGCTGACTGGTACCATAGATATACAAACATAGATACCTCAGTTGCCCTATTTAAATCTTCACGGCCGCCAAATTAGGGCGGTCAAGATCTGTGTAAAAACAAACGGTACTGTATACAGGCACGACTTCACACCAGCGTTGCGTTGTGGGTATTATCGGCCTTTTTGCAGACACACAAACTATAAACATTAACGGTAACGTTAACGTTAGCTGTTATGTTAAGGTGACAGCTTATGTTATGTTATGTTAAGGTGTAACCACCTTGATTGTGTTGGACTCATGCACCTGATGCAAATGACCCCTAGTTTTGTCACACATGCAAACAAGAGTGGAACAGAACTGTAACCAACGGTGAAGCCTTAAAGAAAGACTGACCACATAATTATGGTCTATGTTGTGCCTATTGAAGCACTTAATTGTTCAAGTTTTTGGGCGTTTTCAGCTCTTGGTTCTATCACTTTTTACTTATTATTTACCTTGTGCTTTCAACTTATCCCACAGGGATTTATGTATGCAATCGTTTTTCTTAAATTACTTGAATGGAATATATTACTGGAATGTATCACTGTTGTGGTAAGCCTACTACCAGTTGCACTGTGAACTTCATTGTAGGCTACTACTAGCCTACCCGAAACAAATTATATTATCCATTTTGTACATTTCATGCAAGTCATTTCTTTTTTGCTAAATAAAGACATTCAGAATTGTATTCATTGTACATCGTTTATTGCATTTCACACAACATTACACTCTAGGTACACTTGCGGTTTTCCATTAGAATCCACTATGCTCCTTGTCATATTATGTAGGCTATATGCCGTGAGCACAACGGATGTGGAAATGTTGTAATATTTTTTTACGTCTTACAGTCATGCCATAGGACGCCTCTTTGTTAGCTCGGCGATCTGACTTCCACCACTTTGCTTCCAAGCTGGAAAGCTGTAAAATCGCTCTCCATTTGTGATTAAAACTACATCCAAGATTTGCAGCTATGGCCTAATACGGTTATAATAATCAGAGCTACCAAGATAATAATTAAGAACCAACCTCTACTGCTTTCAAGCAGCTTTAAACAATAAAATCACCATTAGCTCTGACAACATTTTGACAACTTATGCATGCATGATTGTTTCTTTTTACAGAACGTAGCCTACATAGCTACATTTTCAATATTAGTATCGCTGCAACGTTACACAGCGGCTGATGCGACATCTACATTTTGATATCCATGGCTGGTAGGCTGTTGTCATAGTAGCTACTGTTGTCCGTGCACCATGGAGGGGGAAGACCATAACGTTATTATCCTCCAACCGGCAATCGGAGTAATGCATAAATATTATCGTCACCTGAAACAGTTGGTGCTTCTTGAGGCCAGCATCAGCACTGTAGCCTAGCCTACTCAGCGCCTTCTCACAACACAGCTGACAGCGAGATGAGAGCACTATTTACACCGTAATGTTCACTCCTGAGTGTAGGCTAATGTCCACAGACACACCTTGACTCTCGGCAGAGGAAAACGTAACAAATAACGTTAGCTTACTACTACGTTCATTCACTACGCAAACAGACCAATGAACCGTTATAATTTGGTAATCATGTACTAGCTAATGCTAAAAAATAATCACATCACTTGCTAACGTTAGCTTGTTTAATGCAAGTCTAAGTAGCCAAGGACATTGCTATACGAAGCATTGCTTTTGTTGGTTAGTTAGCTAACGTTAGCAAGTGGTGTGATTATCTTTTAGGATTACTACATGGTTACGAAATGATAACGGTTAATTTGTCTGTTTGCACAGTGATTAAACTTAGTAGCAAGCTAACGTTAGTTGTTACCTTTTCCTCGACCGAGAGTCCCAGTTGCCAAAGTGTTGTGGAGTGTTATATCGTGCAGGATGGCAGACTGTCTCCGAGCAAGTCCAAGCTGACCTGCTGAGGATTCTTAAGGTAGCTACAGGCGCAGAATGACACAGCGCTGACCTGGCCTCAAGAGATGAGGACAATACACTGCCTGTATATTATGCATTACTCTGATTTCCTGTTGTAATACATGTATCTGGTCTTCCCCCTCCACGATGCGTGGGAACTGAGCATGTATGGCATATTATAGTAACAGTGCAGACGTAACTTAACAGGGCGAATGGGAAAATAAGGAATCCAGTAGTTGTTTATATCGATGGTACCAGCCAGCTTCTGAGCCAATCACGATTCCATAAACTAACTTCCTTCCGTTTCGTGTAAGTGCCTTCCGTTTCGTGTAAGTGACTTCCGTTTCATGTAAGTGCCTTCCATATATATATATACTTTCTCTCACATACATACATTCTACTCTCACATACATATATTATCACTCTCACATACATACATTCTCTTATGAGTGAGAATATATGTATATGAGAGTGAGAATGTATGTATGTGAGAGTGAGAATATATGTATATGAGAGTGAGAATGTATGTGAGAGTGAGAATATATGTATGTGAGAGTGAGAATATATGTATGTGAGAGTGAAAATATATGTATGTGAGAGTGAGAATATATGTATGTGAGAGTGAGAATATATGTATGTGAGAGAGAATATATGTATGTGAGAGTGAGAATATATGTATGTGAGAGGTCCAACGTGAATTATGGCCTAAACGGCCCCTCATAACATTACATTACAGTCATTTAGCAGACGCTTTTATCCAAAACGACATACAATAAGTGCATACAGAAACGTCATCGAAGTCATTACAGAACAGATAAGACAAAGCACATCCTTCTCATAACGTAGCAGCTATCCCTAGTAATGAACCAGCCACCATGGTCCCGTCAACGGTGATGGAGAGCTCATGTAGTGGGGAGGCCTTGTATGGCATGAAGAGGAGCTCTGTCTTGTCAAGGTTGAGCTTCAGGTGATGGGTAGCCATCCACTCAGACATGTCAGCCAGTTGAGTTGAGTATCATCAGCATAGCTATGGTATGAGAAGCCATGTGAATTAATTACTGAACCAAGAGACTTAGTATAAATAGAGAACAGCAGAGGACCCAGTACAGATCCCTGCGGGGCTCCTATAGACAGGGGATGGGGTGCAAAGATGGAACCCTTCCAGGAGACTTGGTAGGATCTATCAGTTAGATACAATACAAACCAAGAGAGGGCAGTCCCAGAAATGCCCATCTCACTGAGTGTGGAGACTGATGCGGGTCAAGCAGGTTGTTCTGGTGGAGAAAAACAGACAGTTGGTTAAGGGCAGCTCATTCAAGAGTTTTGGACAGGAAGGGCAAGAGAGATACAGCACGGTAGTTCCTGACATCAGAGGGGTCCAAGCTAGGTTTTTTAAGGAGTGGGGTTACACAGGCAGTTTTTAAGGCAGCATGAACATGGCCACAGATTAGGGAGGTGTTGATAATGGAGGACAGATATGGAAGGAGCTCAGCGGATATAGACTGGAGGACTGCTGAAGGTGTGGGATCCAGTGGACAGGTGGTTGCGCGATGGTGCGTCACCAGTTGGAGCACATCTGCGTCCTCCAGAATCTTTAAGGACGACAGTGTAGCGATGGGTTCAGTATGGGGGAAGTGAGGTGTCACCGGATGCGTGAAGGAGTTCCGGATCATGGCCACCTTACCCTCAAAGTGGGTCAGGAAGTCATCTGCAGAAAGGGAGGAGGGTGAAGGGGGTGGAGGGGGGATGAGCAGAGAGGAGAAGGTGGAAAAGAGTTTACGTGGATTAGATACACATGCATTAATTTTAGACTGGAAAAATGAAGTTTTAGCTGATGTGGTTGCAGCTGTGAAGGCTGCCAGCAGAGTGTGATAGGAGGCCAGGTCATCTGGGGATCTGGATTTATAACTATCTGGGAATAACATGTGCTGGATGATCACACTTGTCGGGTAAGTGAGGATTAGGTAAAATGTGTATTATCTGAATCCAGCGGTTCCAACAGTCAATGCCCTTGTTAAAACGTTCAGCACTCTGAATACTGAACACAAGCGATATTGCGTGCTAGAACCCCTCATTTAACCTACATTCAAAATAAGTTTTACGTTATTTAATTTAATAATTATTATTAAAAATGACAATCATCAATTAAATCGCCGAATTCTTTGATATGTAAGTCGAACAGTAACCTGATGGATCAACCAACAAGCCAAAACAAGGTCTAAATCAGGTCTTGAGATTAAAGAAATTTTATTAAGCGAAAACAGTCAATTGGAATAATGAATTGAAATCATACATTCACTAAGGAATGTAGGCTGACTACTTATAATTCACAAAAGTGAAGGCATTAAACCAGACATTAATTAGGAAATACCAGTAAAGAGAGAGATAAGCCAAAAATTGCCAAATTATTTACCCTCCAGCTGAACAGGAACAAACGGAAACGCACGAGGAACCAAAAAGAATGACTTCTTCACCAACAAACTCCAAACAGACTAAATTCTTTTTCTGCGGTACACTCATAAAGTACCTTAACAGGGAGGGGATCCATGCCCTGATTGGGTTAAGGTGTGGGGGAGGGGTCATTTGACAAAGACTGGCTTATCTTTGATGTTGGTGGGGGTTAATGTGTAAGAGAGAGACAGAGGGCGACAGAGACAGAGATACAGAGCGGGGGGGGGAGGGGGGGGGGGGAGGGGTGCTTGACTTATATATATCTAAATATTAGATATCCTACATCCCTCTCTTGTAAGAATAGGTGCATGCACCCGCTAAAAACCTATTCTTACATCACCAAATAGGAATCACATTACACATTTGAACATTGAAGATGCAGTTACCTGCTAACAACAAAAACAACTGTCCAAATGGTTCACCAACCATTTTTAAAACATTTAGTCCATGCCCAGTTTAATAGTCCCTTTATGATCTGCTGGCCAGCAGATATATGGACACACTGACGTATGTCCCACGATGATCCAGTGTGGTGCGGAGAGATATCTCTATTAGACACTCTTTTTGTGTCGCTGCGGTTATGACACCCTGGTTCAGTCTCTTCCTTCTCCAGTGTCTGGGTATCTAGACTGGCAAGGGACAAGAGATGCAGTACATGCAGTGCTTTTTCCATTAATGTTGCAATTGCGTGAGTGAAATGCAACCTACTCCACAGTGTCTCTACCACTTCTGCACGGCGTGCGGGGGCTCTGTCTCCTGTGACAGGAAGCTGGACGATCCACAGGTGGCAAAGTGCAGTCAGGACCTCTCTTCTGACGGGCGGGGAAGCGCCTCTTTCCCTGTCGGAATCCATTTTGGCTCCTTTAGCCTGGATCCAATTGGGTGGACTGCTGACGGCAGTTGCTTAGACTAGCTTCCCGCGGCAGGGTGTGGGACCGGTTGCACTTGTTTGCACTTGTGTCTGGGGGTGTCCTTTAAGGAATGGCAGGAGAAGACTGTAGGAGTTGAGGGCTTAGGCATTATCACTCATAGCAACATGGGAAGACCGGAACAATTAATGATAGCACTGCATGTTATGACCGCTGTCAGTCCATGCAGGGGAACCTTACGGACAGGGTTTACCATCCACGGGATTGCCAGTCTAAATAATCACATGAATAGGGCAGACTTGTCCAGAAGTGTCCAGGAACAGTATTTGGCGGGGCACCTACACTCTATAAAAGGGACTTAAACACAACATGGGCATGGTATTAGGTTAAAAGGTGGTGGTAGGGATGGGGGGGGGGGGGGGGGCAGAGAGAGGCCGAGAGAGAGAGAGAGAGAGAGAGAAAGAGCAAAAGACATTAGGCAACATCCCGTCATTCCCTCTCTTGGAACGATAGGTGCATGCAGCTGCTAAGAGCCTATCGTTCCATCATCATAACAACCACACATTTGGACATTATATATATCATTGTACAATGATAGCTGCATGAAAACAAGTGTCCTAATGGTCCACTAACCATCTTTAAAACAATTAGTCCATGTCCAGTTTAATAGTCCCATTGTGATGATCCGGTGTGGTGCAGACATTTTTATTTTTTTGTCACTGCTGTCATGGCACCTTGGTTCAGTCTCTTCCTTCTCCAGTGTCAGGGTATCTGGACTGGCAAGGGAAGAAATTCCCTGGACTTGCTTGGTTAACATGCAGTGCTTATTCCCCTTAATGTTGTAACCGTGTGAGTGAAAGGCAGCCTAATTCCACAGTGTCTCTACCAATTCTGCACAGCGTGCGGGGGGCTCTGTCTCCTGTGACAGGCAGCTGGACGATCCACAGGCGGAAAAGTGCGGTCAAGACCTCTCTACTGACGGGCGGGGAAGCACCTCTTTCCCTGTCGGAATCCGTTTTGGCTCCTTGAGCTTGGGTCCAGTTGGGTGGACTGCCGATGGCAGTCGCTTAGGCTAGCTTCCCGCGGCAGGGTATGGGTCCGGTTGCACTTGTGCCTCTGGGGGTCCTTCGGGGAGTGGCAGGAGAAGACTGTGGGACTTCAGGGTTTAGGCCTTATCACTCACAGCAACATGTGAAGAGGGGAACACTGCATCTTAGTCCATTCAGGGGAACCTTACGGACAGGATTTACCATCCACAAGATTGCCAGTCCAAATAATCACCTGAAGAGGGCAGACTTGTCCACAAGTGTCCAGGAACAGCATTGGAGGGGGCACCTACACTTTAGAAAAGGGACTTAAAAACATGGGCATTGTCTTATGTTAAAAGGTGGTGGTAGGGATGTGGGGGGTGGGGGGTGGGGGGGGGGGGCAGGGGCAGGCAGAGTGCCAGTTTTACCTCCTAGAACCCCAGTGTGGTTACTGGCAGTCCTTTGGCTGCGGAGGGCCACAGCGTTCAGCAAACCGGGATGACAGGAGGCATCCTGTCATCTTGCTTCTTCCGCACGTGGATGCCCCTTAACCACGCCCGTCTCATCTCTGTCCAGGGGTCTATGCCAGTTTTGGCTTTGGTTCCCTCTCTGGGCAGCTGGGCTGATCGTCGCTCGTAGGCATCCAGTCCATCACTGCTCTCCGAACACTTCTGACGTGGGAAAGGGGCTCTTGCACTCTCCCTGGATGACGTGTGTGTGCGAAGTCTGCAGGTGTGGCTCGGGGGTGGTGAGACAAGGGTGGGGGAAACGTTTGTTCTAAATTGGCTGCTTTCATCTTGCTTTGGAGTGCAAGACAACACTCTGGCGGAGACTTTGAGGGCCAGAGGAGTCGTAAAACGGCCCGGGGTTGGCTTCCTGCTCCGTTTCTCCCGGGGTCTCTTTACAGCTCTGATAGGGAAGCGAGACTTTCGCAGAAGTCCCCCTATCTCCTCCATCACAGGAACTGTGGAAGTGGGAGAGTCCACAGAGCACACCCCTTCTGTCTGTGCAGCAGGCAGAGGTTCCCCGGATTCAGCAGGAGGGGAAAAAGCAGGAGGGGAAGAAAAGTCCACAAGGGGTGGGGTCCTCGGCCTGGGTGGACTGGTCTGTGGGGGCTGACTCCACCTGTTGGGGTGCGTAGACCTCTCCACCTGGCAGGGCTGATGGGCCTGTAGAAGCCGGTTCCGCGTCCTGCGGTTCAACGGTCTCCTCACCAGGCTGGGCTGCTGCGTCTGCAGTAGCAGGTTCTGCCCCCAGGGGTTCGACGGTCTCCTCACCAGGCTGGGCTGCTGTGTCTGCAGTAGCAGGTTCTGCCTCCAGGGGTTTGACGGTCTCCTCACGAGGCTGGGCTGCTGTGTCTGCAGTAGCAGGTTCTGCCTCCAGGCGTTTGACGGTCTCCTCACCAGGCTGGGCTGCTGTGTCTGCAGTAGCAGGTTCTGCCTCCAGGGGTTCGACGATCTCCTCACCTGGCTCAGCTGAGAGGACTGCAGCAGCGGATTCCACGTCCTGTGGGGTCACATCCTCTGTGGTGGCTGGTGTGATACAAGACACAGAGCTGTTTCCCCCAAATTCCTCCAGGGAAGGGGGGCTCACCAGGGGGGCGGCTACATTGTCTGTGGAGGTGACAAAATCCACAGAATTGTCCAAGCCTGAAGGGGGTGGGGATGAGTCAATGGAGAGTGCTGTATTGTCCTCGGTGGGGGGTGGTGCCTGGGTTATGGCTGGAATGGCGCCATGCACTGCTCCTTCCAGCGCAGGCTGGACTGCCACAGAAGAAACTGGTTTGGCAGTAACTCCTGACTTAGAGTGGTGCTTTTCCCAAGCCAGTTTCCACATTTGGTTTACCTCCTCCCATGCCTGCTTTGACTGCCGGAGGTAGAGAAAATGTTGTCTTTTCTCTAGGTACGACCTTATCCCTTGGACAATCCTGCGCTTGGTTTCATCACTATCTGGATAAATCAGATAGTCCAAATACTCAGTCCGCAGGTTGTAAAGCGCCTCCTCCTTAAAGGATAAGTTCGCTATTTTGGACCTTGGACTCTATTTGCGGTCTGTCTTCCATGAACCTGACACATTGAGTCCATATTTTCGCTGATCGGTCCAGTATTGAGCTCGCTACAGATTTCCTGTAGGCTCTCACTGGGCTACAATAGAAGTCAACGGGGCAATTGTAAATGTTATGGAAAAACAACGATAAATGTGCTTTTATAGCTCAGTGTGTATTCTTACGGTCTCAGTATGCTCTCCTGTGAAATGTCGCAAACGCAAACCGAACGTTGAAACAACAGTTCCAATTGAAACAGAACTATTTCTCCGACCGCACTACCTCGCACTGTAAACTTCCGCAGTCTAGCTACGTTGTAGAGAGGGGTGGGCCGCTTGAAAAGCAGTTGATCACAAATCCTGACCTCCCGTTGGAGTTTACTAGCTAGTAGCCTACAGCAGAACTATTTGTAACGCAATGTTTGTAATCATCATTTGCACCCTCTTGCAAGAACACCAAAAGTCCCCCGAAATTCTTGGTCTAGCCTCGGCAGCGACTTCGGATAACATTACTCTCTTATCATCCATCTCTTGTAGTTCCGTGTCCGTGTATTCTGGCTCAAATCTGTAGCCAGTAACGTCAAAGTCAAAATCGAATTCTTCGTCTTCGTAATCATTAGAGTAATCCATCATCCAAGTTTTTTTGTGCAAATCGTAGCCTACGTTGCTGCAGGTAAACAAACGCAGACTGCTCACCTAGATAGTTTCTTAAATGGCCGGCACACCTTCCCGCTCCCCCACCCCCGACACATAGTACTCCGCGGGAGCAGCGAAAACAAGCAACAGAGAAATGCTTACGTCCATGCCATGCCAAGCACGTAAAAATGTTCGGATTGAGATACATTTCACAGGAGAGCATACTGAGACCGGTAACAATACACCCTGAGCTTCCCGTCTCATTTATCGTACATGAAAGCACATTTATCGTTGTTTTTCCATAACATTTACAATTGCCCCGTTGACTTCTATTGTAGCCCAGTGAGAGCCTACAGGAAATCTGTAGCGAGCTCAATACTGGACCGATCAGCGAAAATATGGACTCAATGTGTCAGGGTCATGGAAGACAGACCGCAAATAGGGTCCAAGGTCCAAAATAGCGAACTTATCCTTTAAGCTGATCCATTGCCTTGAGCTGTTCTGCAAATTTTGGGCACTGGGCTATCAAATATTGCCGTTCTGATAACATGAGATACCACTGCTGATCCAACCTTGACTGGCCAGGGAATGCTGGTAGGTCAGCAGTGGAGGGTAAATGAGGCATCTCTCTCTTTGTCTGGTATGCCATAATAATATAAATATTTTTTCAAAATAAAATCAATAAATCTAAGACCAGTCGATTAGAAAAAAGATTTGAACTTGTCTCAGAGTTTACCGCAGTTTACTCAATAGTAAAATTTAGTATGCTATAGGACAACCTATCTCAGTGGAACCTCCAATTATGTCGGGTAAGTAAGGATTAGGTAAAATGTGTATTATTTGAATCCAGCGGTTCCAACAGTCAATGCCCTTGTTAAAACGTTCAGCACTCTGAATACTGAACACAAGCGATATTGCGTGCTAGAACCCCTCACTTAACCTACACACTGTCGGGACACTTAGCTGAATAATGTAGACGGGCACTGCAGATGGACGTAGCGGGAAGCTCCGCGAAATTGGGAGTGAACATCACCAAACAATGTTTCTTCATCTGAGGAACCACAAGGCTTTTCCAAGGGTGCAATCAGATGGTGATTCTTCTTCTTGAACGGTACGTGAGAAACACAATCGCTAATGCGAAAATAATGCAGATACCTAAACCAAAACTAGCAGGCTATTACAGTGCTGGCAGCTAGCCAGCTAACGTTAGCCACGACAGCTCACGTTAAAACTACTAGCATACAATGCACTGATAAAATGCACTGAATTTGTACAACAATGTCTTCTAAAATATCATGGCAATAACTTTTATAAAAAAACAAATGCAACAACCAAAAGTTATTGAGTGGATAATCGCTATAGCTCTTACTGTTTCTTTTTCAAAAGACCGAAATGCTCCTGCTTGCTATCTCTGCTCTCACTTTTTTAGATCTCCCGGCCGATATCCTTTGCACTACTTTCATTTTTTCCCTACGTCCCACCTTTACAAAATTCTGGTTGGATAGTACAACAGACAGACATGACCAATTACCAATAAAGAGATTAAAAAGTAAATTCAGAGTAATTAAGGTGAGGTGTACTCGCCACGTGTATGACGTGTATCTTTCAACCAAACTATTTAAATCTGACAATAAGCTTTATTTAACCACGTTAAATTGCTTGTCATGAATTATAGTTGGAATACAACTACAGATTTTATCAAGGCTACAGCTACGTATATATAATCACAACACTCTCCACCTAAACAAGACATTGGATTACGTTTGCAATGTTTTTTTTTGTAAAACTCTTTCTGCCGTTTTAGCAACTAAATGTGGGGAAAGGTCTTCAGTCTACTTAAATGAATTGTTTTTTATTGACTGCTGCGTGAGTAGTGAGATAACGTTAATGTTCTAGCGCCCTGCAGTGCAACATCGGATAGTTTATTTTGCATTAAAGATGGAAAATACACACAACAATCTTGTAATCTAGTGCAGTTTAATAATGTACATTAAATTACAAAGTCCACTGTTACAATTCAATATTGCTAGCAACTTGGGAAAAAGTGTGATGTTTCACTTTTTCCCCTGGCTGTCACGAGCGGAGCTGTGGATAGGTAACCCTCCATTGTAGTGGCTTGCGGCACCCTGCATATGCACATTGCGCAACATAAATTTATACCGTGGGCATGGTATTACAGGGAAAGGCTTACGGTTCAGAACCGTGGTTGCTTGATACCGCGGTATACCTTAAAACGGTATACCGATACATTCCTACTGTCATGTAGTAACCATTTCTGCATTCACCTTTTCCAATCCATCTGCAGTTTCATTAGCTAATGTCTAATGATTTTGCCATATTAATAAGTTCTCTGGCAGCTTTTCCAGTTCCATACGGTTGGAACGCTATCATCCAGAATCGCAAATTTTCAGTAATCCTCGTTTCTGCCTTCTTATTAATGGATAAGTCTTTGTGTGACGCAGGTTGGGTACTACATAGGCCATATAGCAAGAGCCACACCAATTATCGGGCAGCCAAGGGTATGCCCTAAATCCGCATACCCAATATGTGCTGTTAAAAGTATTGTTATTAGCCGCCGCGGAGGCGTAGCGGACAAAGGCACAGACTTTTTAGTTTGTGCAGTTGCGCCCCGAGGATCGGGGGTTCGATCCCCGGTCCTGCCAGTTCCGAGCATGGCCGGTGGCTGAGGGAGCGGCAATTGGCAGCTGCTCCTGGCGGGAGGGGCTCGGAGAGAGAGTCGTCGCGCGCAACTGCAGCCCTGGGCGAGTTGGAATCACGGTCAGGTTTGGAGGGGCCGCATCCTGAAGAGGGCAGGGCGTCCTCTCTCCTACTACCGACTGACAGGGCTCGTGGCGGCGATTGCTACACTCGGGGATAATTGAATGATATAGGGGTTCAATTGGCTACCAAATTGGGAGAAAAAGGGGAAAAAAATCTGAAAACAAATTATTTAAAAAAAAGTATTGTTATTATGAAATATTATGTCTTTTGTTATAAACTCCTCAAAAAAAGTTCGGAAACGTTATTTCGGTCGATTATTCCTCCCCTTTAATAATACCAATTGGTATTGTATTTTATATCGCTGGAAAGCCTGATTAGTCACCTTTACAACGAGGTACAACTTGTAAGGATCATGCATTCGTGGAATGAGCAACACAGCTAACCGTGTGGGTAGCGGCCCAAAAAAATGAGCCAAAATCCCCTGCAATATTCTTCTGTTGGTATTCACTCTCGTTTTGAGTTGCTTGGTGGATTGGATGATTGCACTCTCCCACAGTAATAAGGAAAAAACAACACATATTGGCCATTTTTACACTTTATTCATTTTACACTGTCAGGGACCTCAGTAGTGTGTGGAAGATCCACACGCAGTCACAACAGCTTGGCACCTCCTCCTCATGCTGGTCACCAGCCTGGTCACACACTGCTGTGGGATGGCATCCCATTCCTCAACCAGGATTTGCCGCAAGTCAGCCAACATGGTTACGTTGGTCACTCTGGCACGTACAGCACGCCCAAGCTGATCCCACAGGTGTTCAATTGGGTTGAGGTCTGGACTCATGGCAGGCCATTCCATCCTCTCCACTCCCAAATTCTGGACGTACTCTGTGATGATCCTGGCTCTGTGGGGGCGAGCGTTGTCATCCTGGAGGATGGAGTTAGATCCCAGATTCTGGAGATATGGGATCGCCACTGGCTCCAGAATCTCATTCCGATATCTCACTGCATTGAGATTGCCTTCAATGATGACAAGTTCTGTTTTGCCTGTGAGAGAGATACCGCCCCACACCATGACACTGCCCCCATTGACAGGTGTCACGCGATCTGTGCAGCAATCTGCATAGCGTTCTCCACGCCGTCTCCATACTTTGATCCTGCCATCCAGCTTCCGCAGACAGAACCTCGATTCATCACTGAACATGACGTTGCCCCACATTCTTAGGTTCCACTGTCGGTGCTGTCGACACCAGCGCAAACGGGCCTGACGGTGAAGGGCAGTCATTGCAGGCTTCCTGGCAGCCTTATAAGCACGAAGACCGGCCATGTGCAGTCTGTTCCTCACCGTCTGATCAGAGATCTGTCTGTGGTACCGTTGTGCAAATCTTGCCTGTAAATCTCTGGAAGAAAGCCTATGGTTCCTCAGTGAAGCAAGGGTGAGGAACCGGTCTTCTTGGGGTGTTGTCTTCCTGGGACAGCCACTTCGTGGTCTGTCTTTGACTTCACCAGTCTCACGGGACTTGGTCCTAAGTTTGGAAATGGTACCAGGGCTGACACCAAATAATGCTGCCACTCTGCATACCGGAACACCAGCTTCCACTTGCCCTATTGCACGGGCCTTATCCTGAAGCGACAAACGTGGCATGTTTATGCTTGGAGCACACACAAACTCAACAAAGTTGCAGGACCCATGCACACAAGTGCTGTCAATTAGGTGCCAATCAGGTGCCAGTCACACACCTGTGACTGGCATACACTTGCCAGCACTTAAAGCTCAAAACGCGAGTGAATACCAACAGAAGAATATTGCAGGGGATTTTGGCACATTTTTTTGGGCCGCTACCCACACGGTTAGCTGTGTTGCTCATTCCACGAATGCATGATCCTTACAAGTTGTACCTCGTTGTAAAGGTGACTAATCAGGCTTTCCAACGATATAAAATACAATACCAATTGGTATTATTAAAGGGGAGGAATAATCGACCGAAATAACGTTTCCAAACTTTTTTTGAGGAGTTTATATTCTCTCTCTCACATACATATATTCTCTCTCTCACATACATATATTCTCTCTCTCACATACACATATTCTCACTCTCACATGCATACATTCTCACTCTCACATACATACACTACTCACAAAAAGTTAGGGATATTCGGCTTTCGGGTGAAATTTCAGGATGAACCTAAAATACACTATAACCTTTACAGGTGAAATTAATTTGACCTTCTCTAAACTTTTGAATGCACATGTCCAACTATTCAATGTTTCAGTACTTTTTGCACAACTTGCTGTTCTCTAACAAGGAGCTGAACGGCAAAATTCACAACAGGTGTTTGATCCATGAATCGACCAATAAATTTCCTGGTTCAATTAGAATTGGTATTTAAACAGTCCTCTTCATCATGCTGTTCACATTTTGACATCATGAGACCAAGACGACACCTAACAATTGATCAACAGTACCTCGCCATTGCGAGGCTTCAAACAGGATGTTCTCAGAGGGAAGTGGCCACTGAGCTTAGAGTGTCACAGAGTGTCATCAGCAGGTTGCAACAGAGATACAGAGAGACTGGAAGAGTCACAGAAAGGCATAGAAGTGGACGTCCTTTGGCCACATCCCACACTGATGACCGCTTCATTGTGAACAGTGCCCTGCGGAACCGGATGATGAATGCCACTCAACTCCAGGCACATTTAAGGGAGGTGAGAGGCACCCAAGTGTCACGTCAGACTATTCGAAACCGTTTACATCAGCGTGGTCTGCGTGCTAGACGACCTGCAAGGGTACCTGACCACACCACCAGACACATGCGTCATCGTCTTGCATGGGCCAGGGAGCATTTACGCTGGACGAGGGACCAGTGGGCCTCAGTGCTGTTCTCTGATGAAAGTCGATTCACGTTGAGCAGAAATGATGGCCGCCAACGATGTTGGAGACGTCAAGGAGAGCGCTATGCATCAGCCACTGTTGTCACCAGACGACCCTTTGGTGGTGGCGGTGTTACAGTGTGGGCAGGTGTGTCTAGTCAATACAGAACTGCCCTACACTTTGTGAATGGTACAGTGACAAGCCCATACTACCTGAATAACATCATTATTCCAGTCATTGTGCCCCTGCATGAACAACACAGGCCTAATTTCATCTTCATGGACGACAATGCTCCAGCTCATCGAGGTCGCATCATTAGGGAAAGGCTGCTGGAGACTGGGGTACCTCAAATGGAGTGGCCTGCACTTTCTCCAGACCTGAATCCCATAGAAAACCTATGGGATCAGCTGACTCACCGTATAGAGGCTCGTAACTCTGTACCCCAGAACCTCAATGACCTGAGGGCCGCCCTTCAAGAAGAGTGGGATGCCATGCCTCAGCAGACAATAAGTCGACTTGTGAACAGCATGAGACGTCGTTGTCAAGCTGTAATTGATGCTCAAGGGCACATGACAAGTTATTGAGACATTGACATTTTTGTTGTGGTATACCCACCACTGTTGTTGGCTTTTGTTTCAATAAATTGTTTGAGATGAGGAAATCACCATTGCATGCTTCTACTTAAATGCCCTACTTTCATGATACGTATAATATCACTGTAGCGTGAACTTACATTTTCCATAAATTTCACCCGAAAGCCAAATATCCCTAACTTTTTGTGAGTAGTGTATATTCTCTCTCACATTTTTTTGGGCCGATACCCACACGGTTAGCTGTGTTGCTCATTCCACGAATGCATGATCCTTACAAGTTGTACCTCGTTGTAAAGGTGACTAATCAGGCTTTCCAACGATATAAAATACAATACCAATTGGTATTATTAAAGGGGAGGAATAATCGACCGAAATAACGTTTCCGAACTTTTTTTGAGGAGTTTACATCCACTATTTGTTGTAGAGGCCATAGTCACACATGGCATCCCTAAATTTATGCTTCCTTCTCCAGTATTATTAGACATTTACATTTCCTCTAGAGTCCATAGTGAAATTACATGTGCTATTGCCCAGGAACCTTGTGTGATTCTCATCACACGCTTGTATGTGGCAGATGCTGCCGGTTTGCTTGAGCACGGATTTAACTAATGTTAGGTATGGGGGTGTCTTCGAAAGATTATACTCTGGTTGATACCATCCATCAAACGATGCTGGTTCATGTCCAAGCTCGGACATGTACAGGAACATTTAATCAAATCCGTAGTCTGAACTATGTCCAGCAGATGCATTGTTAAACATGAACCAGCCAAAATGTTCATCTATGTTGAATGGAATTGCAGTCATTGGGAGACTGCTATGTGAGGACTGCGGGACATGCGAGCAAACCCAGCAAGATGATTCATTTAAAGTTTCTGCATATTGATAACATAATGACAAACAAGTATTATGCTGATCTCGTCTGGAGCGGTTATTATTTTTGTCCCACCGTTGGACCATGACGAGAAGACTCAGGAGCACTGCGGCTCCCATGGGTATGATGAACCACAGGGCGATGACCTTTTGGTAATGGGAGGCATGGACCCACGTATTCCGTTCAGCGACTCGTACCACGGTGTTGGAAACCAGGAGGACTTGGAACGGTCCTTGATGCCAATGCTTGCATCTGAGATCCTTTATTACCACCCAATCACCCGGTTGTATGGTGTGTAGAGGCCCAGTTGCTGGGGAAGGCAAAGCTGCCTTTACCTCTGCTAAAACTATCTAATTTTGTTTCTGCCATTACCTTAGTTACCTTGGTTTTGATTGTCTGATTCATTCTCTCCACTGCACCCCCACTCGAGGGGTGGTAGGCACAATTACTTTTTAAAGTTATTCCCAAATTGGAGCTGAGATTTTGAATGATCTCATTCATGAAATGGGATCCGTTATCGGAGGATATTCTAGAGGGAATGCCAAACTTTGGTATTATTTCTCTCATGAGGGCCTTGTCCACTGATAGTGCGGTTTCTGCAAAGGAAACATTCCACCCATTTGGAAAACATGTCCACGATCACCAGACAATATTTATAACCTCTGCATAGGCTTAATTCTACAAAATCCATCATTAGGTAAGAGAATGGTTCCTCAGGGACAGGCTGTCCCACTGCTCCCATTGATTGTTATTCTGTAAACAGATCACACATTTGTCACAGAATCGCTGTGCAATGGCCTGGTGCATACCAGTCAGCTTTCACCATATCTAACATACACGTTTTCGACACCATGAGTCATTTTTGTAACAAAATGATATGTACATGCAGGCAACACAGGTTTTCCTTCAGGTGAGACCCATTGCCCGTCCTGGCGGGGTGTGCATCGATGCTTCCTCCACTGGGTTTGTTCCTGTTGTCCTGTAGATTCCTGCAACAACTTCAACTCATCTTTATCAAAGAAATTTGTATTATTTACATTCATTTACAACACTGGTATAAGGGGGTCGGGTTCGGAGGACCAGACGCGACTGAAGGAATCTAAAAGATACTCCTGTAGGAATAACCACTAAGGCAGAAAGTTTCTGCGAAAACAAAAATAAATAAATACCTCTAGCTCTAGATCCGACACAGAGCACAGACAGAGGTAAGACAACAGAAAAGGCAAAAGAATAGCGACCCTTTTAATAAGGCGAAATAAACTCTTAGGCTTGAGAGTAATTAGAAAAAAACGAAGAAATAACGCCTCTGTCTCTCTCTCTCTCGATACAGGAGAATGGAAAATAGAGAGAAAAACCGAAAAGACCTCAAACTTTCAATAAAGAAACAGTGATAAGAGAGGAGAACAGAAAAGACCTCTCGCTTTCAATAAAGAAAGCAGTGAAGGAGAGGAAAACAGAGGTACACCTCCAAAGGAGGGAACAGGCAGAACTAGCAAAGGCAACAGAAAGGAAAGGAGATTCTAAACCTAACTAATTTGCTAAGGGGACTTCCTGCTTTGCTTATTTGAAACAACAAGGAAAACATTATCCCAAGTCCTATACAAAACCGGCTTAGTGAAGTTGCAAGACAACAACTAAGCACTGAACAAAGGAAAACACAGGGTTTATATGGCCGACCGGTAACAAGGACAGGTGCAGGGAATTAGGAAAAGAAAAGTGGAGGACGGAAAAATAAGGCAAGCGCGCCCTCTAGCCGCTCCGAGGGAGAACGACCACAGAAATAAAAGAAGGCTGAATCCCCGTGACAACTGGGGTATCGGAGGAGAGTGCTGCAGTTTTTGCTGCCTGATCAGCACGAACATTTTGAGACATCGTCTTGATTTTTGTATGTGCCTGGCATTTACACACCGCTATTTCTTTGGGTAGGAGTAATGCTTCTAATAGGTTTGCAACTAGTCTATAGTGAGACACACGCTTATCCCCTGAGGTTATGAAACCTCGTTCTTTCCTTAAGGCTCCAAAATCATGCACCACTCCAAAAGCTTATCTCGAATCGATGTAAATGGTCACAGTTTTCCAAATAGCATGCTCTTGTGAGTGCAAATAACTCACATGCTTATGCAGAGAAATGTGAGGGCAACCGTACATTTTCAAAAATTTTATGCTCATTATGTACAGAATAGGCAGCTTGAGGAGCTCCTGTTGTGGGGTGTCTCATGGCTGATCCGTCAACAAAAACTACAATCTCTGGGTTAGCGAGAGGCACATCAGTTAAATCAATGTGGGGTTTTAACACTGTTTCCACAATATGTTCATAGGAATGCGGTTCTCCTTCTCCTTCTGTGGGATGTAAAGAAGCGGGATTAAGAGTAGTGCACCCCTTTAGGGTAATATGAGGCATTGCTAGCAACACTACATGCCAATGCAGTAGCCTGGTAGGAGTTAGGTGTGCTGTTTTAGCCTGTAATAACAGAGCATGAACAGCAGGGGGGACGTGGACAGTCAGGGGAGAGTATACTACTACACTGCTGTACCGGTAAAGAATGCCGGATCTGAGCCGGGAAAAATGAAAGAATGACCAATTTACACGGACGTTCTTTAACCGCTTTTTACCTGGTATTTGCTCTTTACATGTAATGGGGCGTGACGTGTGAGGTAGGAGGAGCCAAACGCAGCAAGGGGATTCTTTACGCCCTAAGGCCACTAAGGCGGGAAACCCCGCAGATAAGGTAGGAGACAAGACAAGGAAACACACACACCACAGCTACAGACCGGCTCACTGTTACACACCAATGACTAGAAGCACAAACGCCTGGTTTCACAACAAGAAACCCAAACAAGGCGAAAGGGAACAAAGGACTACTACCCCATCCTTCTACGAGCTAAGTAACTAATAAACGAGCCGGAAATAGAACGCCCTGTCTCGATAACGAGACGCATAAGAACAGGCGAGTAGCATAATGGCACAAATACACACCAACGTACCGAAGCTACGAACCGGCACACTGTAACACGCAATTGAGTAGAAGCACAAATGCCTGATTTCACAGCAAGAAAGCCAAACAAGGCAAAGGGGAACAAAGAACTGCTACCCCATGCTTCCACGTGCTAAGTAATTAAACGGCCAGCAATAATAAACGCCCCGTCTCAGTAATGAGGGGCAAGAATAGGCGAGTAGCATAAAAGGTACACATCAAACACACAACCAACAAACAATGAAAACTAATACTCATTAGTATAGGCGAAGGAACAGATATAACGTTCCGTGGCTACTTCCATAAGCTAGCAGTCACATGCAGAACATAAAGGGGTAAACGCCCGATCTCCCAGGAGGGAGAAACATTTTACAGGCGAGCCGATGGAGCACCGTCGTCCCATAACTTTACTAGCAGAAAGACTAATGCAAGCTTAACTAGAAAACACACGCCCTAGCCTCTCAGTAAGGGGAAATGTAACAAGGCGAAGGAACCGATAATGAAAGTTCCAAGGCTATATTGAGGCTCGCAGTCACACGCAAACATGTCCACAACATCGCCCAATCCTCCCCACAGGAAGACATGCACCGACAGACGAAACAGAACTACAGTTCCGAACAAAATCGTCAAACTCCATATACGGATAAAGACACAAGTCATGCACCGACAGACAAAACAGAACTACAGTTCCGAACAGAATCGTAAAACTCCATATAAGGATAAAGGTATAAGACATGCATCGACAGACGAAACAGAACTAAAGTTCCGAACAAAATCGTCAAACTCCATACACGGATAAAGGCACACAGGGGCGAGAGGACAGCTGTACCGGAATTATCGGCTATCTGACTAGCGCAAGCTCAATAGAAAATACAAGCCCTGCCTCTAAGAATAAATAGAGCCCTAAAGTCAGTATGAAAAAACGCCCTGTCTCTCAATAAACAAACTCCTCTTGCCTTCACAAAAGACAGCAGACAGAGAGAGGAGAAGGAGACAGCAAAGGGTGAACGATCTAGGCAAAACGACAAACAAAGGACAGACCAGAAAGCGGCCACTGAAATGAGCATAAAAACCAGGAATATAACCTGAAAGCTCAAAGCACTAAGCCAAGTCCCGCAAAACTCCAACAAAGCAAAACGGTCTTTTTAAAACACTAGACAACATACTGCCTAAATATTAAAAGGGCTAAAGGGCTAAATAAACCACACACAAAACAGCACAAATAATGCCAAACAACACACCACAGCACTAACAACAAACAATCAATATCGAAGCCCCGAATGAAGGAAACGGAAGGCTTATATAGCTCACCGGCAACAATGTACAGCTGTGCAACGTTGATGGGACTTCTTCGCCAGAAGAAGGAACGGAGCCAAAACTCCACCAACGAAGCAGCGCCCACTTGTGGCGACAGAGGAACACGACCGCAAGGGAAAAAGGTCACAAACCATGACATTACACTGCAGAAGAACTGGCATATGATTCCATAATTATCCTAATAGGCCAGCATCGGAAATACTCGAGGCAAAGGGCAAAAATGCCCCCCAAAAAAAACATTTTGCCACTGAAAACAAAATGTGCCATCCACGTACCGATGCACTGTATGTAGCCTAGCCTACACAGTCGGTGTCTCCCTCCTCTTCTCGCACGCTGCTTGTAGCCTACAGCCACAGCTGCTGTGGGTTGCACTGCTGGCTGCTACAACGCAGACATTTGCGCTGGGTTGTTCTGTTTTGCTGTGCAACGCCCCTAATTTATTAGGCCAACATTTTATATATCATGTAGCTACAGTAATACGATCATAGATGCACAGCCTATATATCTATGAATATGATTGTAGCTAATTGAATCCTGCAGCATAGGTAGCTATGCTGTAGTCATACTATACCTTTTTTTATTTTTTTTTTACTGTCGCCTAGTTCATTTCCTGGGTGATGAGCTCCCCAGGTTTTTAGCTTAGCTATTGCCAACTCCAGCCATTTTAGCGAGTTATCTTGCTGTGATCACAGTTCATATGAAAGCAAGTTAACAAGCCAGCAGCGATTAACACACAGAGACACGATACGTAGGCTTTATTTAGTAGGAGACTTGCAGTCTGGGTCGTTTGCTTTGGTGAGATCTAAGATGAAAACTAACCGCTAGCTAATTTATCAGATGTAAGGGGAAATAGTTCAGTCTAGGCTATGTTGTTGTAGTCTAATTATTTTTATCATGTTGTAGCTAACCAAGCTTGCTCTCTCTGGGATAAATTCATTTGATCAATTTATTAATCAAGATGAGATGTTCCGTGGATGTTTGCCTAGTTTGGGCCAGGGATATCCCCGCCCGGTACGTGTCATCTGTAGGCATAATAGATGGAGACAGATAGATATAGTTTGGTGGGGACAGCCACCATGGGAGGAGGGAAAGGGGGAGGAGATGTTTTAGCTGTCAAATAGTCTAGTCCATGTGGCAAATGAAAGGTTTAGGCTATAGCTAAAGTTAAAAAAAGAAAAAAAAAACTTATTCCGACTGTATGGATTTCCTGAGCACTGGTAGCTTATAGAATAACGAGGAAAACAGTCTGCCTACTATCAGTGACAGTTGTATAGCCAGAGCACTTCAGTATGAGGATAGCTTACAGACAACAACCAGGTTTGTGTTGCTTCTGCTATAGTAATAACCCAGTGTGCAATATGGTGCAATATGTCATTGAAAAGGTGTCCAAGACGTTCCATGGACGACTGTTATTCACTGGGAAAGCCATTCCCAATGAAAGCGTATTTGTTTCTCTATCCACAGTGGCCCCCTAGTGGTAGGTTGTCAACGAACCAATTATAGTAGTTTATTCATATTTCACTGAAATTATAAATGAAAATTAATTACTTAAGAACAGCCCAAATTTGCGACGCTGGAAAAGTGTCACCGCTTGTGAAACCATTAGGCTAGTGTAGCCTAACCTACAGTGCATCCGGAAAGTATTCACTTTTTCCACATTTTGTTCTGTTACAGCCTTATTCCAAAATTGATTAAATTCATTTTTTCCCTCAAAATTCTACACACAACACCCCATAATGACAATGTGAAAAAAGTTTTTTTGAGATTTTTGCAAATTCATTAAAAATAAAAAAATAAAATTTCTCATTTACTTAAGTATTCATACCCTTTGCTTTAACGTATTTTTAAAGTATCATATTTCATATTTGGTCGCATATCCTTTACATGCTGTTACTTCCTGAAGTCTGTGACCATCAACATCAAAAAACTGTCGATATCTTATTTTCAGGTACTGTTACAAGCGATACTATAACCTCTCTGCATTTGAATGGATCTCTATGGAAATTGGGGGGTGAGACTAGATTCAGCTGTAAATTACACTGGTACAGTATGGAACACATGGCTGGCTAAATGGCTGTAAGTTATCAAGGGTCTGAGCTATCAAACGAGCCCCAAACCATCACTCTGTTGCCAGATATGGAGTAGATGTGGATGGATCACTGCAAGGGTTATTTCTCCGGACTCATTTTCCTAGAACTCTATGGGGGAAAAAGTCAGGAGAAACAACCCTTAAAGTGATCCATCCACATCTACTCCATATCTGGCAACAGAGTGATGGTTTGGGGCTCGTTTGATAGCTCAGACCCTTGATAACTTACAGCCATTTAGCCAGCCATGTGTTCCATACTGTACCAGTGTAATTTACAGCTGAATCTAGTCTCACCCCCCAATTTCCATAGAGATCCAATCAATTTTGGAATAAGGCTGTAACAGAACAAAATGTGGAAAAAGTGAAGCGCTGTGAATACTTTCCGGATGCACTGTATATGAGCGGGTGAGGTGGGTCAGTGCCGGGTTACTTTAAACCGCCTTTGTTACAGCTTGACGTCTTTACACAGACATCGATACCGGGTCATCTCCGCCAATTACCTGGTATTTATGCTCTGTGTAAAGACAGCTCTAGTCATGTATTGATAATAAAGCTTCTGTTGCAGCTGCTATCTTTCTGCCCAATTCCCCATTGCTCCCGTCTGTCCATTCTAAAAAAGAGAATTCTCAACAAAAAAAAATGATTCTTAAGGAGGGCTGTACTTTTCACCTCCTCCTAAGGAAAAGACCACACTTAATCCCTTATAACTTATAATATCTATAATATAATAACTTATAATATCACTAGGTGGAACCTTTCACCTCCTTTCAGCTAGCTATTTTATAATAATATAATATGTAATATATAATTCCTTAATATCACAGGGAAGACACACTTAACCCCTTAAAGGGATAGTTCGGAATTTTGGACATAATGTCTCAATTACGACTTACCCATGATGTAGTTGATTTATGGAAACCATTTTCAGCTAATTCCATGCTGTCCCTTCTTTTGGACATACACACGTTGCTAATGCTAGCGCAACTCTAAGGTAACCGGTAGCATCCACTACCAAACACACTTAAACACTCCACAGTGCACCCAAAGAAAATAAAATACGACGACAGTCTATCTGGGTTATTTTGAGTGTTTATACCATCATTTTTTGAAGTCAAACTATCGTTCAATCCTTTACTTTGTGCTGACCTATATTCTCTGTGGAAGTACGGCGGCGGAGCGAACGTGGCCATTGCAACTTGTTGCTCTTCTTTGTTGTTGTAGTCGACCAGTGCCGGCAATACATTCGTAGGTAACGTAAAGTATCGCTCCCCCGATAGACAGTCGTCGAACTTTATTTGCTTTGTGTGCACTGTAGAGTGTTTAAGTGCGTTTGGTAGTGGATGCTACCGGTTGCCATAGAGTTGCGCTAGCATTAGCAACGTGTGTATGTCCAAAAGAAGGGACAGCATGGAATTAGCTGAAAATGGTTTCCGTCAATCAAGTACATCATGAGTAAGTCGTAATTGAGACATTATGCCCAAAATTCCAAACTATCCCTTTAAGGGAAGTGACGTGTTCTAGTGAGATGACCCTCATATGACTGATTTTCACACTGGCTGGTCATAGCAATTTGCGCAGAAGTTAAAATATTTATAGCTTGTACAAACAGTGTGGTACTCGCGATTCGTATTGATGCCAGCGACACTGGCAGAATCGTGCCTTGTCGCCCTCTCTCCATTGGAATTGAATGACTTCCGGCCTGTCACGATTCTAGCCTGTCTTGTCACGTTTTATGTTTCATTTCTGTCTTAGTTAGATTTCTTGTAAATGTCACGTATTATGTTTAGTCTGGTCACGCCACGTTTTATGTTTTATTCTTGTTACGTTTCATTTTCATGTCACGTTTCATGTTTGATTATTGTTACGATTTATTTTCTAGTCTTGTCATGTCTCATTTTATATTTGATTCATGTTACGTTTCCCGTTCATTGTTAGCATACACATTTTCGTGTTTTTCCGCAGCCTTGCGTTAATGCTTTCTCTATCTCTCTTGCTGTCGCTCACGCTTCCCTAATTGTTTCATTCTCCCGTGTCTAGTTTACTAATCTACTAACGTTAGATCAGGATTGGTTAATACTAACTCTCTTACCATGTGTTCATGTTTACCTTATGTTTCTTGTGCATGTCATTTACTAATTTACTAACACTAGGTCAGGATAGGTTTATTACTAACGATTACTAATTATCTTGTTACCTTGTCAGCCTTCCACACCTGATTTCCATTCGCATGCTGCTCTCAAGCTAAGTGTCTGCACCTGTCTACACCTGAATTTAAGCTCAGTGTTCATGTCTTGTCTTTGCGAAATTGTTGTCTCCTGTTTGTCAGTGCACTTTTGAGCGTTTTTCCAAGCCTGCCTTTTTGTTTACGATCCAAGCCTGTTTATTGACCATTGTTATCGACCTCTGTTTTGTTGACCACTGCCTGCCTGTACCACAAGTTTTTGCCTGCTGTCTTTTGTACTTTTGCCCCGCGGAGCGGACTTCGGTCTTGACTCTTGCATTGCCTTCGAACCCGAGCCTGCCTACCGTCTGCCTGTACTTCTGCCCCGCTGACAGCTACTCTGGTTACTGGACTATTGCATGGTGTACCGATTCTGAGACTGCCTTCTCCCTCGGTACTGTACATTAGTTTTGGCTGGATTTTTTGTGTATGAACTTTGCTTGCTTTTTGACCACGCTCATTGGACATTCCTTCATTAAAAGCCCTCACGGGACTTTATCTGCAACCATTGCTTCTGAGTCGTGCATTTCGGGTCCTACCCTCACGCATCCGTCTCACGGCCAGATGTTTTAAAGGAGCTATATGTAACTTTGACACCGAGCGTTTAAAATGGGTACTGCAGTCCAAATTCACAATATTGGAGAGTTGTCTCCGTCCGTCCCCTCCTCCCCAGACTCGAAGCTCACGCGGGTTGCCAGGTTGAGGACACTGAACGAACATGAGCGCAAGATGAGCCGAGCGCAACATTATATTTTGAGACAAGCTTATTCTATTTTGACAATGACAAGCGACGACGAGTCCTACACTAAGTTAATCAGCTAATGTATACGTTTGCAATTTATTGTTTGCAAATTATAAACCAGCTCATGTGGATTTTTTATAACTGTCACTGTTATAACTGTCACTGTTAGCTAGATGCATGGCTAGTAAAAGGGCCCATGTAGGCTTTGCTTGTAAAGTACCAGTAGGGTTGTGTTTTGGAGATAGGGTTTATAAAAAGGTCCTTGAAGCTTTAGGAACATTTGAATATTACACCATTTATTTTAATAACACACAAATAGAGAAATAAAAAAAAAACACTCTAAAACAGAAATAAAAAATAAGTGTGCAAGATAAGTGTCACTGAGGTAAAATACTGTTAGATACACTGCCTGGACAAAAAAAAAGTCGCACACTCGAATATTTCGTTGGACCGCCTTTAGCTTGGATTACAGCGAGCATTAGTCATGGCATTAGTCTTATGCAACGTTACAAGTTCACAACATTAATTTGAGTTGCATTCATTTTTGGCCGAGATCTTGTATTGACGACAGGAGAGTCAAACTACTCTGTAAAGTCTTCTCCAGCACATCCCAAAGACTTTCAATGGGGTTAAGGTGAGGACTTTGGTGGCCAATTCATGCGTGAAAATGATTCCTCATGCTCCCTCAATCACTCTTTCACAATTTGAGCCCGATGAATCTTGGCATTGTCGCCCTGGAATATGCCCATTGATGGGATAACCTAGTCATTCAGTACATTCAGGTACTCTTTTGGCCGAGATCTTGTATTGACGACAGGAGAGTCAAACTACTCTGTAAAGTCTTCTCCAGCACATCCCAAAGACTTTCAATGGGGTTAAGGTGAGGACTTTGGTGGCCAATTCATGCGTGAAAATGATTCCTCATGCTCCCTCAATCACTCTTTCACAATTTGAGCCCGATGAATCTTGGCATTGTCGCCCTGGAATATGCCCATTGATGGGATAACCTAGTCATTCAGTACATTCAGGTACTCAGCTGACTTCATTTTATTGCTGCATAATGTTGCTGAGCCTAGACCTGACCAAGTGAAGCAGCCCCAGATCATAACACTGCATCCAGAGGCTTGTACAGTGTGCACTATGCATGATGGGTGAAACAGCGACTTTTTTTTTGGCCAGGCAGTGTAGCAGCCTATAGTGTTACTGAGGTAAAATAGTAAGTAGACAGTTTATCCCTTCAGTAAAGATGGTGAAACAACAATCTACAGTCAATACTACCTTCTGTTAAAACATTGCATGAACTTGTTAAGGCTATTACCTTTTCAGAATTTAGGGCTTCAAAGTTAATTCAAAATTGGGGTGCATTCCTAGCGCATCCTGGAGCTCTTTCTACCGAGTCACACTCGAACAACTGAGAACTATATTATACAGAACTATATAATAACTAGAAATGAAACGTGGTCAAGTGGTTCCATTCAAACCTATACAATTTGGTTCCTCCGCAAGTGGCACCACCGCAAGATGGCTGCCATGGCCCGGAAATAGTATTACCGATGAGCTCTGCCATGTATTTCCAATGGAGCGCTGTGAAAGTCAACGGAGTCGCCTCAGCAAAATCTAGGTGCCAAAAGCTCACAATATGGTAATCAATAGAATTAGGCAATCATATTTTACATTTTTCCTGGGTCAAAATTTTTTCTAGGCTGCAAAGAAAAAAGAAAGGCATCATTTAAAAAATCTCATTGGTGAGTGGTGAGTAGGTGCACTGAACTCTGATTGGTTAAGAACAAACTGATGATATTTGGAACATGGTCACGTGATAATTCTAGTTACGTCACAGTACAATCACGTGAGGAGGCCTATTCGCATTTTTGCCTCAAATCCAAATCCCATCTCCACTGAACCAGAGACCCTCCCCCAGGGGAATCTCTGACTGAACTATGGTTCTGACTGAACTCCATAGCTGCTGTAGCTATAGGTTAGCTAACAGCTATGAAGTTCGCATGCCGGTTATCTTGTGCATAATAATGAAATGGTTTTCAAATGCTTTCACGCGTGTAATATTTCTAAGGACATAGTTCATATCTCAAGATAAGTGTTTATAATCTACCCCAGTGAACATGGTGAAATGCCGTCTCGTGTAGTGAAAAACCGCCCGGAGGCTAGTGGGTCAGCGGACGAGTTGGCCGGCTCCCGGTGTATTATGTGGTCGGGTTGCTAGCTAGCAAATGGTTTTTCAGCTCGGTTTACCAATGGTAATCTATAGGCTACTCTCTACTGGAGTTGCTCACCCCTGGGCTAGGATGTAACCAGGCATATCCGGGTAAAACCTTCGCTAAATTAGGGATAAATTTAATTAAATTGACACGTCTATCAACCTAACGTTAGATTTACACACCTCTCAAAGATGCATGATCACGGCATAGCATATAGCTTGTTGGCTAATAAGCCTGCTTTGCTAAGCCTGCTTACATAGCTAGTTGTAACTTTACCTAAATTAAAATTTTATTATTCAGTTATGAGAATTGCATATAACGTTATGCGCAATAGGCCATGTGATTTAGAAAGCGGATCTCCTCCACTTTCTAGTTAACGTTAGCGACAATGCTAAAGTTGTAGCTAACGATAGCTGTGCCTAGAGCTGAAACGTTTAGCTAGCTAGCTAGCTAACGTTAGCTACCCACAAACTTGTTGCCTACCTAGCTAGCTAGCGTCACTACATATAGCTAGGTTTAGAACAAACGGTAGATAACGTTGTTGTAACGATTGTTTATCGTTTATAGCTTTTAGCACACACCAGCTATAACTGCCATGGTTGTCCTACACGAATGATTTGATTGTTGGATGGGTACCGGGCTGGCTATGTCAATGGCACTAGCTCGCTGCAGAATTACGTGAACGTTAGCTAGGTAATTACATTTAGGTGAGCAGCTAGCCTACATTTAATGTTAATCGTATACTCCTGTTATGAATTGAATAGCTAATGACTTTACAAGTTTCACTGTCGTGGTGTAGGCAGTTGCTATATATGCTATTACATTGTAGTCTAATGACGTTGTGTTGCTAGATGGCTAACATTAGATAGATGGCAAATCTAACGTTATCAGTCTGTCAGATTTCAATTTGAGATGCTATGTGCCCAGCTTACAACACGGTTGATGTGGTCAGGAATCAGGTGAGTAGAAGTTGCTTTCTGCTGGCTAATATGTTGGCGAATAAGCCTGCTTTGTTCACACAGCTTCGAACAACATAACGACGAGTAGTTAACGTTAGTTAGCTAACGCTAACCAAACAGCTTGTTTATAGAATAGAATAACTTTTATTTTCCCGTTAGGGAACTTCAGTTGTAGCCACCAGCAACAACAAAAAAGACATAGACAGTGGGGCAGACCCACAACACACAAACAAACATATCAAATAAAGACATTCAATAGAATCATTGCATTAATCAAACTAGTTAAGTGAATTAAAGTGGAATACAGCCAAATGTCATGATTAAAAATAGCCCCCGCTGTCCCGAGATGTGTCCAACACACAAACTCCGCCTCCACGACTTTCCTCCATAGGCTACATGCAGTGTTGCGGTCTCTGTCCACTGTCGAAACGGAGCTCAGCCTTCCCAGTCGCCACCTCACTCCTCCCTTGCATTATCTTCTCCTTCCCTTCCCTGGTGGACTTTTGAAGATTGCCTGCAGTCCTAGATCAGTCCCGACATCTTCATCTCCACTCCAGTGAAGAGCAATGGTTAAACTTTGTGGCTGCAGATTCAACGGACATCCCTGAGCATATGTTGCAAATGCGTCTCCATGGTGACGACCACAAACAAAATTATCCCGACTAGACAATTCTTCAATATTATCAAAACAAGTAACATAACATAACGTAAATAAATAACAGTTAGCTAACGAGATAGATATTAAACATTTTTAGTAACTATTCATGGCTCATTTATCTGAATTTGTTGTGGTAACGTTAGGCTTTGTGTCAATTTCAACAAGATATCCGCTACGTAGCCTTCAACATGAATCTGTCTAACACAACGTTACATTACAAGATCACCTATTCAATAATTTATCTATGTATTTATTGTTTAGATTTTTACATAACATTGATCGTTCTCACAAAACCCACTCCGTGGTGGCTCTGGGTATTGTTCTAGTTCTACAGCGGCAGCCATTACTCTCTGCAAAAGGGACAAAATTACCACCTTCACGTGACATGTCAAGTTGGCCAATCAGAGAAAAAACTTTTGGCCGTGGAAAAAGCGCCATTTTGAGAAGGCACCTGCCTTTCTAGTTCTTATATAGTTCTGTGGCCGCGGTTCTATGCTTCATCTACTTCTAGTAGGCTACCAACATCTTTGTAGCCACTAGTAGCCTACAACGTATCGCCATCCGTTGGACGAAAGACCACATTGCACCCAAAAATTAACTGAAATTCATTCGGATGTGATTTTATTTACCATTTTCTCAATTATTCTCATTTTGGCGGTCGTGATTTCCCTTTGGCAGTCCGTGAACTCATCATACAAAATAACACTCCAGAAAATGTAGGTTATTTAGATACGATCACATTCTCATGTCATATTCCGCTGCAAGAATGCATGATTTGTTTTTTTTCTATTGGCATGGCAGCTAACACACACATGGTTTATATAATTTTTAATTGACAGAGAGTGTGACATTGTGTCCAGAAATGCTCTGTTATGAGAACTGAAACCAAAGAATAGTAGGAATGAAGCTTTATTCAGGGTCGACAGAACAGGGGTCAGAGTCCAGCAAACAGTGCAATGTAGGCAAGGCAGAATTGTGGTCAGTTCCAGGCAAGGGTCAGAGTCCAGCAAACAGGGCAATGGGCAGAAACAAAGTCCAGAACAGGCAGGGGTCAGAACCGGGAGATCCGCCAGAGGCTGCAGAACAGGAGGGCGAAGTGCTGGAGCACGGCAAGGATGGGAAAGGGCAGGCGGGCAGGAGGACTGGAACAGGGCTGGACAGGGACAGGTAAGACAGGCAGGTGAACAGGAACTGGACGGGTAGACACAGGACTTCGGAACAGGCAGGGAGCAGGCAGGAGAAAACGCTGGAAAGTGTTGACACAAGCACAAATGCAGGGCACAAGACGATCTGGCACAGAACAAAGAAACGGGAGACTATATGCCAGACTAACGAAGAGACAACGAGGAACAGGTGAGACGAAACGACATGAGGAAACACAAATCAGGTGCGGGGAGCGGAGACGTGAAATGGGGAGAAAGGGAAAACACGGACTACAAATACTGAAAATACATATAAACGGAAAAACCAGGAACAGAGTAAGACGTAGAGGCACGGGACGTGACATGCTCCTTGAGTCCGTGATGATCCTTCTGCTTGACTGCCGCTTCACTGACAGGACAGCGCATTGATGGATGAGACTGACTGGCTAGCTAACTAACCGACTAATGTTAGTACAGATAGCTAGTCTAACCATGCAGCAATCGGCTACACACAACCGGCCAGCTTAGTTACCTCCTCCGCAGTAGGCAGTAGCCTAGTGGATTGAGTGAGCCAACTCGGCCTCGAATCCTGTATCTCCAGCATTAGCCTACATTATATTAATCGCAATGTCCGGCCAGTGGAGGGGCTAAGCCTTCCCCAGCCTTACACATCCTCTGCCTATGGTTTGGGGCTATATCTCTGCTCTCACTACAGGTAGAAAGTTGGTTGAGAGCTCATTTTAATCAGGAGGCGAGCTACTTTTCTACAAATGAAATATTATTTTATGGTGGAACTCCCCTTTAAAGATGGCGATTGATTTCCGGGTCAGACGAGGACAGAGGAGAAGGGGACGGATAAAATAAGCGATTGAAATGAACCCCAGGAGCGAATTTTAGCAAGCGGAGCAGAAGCGAGTGGCTATTACATTTCCATGCCCATATTAATTGATGTATATATTTCCACCTCGGGCTGAAGCAGTCTATGGCATTCCATAGACCCCTCGCATGCTTGCGCGCACATGCACCCAATGTTAACACATGCGCGCACACACAGACACACTCGCACATAGTTTGTTGTACATTATACAAAGCTCAATTACAAAAAAGTTGGGACAGTGTATAAAGTGTAAATAAAAACAGAAAGGAATGATTTGCAAGTCCTTTTTCACCTGTATTCAATTGAAAACAGTACAATGACAAGATATTTAATGTTGTAACTAATCTACTTTATTATTTTTTTGGTCCTTTTCCTCTTTGGCCCGGAGAACACAACTGCCAATCGTCCATTATTTCCAAAAACTATTTGAAAGGTGGACTCGCCAGACCACAGCACGTTTCCACTTCGTGTCAGTTAATCTCAGATGAGCTCCAGCCTAACGAAGTCAGCGGTGTTTCTGGATGTTGTTGATATGGCTTACCCTTTGCGTAGTAGAGTCTTAACTTGCATTTGTAGATGCAGCGATGAACTGTGTTTACTGACAACGGTTTTCCGAAGTATTCTCAAGCCCATGTGGTTATATTCATTACAAAAGCATGTCAGTTTTTAATGCCAAGCCCGTAGCTGGGGGGGTGTCGAACCATTCAAACTGAACTTCCGTTCAAAACTTTGAACGTTTGGAGGCTAACGTTATAGCCAGCTTGTAACCAGTCACACAATATGCTGCTTTTGCGGCGACAAGCTAATAAAAGTTATTCGGTTTCACGGTTTATCTTATTTTACTCAAAAAATGTCTTGGATTTTATTACCTGCATGTCTTGATGTTAAATCCAATTTGAAACTATAGTTTTTAAGCATTTAAATGTAATATGACAAGCTAACACCAGCATTTCATTTTTCATTTTTATGAGACCCAGCCAAGTTTCTCTCCAGTAACGTTAACGCGACTTTCACGGCTGAACTTTGAAGGGGTTTTTCTCAAAAACATGGTTTGATTGCATTCCAAATTATTTAATGGGACATAACTCGCTTGATATTTGTATTAGAGAGATCTCTAATACTCTAATCTCTAATAATTTTGGTATCATTAGAAAGCTTAAAGGGTAAGTTCGCTATTTTGGACCTTGGACCCTATTTGCGGTCCGTCTTCCATGAACCTGACCCATGAAGTCCATTTTTTCGCTGATCGGTCCAGTATTGAGTTCGGTACAGATTTCCTGTAGGCTCTCACTGGGCTACAATGGAAGTGGACGGGGCAATCAGAAATGTTATGGAAAAACAACGATAAATGTGCTTTTATAGCTCAGTGTGTATTCTTACGGTCTCAGTATGCTCTCCTGTGAAATGTAGGCTATCGCAAACGCAAACCGAACGTTGAAACAACAGTTCCATTTGAAACAGAACTATTTCTCCGACCGCACTACCTCGCACTGTAAACTTTCGCAGTCTAGCTACGTTGTAGAGAGGGGGGGGGGGGGGGCGCTTGAAAAGCAGTTGATCACAAATCCTGACCTCCCGTTGGAGTTTACTAGCTAGTAGCCTACAGCAGAAATATTTGTAACGCAGTTTTTGTAATCATCATTTGTAATAATTCATCACAGCAATGGTGCGCGAATGTGCAGTCCCCGGTTGTGGGAATAAAATGTCTGGATGCTCAAATACCAGTTTTCACAGGCTCCCGTTCTCTGACCCAGAAAGATTGAGACTTTGGCTGGTTGTCTTACGGATCGACATAAACGCTCCAGTCAATCAACTCCGTTTGGCAGACTCGCGAGTTTGTGGAGCGCATTTCGACGCTACTGATTTCTGTAACCGCAAATCACAAGCAAAACACTGGTTTCTAAAGAACACAGCTGTTCCTCGTGTCGGACCTGCAGCACTATCAAGCACCGGAGCGGAGGTAAGTTATATTTAGCTATAACGTTACTAACATTTTTATTTTTTTTGAGCGCGTCCTCTGACCCAGCACTCAATACCAACTAACAAAATCCGAGCTTGACATAAGTTGTTTTCTTGTAACAAAACTGTCGGAAACGTTCATCAACTATAACTTTTTACAATTCTATAATGTTTTATTTACAAATGCTTGACGCATGGTGTCCTGTCCAAAGTTCTCATCTATCACATATCTGTTGGCAGTCATAGTGTAATGGTAATCAATGGAGATGATCCAGTGTCATCCACGGATACATCCAGGTTTTCAATGGCATTCGGTAGCAACAGATCCCACTCCCTACAACACAAACTTTCCTCCTCTCTGGGCATCTGCTTGCACCTCTTGCAAGAACACCAAAAGTCCCCCGAAATTCTTGGTCTAGCCTCGGCAGCGACTTCGGATAACATTACCTGCGCAACTTCAGCCTCTCTCTCTTCTCTTGCTCTCTTATCATCCATCTCTTGTAGTTCCGTGTCCGTGTATTCTGGCTCAAATCTGTAGCCAGTAACGTCAAAGTCAAAATCGAATTCTTCGTCTTCGTAATCATTATAGTCATCCATCATCCAAGTTTTTTTGTGGAAATTGTAGCCTACGTTGCTGCAGGTAAACAAACGCAGACTGCTCAGCTAGATAGTTTCGTAAACGGCCGGCACACCTTCCCGCTCCCCTACCCCCGACACATAGTACTCCGCGAGTGCAGCGCAAACAAGCAACAGAGAAATGCTTACTTCCAAGCCATGCCAAGCACATAAAAATGTTCGGATTGAGATACATTTCACAGGAGAGCATACTGAGACCGGTAACAATACACCCTGAGCTTCCCGTCTCATTTATTGTACATGAAAGCACATTTATCGAACATTTCTGATTGCCCCGTTCACTTCCATTGTAGCCCAGTGAGAGCCTACAGGAAATCTGTACCGAACTCAATACTGGACCGATCAGCGAAAAAATGGACTTCATGGGTCAGGTTCATGGAAGACGGACCGCAAATAGGGTCCAAGGTCCAAAATAGCGAACTTACCCTTTAAATTCTCCTTCAGTAGTCCAACAAGTTACATATTTAATGCAGATTCTATGCAAACTTTGCTACATGCGGCCCCAGGTCCGGTAAATATGCTATACTAGCTAGCTATTATATTAGCTAGCTATTGTTAGTTCTCTGATATGCTTCCTGAGCATTTCACAGTAGCCTACCAAATTTGATCAACCATGGATGCAGAATGCCAGTGTGATCCAATCCATGTGCCTGTTAGTGGGAGGTGGGGTGACGGCGTGGTCCCGACCACGGCCACACAATCCTGAGGTTTTTTTCAAAACAAATTTTATGTCTGACTATGTGTGTTTATTATAGTTATTGACATTACTTTGAATAGATAGTTGATGGATATGTAGTGGATACATCCTGTCGTGGATTTTTCCCTTTCAACCCACAGTGAGCAAGTCTGTCCAAACAGAACCACAACAAAACCATGTAATAGAATAAGAAAAATAATTTCAGTTTATTTAGAGATAAACTCAGAATGAGAGAGAGTCTTATCAGAATCTCTCTAACTCGAGAAACAGAATACAGAGGAGATTTATACACAATCTATCATTGCTTTACTGATTTGCCACAAGGGGCGGTTTCTAAACATACAGAGACAAGGGTATCCATTTCTTGGTGTTTAGTCTTTCAATAACTATCAATAACCTTCAAACCAAGTAACGAAAACATCTGCCTGTCTCTGCAGATTGTGAAGGAGAGACACAGAGGGAGTGAACCACGGCCTACTCAGTGTTCACAGAGAATACATTGTTTAATTACTTAACTCAATATATAATTGATCTATTATATTAAATGCTTAATGATAATCATGTGATTGTCTCTATGTTAATACACACACATTGTAAAACAGAAAATTCCTTCACATTTCCCTCCTTTTATCTTTTCATGATAACAAACAATTTTCTGTTACAATCTACCTAATATACTCAATCAATTAGTAAGTGATTCCTTTTAATAACATCATAAATGATTACATGATTATACAGACCAAATACAATAATCTTGTATGGATATGTACAATACTCCAATAATCCAGGGGGAATTGAAAAACCGGCAGATTCAGGACTTATATGGGACAAAACTAGCACAGAGCCAGAAAACCCAATCAGTTCCGGAAAAAATAATTCCTCCGATCCCCCTTAGGGCAATCAAGCGTCGCTTCTGGATATTAGCAATTATCGCACATCATCCATATCTGATTAATAACAAGAATCAACATAGGAAAAATCAAAATATAAAAAAAATGAAATCATAGTGAATATAGTAACAGGATAGAATATAATTGAATTTTCACTATAATGTACTACTGATTATTTAACATATAAAATTACTACTATCAAGAGAAAGTCTGAAAGAAAGATAAAAAATAAAAACCCATCATGTAATGGAGACTTTTCACAACTCCTGGAATGTCAACCTTTTACCTCTTCACATTACAACACTGTCTGTCTTCCCACCAACCATGTGACAGGGTGGGTACATAATTCAGGCCTATTCTTTATATAGGGCCGTCAGTAAACTCAGGAAGTTGTCGGAGAAGGAATACATTATCTTGTTCAGGATCAGGAACATATTGCTGTAAGTACTGACCTATAGCAGCTTGAGTGAGGCGTGCAATACAGGCGCGAATCAGTGGCATTCCACAACAGCAAAGAAATACGAGCAGGGTGGCAAAGATAACAACAGGCAAAAAGATTCTCAGCAGTGTTTTCTTCCAACCTGTCAGGAGGTTAAAGAACCAATCTTTATTTGCATCAACCTCTCTCTCCACTAATGAGTCACGGAGTTCGTCATATTTCTAAGTCCCTGCTGTATGATCTGGCCATCCTCATCATAATGTGGTATGTATGTGCAACACGCCTCCCCAATCATCACACAAACCCCCCCCTGCTCTGCAGTAAGCTGATCTAATACCATGCGATTCTGCATAACCATTAATCGCAGTGAAGTCAACTCAGTTTTTACAGCACCTATGGTCAAAATGGAGGAGTTTATGTAACCCAGGAAAGGTCAGGAATCACATATGTAGAGTCATACAAGGCAACAATGGCACACACTCCACCCCAGTCAGGGGGGAGAGCAGTGTAGACTGAATTTCCACAATCTGATAACAGTCGACTCCCAAGGCGAGAGGATGGTATTATCCCGGAACAGTTTGCAGTTTGTTCCATATTCCAAGGTAATGAGATTGCGTGTGACCAGTTCTTCCTACATATCTCATCAGCCATGTCAGGGTAGTCTCTGTAGGGACTATAGGAATCACTCAGACAGTCAAAACACTTGCATGGGCGGACAGTCACAGAAAACAGTTTTACACTGAACATTGTCTAATTGACCTAGTGCATTAGAGCCATTACCTATAATACACCTTCCAAACTTCATACTATGTTTAAGTACGACTGGACCGGGCATTCTCCATGACACCTGTGGCCATGCTAGGTAATCTTTCAGGAAAGAACAATCTGTATTTACTACTGGAGTACTCAAAAGTGACAGATTTAATGGCACAGAGAAATCAGCTTTTTCCCACCGTATTCCCACACCTGGGTGAGAACTCAGTCCCACCAAACACGTTGAGAGGTCGTTCTTCAGATTCTGCACCTGAAGAAGAGGGCCTGCTGTGGAATGAGGCATGTGAGAGCAAACATAACAAGACTGGTTAAAGTGCTGTTTTGCAGTCCACTCAGCATAACGCCACCAAGAATTAGTAGCATAATGATGCTTCACAGTTCCTGGTGTCAGCCAAGCTTCATTCCCGGTGGTGACATACCTTTTAGTCCTATTAGTCATTACAACAGTACCGTTTAGTTCACTGGTGTTAATGGTGTAGAATGTCTCATGAATCAGGATAATGGGCAGAACAGTGATGAGTGTAATGAGGCCTAGTAGCAATAGGCCTGCCTTCAGGCTGCAGCCTAATCTTCTCAAAGGGTTGTACCCCTCGGTGTTCCTGCTGTCGTCTGGCATGTTGGAAGCAGATATTATCGTCACGTGCTCCTTGAAGTGGTGGTTCTCTGAGTTTTTAAACTCCGTGAGAACTTAGTCGTCCCTGTGCATCGGTCGAGGTGGGTCTCTCACCCTTATCCCTCCTTTGGCGCTGGTGGAGCTCTTTTGCAGTGGCTGGCGTGGACCCAAGAAGCACGGCCTTCCACTCGCACGGCTGTGGGCGTGGTGAGTAGTATCTGGAAAGGACCCCTCCATCTGGCCTGGTGCCACTTCTTCCTTCTGAAGTCTTTTATCACCACCCAGTCTCCTGGCTGCAGGTCATGTAGAGGCCCGCTGGCTGGGTCTGGGAGAGCTGCTTTCACCTGTTGATGCACAGATCTCAGAACATTGGTTAGCTGAACACAGTAACTCACCATGCGAGTGTCAGCTAGCTCCTTGTCCAGCATCAGCCCTGGGGGGTGACATCCAGTCCTCATGGGCCGCCCTGTGATGACTTCATAGGGCGACAACCCTATAGCAGCGTGGACCCTCCCCCGCATACCTGTAAGGACAATTGGCAGGGCCTGGACCCAATCCAGACCTGTCTCTGCCATCACTTTAGTTAACCGGTTCTTAATGGTTCCATTTGCCCTCTCTACCGCCCCTCCACTCTGAGGGTGGTAAGCACAATGGAACTTCAACCTGATCCCCAATTGCTCGGTCACTTTGTCCACCACCTTGTTTAAAAAGTGTGAGCCTCTGTCTGAAGACAGCTTCCTCCGGATCCCCCACCTAGGAATAAGCTCTGTTAGTAGGGCTTTCGCCACTGCTGCAGCATCAGCTTTCCCTGTAGGAAAAACTTCAACCCACTTTGAAAATATGTCAACAAACACCAAACAATTTAGCATAATAGGGAAATAAAAAACGAGGTAAACAGGGTTTACCAGTAGGGCCTAGCCAGACCCCATCAGTGTAGGTGCCGTCCCGCTTCCATTTGGCCTTTTCCTGGGGTGTGGCCCCAGCTTGGCAGTCCTGTACAGAGGCCAATGGAGTGTCTGTGGGAACAGCAGCCTGTGTGAGCAGACTGAGAGTTGTGTGAGGGGGGGCGATTGCAGCTGCTTTGGCTGCCAAGTCAGCCTGTTCATTACCTTGAGAGATAGCATCAGTCTGGTTTGTGTGAGTGGAGCACTTACATATAGCAATGGCAGCAGGCAAAATAATTGCCTGTAGGAGGCAGCTCACTAAGTGTCCATTCTGTATAGTTTTCCCTGTAGAGATAAGGAAGCCTCTATGCTGCCAAAGAGTTCCAAAGTCGTGCACAACTCCAAAAGCATATCTGCTGTCAGTGAAAATATTTACAGCTTTACCTTCAGCCAAATGGCATGCGCGTGTAAGAGCGAACAGTTCAGCTGCCTGTGCTGAGAGGTGTCCAGGAAGGCGGGCTGACTCCAGAACCTGGTGATGTGTCACCACTGCATAGCCAACCTGACTGTCACCTGTGAGGGGACATCGACTGGCAGAACCGTCAACAAACATATCAAAGTCTGCATTTGAGAGAGGAGTGGTGGCGAGGTCAGGACGGGGGGAGAGAATTTGATCTAACACATGAACACAATTATGCGGCTCCCCATCCTCAGGTGTAGGTAAAAGAGTAGCGGGATTCAGAACATTGTATCGCTTTGACTGTAACATTTGGCAAAGAGAGCAACACATGTTGATAGTGAAGCATTCGAGCTGGTGAGAAATGGGCCGTCTTTTGCTTTAACAGAATTTCTGCTACCGCATGAGGAACAAGGACAGTGAGAGGACGATAAGCAACAAGTGATGCAGATGCAGTTACCGCCAAAGCCGCTGCTGAAATGGAGCGCAAACAAGGAGGAAGGCCCCTAGAAACAGCATCAAGTCACTGAGAATAGTACGCTACAGGCCTGTGTTTATCACCGTGCTTTTGCAAAAGAACAGCAGACATGTAGCCGCCCTTCTCATCAACAGTCAAAAGAAAATGTTTAATCATGTCAGGCAGGCCCAAAGTAGGAGAAGAGGTCAACTGTTGTTTCAACTTCTGAAAGGAAATTTCAGAAAGCTCTGTCCATGTGACATTATCATTAGCCGCTAGATCATGGCCATGTGCCAAATCTTGCAAGGGTTGGGAGATTTCAGCGTAATCAGAAATCCATTGCCTACAGTACCCTGTCATGCCTAGAAAAGACATTACCTGTTTTTTTGTAACCGGTTTAGGGAGGTCAAGAATCGCTTGGATTCTGTCAGTTCCCAAAGATTTGCCTTCTGCAGAAATAGTGTGTCCTAAGTAGGTAACAGTAGGTAACGCAAATTGCAGTTTCTCCTGTTTAACTTTGTGGCCCTCTGTGGCTAGGAATGTCAACAGCTCAAGTGAATCCTGAATACAGCTGTGCTCGTCTGGAGAGCAGACGAGGAGATCATCAACGTATTGAATCAAAGTACTTTGGCCTGAAGAAAACTGGAACTGTTCCAAGTTTTCCTGCAGCGCTGCTGAAAAAACTGCTGGTGATTCAGCATACCCCTGGGGTAATCGAGACCAGGTATACCTTTTTGCCCTGAATGTAAAGGCAAACCAGTACTGGGAATTTACATCAACAGGAATACTAAAGAATGCATTCGCTAGATCGATCACAGAAAAATATTTAGCATTACCCGGGACCTGTGCAAGAATGGTAGTGGGGTTAGGCACAACAGGAGCGCGCTGTTGAACGGCGCTGTTCACAGCTCGTAAATCTTGTACGAACCGCCAAGACCCATCAGGCTTTTTTACAGGCAAGATAGGAGTGTTGCATGGAGAGTCAGGACAGGGAACCACAACACCAGCTTCTAACAACGCATTAAATACGGGGACAATGCCGTCTTCGGCTTCTGGGCGTAGAGGATATTGACGTTTGCATGGTCTGTATTCAGATTTAGGGGTTACTTGAAGTGGAGTAACTCCAGCTATGAGCCCCACATCATTTTGGGACGTTGCCCACAATTGACAGGGAATTGCACTGAATCTCGGGTCTGACAAATGCAAATAGGCTTGATTGTCACACAACAACTCATGAATGCTGCAGACAGCTGTCAGAGAGTTCGGAAACTGGTGCGCAGTGACACGCAGAGAGGGAGAATATTTAGAAAATTCCCCTGTCTTTTCCCAGTCCGTGGTGTTCAAACATAAATTCACCCATGGCCCTGTGTCCTCCCATTTTTTATTTAAGGCTTTGCACAGTGACACATAGGGTGCACTTCCCGCAATAGAATAGAATTGCTGCTGTGCTGAGCTCAATTGTACAGACAATGCACAGAAATCGCGACCAACCAAAAACAATGTCGAATTTAATTTACAATCACCGTACCAATTCTTCTCAAATTCCCAATCTCTACCTCGACTAAAATGTGCTGTTACATGTAGTTGTAATTCTGTCAGTCTGTCGCCAGTGCCTGTCCACTCAGTTCTGGCCATTTGTATGGCTTTAACTGTGACTGAGGATCTGTCCAGATCCCAAGCATAGTAAAACATTTCTAGAGTTTCTGCCGTAGCAGCTCTGTCAATAGTTAAACCGTCATCAGTACACTGCACACTCAGACCTAATTTGCACATTAAGTCTCTGCCAAGCAGGTTTACCGGACATACAGGGGAGAACAAGAACGCATGTTTCAAAGTAATATTTGAGCCCGTATTGAAATCTTGCACCAGTAATGGAGCTGTAAATTTCTCTGTCGTGGTATTTCCACCAGCATCTTGGCTGAGCATGGTTTTACCACTAAAAAGAGGAGGTTTTGAATCCCATGATTTAGCTGTTATTACAGACCGACCAGCTCCCGTATCCACAATGAAGTCTAATGCTCGCCCATCAACTTTTAATGACCAAAGTGGTAACGCATTTGGAGCTGTATGGTAAAGGAACCCAGCAAACTCACCCTTGTCCGCATGCGTTTCCTCGTCCCCCACAAAACTTCATTGTCCAGGTAATCCAGTTTGACCCCCAGGATGTTGGAAAGTAACATTCCCTTGGGGTGCTGTGTCCCAATTATCAGCATTACCGGAAAATTTACAACCGCGAGCCCAATGTCCCTTTTTTCCACATTTTCGGCAAACATCATAATCCGCCACGGTAGTGGGTCCCATGGAGTTGGGTCTCTGTCTGTTCCCTTGATTCCATCCTCCACGTCTGCCGAGGCCTCTCCTTTTCTGCTGTCCACCGGCACCGTCTCGGTTCCCCTGGTAGGACTGGAGCTGGGCCAGCTGCAGCTGAGAGGTCATCTTGTCGCTCTTCTTTTTGTCTTTGTGTTGCTTGTCGCGGTCCTGTTCTTCGCAGTGAACAGCATAACGGAGAACGTCCTTAAGTCTCCAAGTCTGCCAGCCAACACAGGAGGTCTTAATAGCGGTTGCAAGGTGTTTATCCAATCCATCCAGGAAACAGTGGGTTAGCTGAGTCTCGTACGGAGTAAGAGTCTCGCTGTTTTCCGGTTTGTCCATTCCACTGTGTGCGTCGTACTTCTCTGAATGTCTCTCAAGAAAATTAAGAAAATTAAAGTTAACAGTAACAAAAATTAACAGTTTCACCAGGCTTTTGTTTAACCTGTCTGACTGCTTCCCAGTTCAGACGAACAGGGAATTCGGTTTTCATACTGGTTTCCAAAGTATCTATTTGTTTCACATACTCAGAAGTAGCACCATCATTGTATGGATGGTTCGTAGACCAAGTTCCCCTTACGTTACCCCACCGTAACTTCAGTTTCTTAATCAGTACAGTTTGTAATTCTCCTGCAGTTGGGTGACAAGTTCTTACCAGATTTCTCAAAGCTTCCATGAACTTGGCACCACCCACCTGGGTTGGATCCGGCAAATCTTCGCAGACAGCCTGTAACTCCGACACCTTCCAGGGCCGATATACCAGGACCGTCGGACCCTGGTCGTCTTGTCCTGCCCTGGGATTGGGGCATTCTAGCATAGGGTACGTGTCTGGCCCCCAGGATGAGTCCCGTCCCGGCACAGATGCCGACGTCTTCGGGCCGTACGCGGTACCTCCCCTGGTGTGCGGCGGGGTAGGTATCTCTACCCCATGCAGTTCGCCCTTGTGGGAAGTTACCTGTACTGTGGAATCTGGGCCTACAGAAGTTGCAGTTCTCGCTCTGGCCGCCGGCCCACTCGCAGATGGTTGTGCAGGAGCACTGGAATGCACTGCCTGGAGAGCAGGGGCTGAGGGATGTCTGTGAGCTCCTGCCGCTTGCTGTGGGATATAAGCTGGAGGACACGCAGGACAGTCCAAGTCCAGGTTAATTTTGTGTATGCTTGCAAGCTGTGCTACATTGGGATACAAAGAGCCGCCGGAATGCACAACAGGAGATAGCACTGAATTACTTTGTTGGGATTTCTCCACAGTATTTTTATTTTCTCCCTTGGTCTGTTTTCCCTGCCTTAATTTTGATTCCTTTTCCCACAAATCTACTATATCCCAGTCAGGTTGCCATTTATTTTTACGTTTACTATTTTTAACCTCATATGACCGCAGCTGCATTTTTAGGTTTTCAATCTGATTTAGGCTAAAAGAGCCTTTTTCAGGGAAACCTAACTTTTGCCATTTAACACGCTGGTGTGTGGTTGCCGGACCATATTTGTCATGCATTATTTTCATTGGACCCGTAAATTCAGAGTCCTGTTTCTTTGAATTTTTAGAACCCATTTTCGTGCGTTTGTCCCACAACCAAACTATGCCTTTTAATTTTAAGGTTTTTTTTAAAAATTAAAAAAAAAAATTTTTTCTTTTAATTAGGCCTATTTTAGTCAGAATCAGTTTCAGATTCTGCACTATCCTCTGGATAATTGCCCTCACTTTCAGGGTGAACGTTTAGCCTAACTTCTATTAATGCCGTTTCCTTCTCTTTTAACCACTCACCTCTAGGTATAAACAGAAAAACCACTTCCAAATCCGTCAACCTCATTAAGTGTCTCGTACAGGTATAAATGACCATAATCATCTCCTCTGCAAAAATGCCTCTCCTGTACTGGTCCGTGTATATCATTTGCCTCTACTGACAATACATGATACCACATTACAAAAATGTTTCAGAGCTCATTACAAGAGAAAGAAAAAGAGAAATATTAGTCCATGGGTGGGAGCAGCATACAGCCTCCACAGTTTGAATCACTCCACAGAGTGACTGACCCGTCGGTCACTAATCAAACTTTTTAGAATTTGAGCGCAATACAGCCTCAAGTTACGTTTTGCTGTGGCAGCTCACCTGTGATTCTCTTTCTATGGATTGCGTATTGATCACCCCAGACAGACGTCTTACTCTCCTCGGTCCGGTCGCCGCCGTCCTTCCTCTAGGTCAGTGGTTCTCAATCCTGGTCCTGGGGGACCCCTGTGTATGCTGGTTTTCGTTGCAACCGCAGTTGCAATCCCAGAATTTTAACAAGCTGTTAATTTTTCTTAATTAGGTGCTTTTCATGTTTGGAGGAATTATTCGCCCACTTAAGACACATTATGTCAGAAATAGCTATGCATGCCATGTAGAACAAACTCCCCATGTTCACATTGTGCTTATTGTGCTATATTGTAACAATTACATAAGAAAAGGTTACAAAATAATGTACTTTCACTCAAATGAAAGAGTGAAGTGAATCAATAGGCTCCTAATTAGGTTGTTGAACACATGTGTTTAACTCAATTTTTTCTTTAAGCTTAAGACAATGCAGGTTTGGCTCGTTATCATTTGCTTTGTGTTTGAATTCTTCATTATCTACGAAATGGTTAATTTTAGTGGCCATGTGTCCACACTTTCACCAATTAGGAGCCTATTGATTCAAATCAGTCTTTAAATGGATCTGTTAAATAATTTTCTTATCTTTTTTAAATAATATAGCACAATGTGAACATGGGGTGTTTATTCTACATGGCATCCATAGCTATTTCTGATATAATGTGGCTTAAGAGGGTGAATAATTCCTCCAAACATGACAAGCACCTAATTAAGAAAAATTAACAGCTTGTTAAAATTCTGGGATTGCAACTGCGGTTGCAACGAAAGCCAGCATACACAGGGGTCCCCCAGGACCAGGATTGAGAACCCCTGCTCTAGGTGACTGGTTACAGTTACCTCTCTGTGAGAAGGTGGGTTGCGGTCTCGGGGTTTGAACTCCTGGCAGTGCGCACTGTCTAAGCCGTTCTGACTTGAGAGAAATCTGCGTAGGAGAAAACCAAGTTAGCAATCCTACGCCATATTGTCGTGGATTTTTCCCTTTCAACCCACAATGGGCAAGTCTGTCCAAACAGAACCACAACAAAACCATGTAATAGAATAAGAAAAAAAAATTCAGTTTATTTAGAGATAAACTCAGAATGAGAGAGAGTCTTATCAGAATCTCTCTAACTCGAGAAACAGAATACAAAGGAGATTTATACACAATCTATCATTGCTTTACTGATTTGCCACAAGGGGCGGTTTCTAAACATACAGAGACAAGGGTATCCATTTCTTGGTGTTTAGTCTTTCAATAACTATCAATAACCTTCAAACCAAGTAACGAAAACATCTGCCTGTCTCTGCAGATTGTGAAGGAGAGACACAGAGGGAGTGAACCACGGCCTACTCAGTGTTCACAGAGAATACATTGTTTAATTACTTAACCCAATATATAATTGATCTATTATATTAAATACTTAATGATAATCATGTGATTGTCTCTATGTTAATGTAGCAGGGTTGATAGTGATTCACTAGATATAACACATGGGATGGTCATCTTGTCATTTAGACTGATAAATATACAACTTCCCTTTGTCTACGTGCTGAGTAAGGTGTTCTGGGATAGGAACGCACCAAGTGGACCTTTACTAAAAGGGGTTAATATATTGTGAACTTTCTCTGAAGAGGTTATAATTTTGTGAACTTCATGGTTAAAACCACTGTAATTGCTCATCATTCATCCATAACAACATTATTATATATTTTCTTTTGTTAATGTAAAGTGATGTACGTCATTTGGTATGTAATTAATTCTTAAGTATAATGGTACGCTCCAGTATCAGGTCAAATAGAATTTGCCCGCCATTTTACGTTCTCTCTGAGGGGTGATTGATGAGAGCGAAGGTAACGCAGTTTGAGCTCCGCACTATTTTCATTACAACATTTCCATAAATATGCAAATATAGTTCACCTTACAATGATAACGTAGTTAGGCAATGCATAGCCTATTACGGTATTTTTAAGTTACATTTTGTCATGCATTTGTTAAAAATAATAGCTAATTTCACTTTGTGCTAAAGTGTACCGTGCTAGTAAACTCCCGTATTAGTCCAGTTGTAATACCATGCCATTCTCAACTATGTATTATTTTATTTGGACGATGTGTTTTGTATTGCATAATAAAAGTATACGCGGTTTAGATACCAACATTGAGAGGGATATTTTGGATGTTTTAACAGGCGCTGCCGTGAATGAAAGTATCGAGCCTGTTTCCAACTATCTTTTTAACTCTCCGTGCAGGTATGTTCTGTGTGTAATACATGTACTTTTATTAATGAATGGTGATAATTAATTTCATATTCATGCGTAATGTTACGGATGTATTTCATTTTTTTGTGTAAATTATATTGTACTGTATGTATTTCGGTGAATTTGCCCGCCAATTTACGCTCTCTCTGAGGGGTGATTGATGAGAGCGAAGGCGCTGCCGTGAATGAAAGTATCGAGCCTGTTTCCAACTATCTTTTTAACTCTCCGTGCAGAAAATAAATGCAGATCCAGTGCAGCTGTCGTCGTCGTGTCATCATTACTTTAAAAAAATACACAACGCAGATTAAACCCGTAACAACTGGTGCCGTCGACCCGTCGATTGTTCAGCTGGAGCCGAACGCCGAGGTTACTGCATGCCTGTCTGATGACGTCCCTCTGCATCGGAGTCAAGCGTGCATCTCGCTGCCCAACAGCGCGGAGAGTGTATCTTTTGCAGTGCATTTAATTAATTTGTTTTTGGACCATTTCATACGGAATATTTTAAGCCTTTGAGTCATTCCTGAAGTAAATGCATTAATTTCAGGATGCTCATAATGTTTTGAGTGTTTCTATTGTGGTTTATGATATTGCAAAGTGATAAATGCAAGTGCAGTTCAGAGTGAAACACGGAGTTGAACTAGAACTCAGATAATTCACAACTGTGTTGAAGTGTTTTACAGTTTATATTTTCTAATGTTTTCTATTACTCTGTACAATAATTTATTTTTAATTTTTATGTATCGTCATGGAGCCAAGTCAGATGGGCATATTTATGGGGAGGGGAAGAGGTGTTTTGAGATTTGATTCTCCATGCATTCCTGGTGTTAGGTTTTCTACCCCATACGCACACGACATGCCATCACTTGAGTTTGATTTAGCTGACCCTCCTGTAGCATTAACCAGGGATCAGATCAAGCAAATTAGTGCTGATATTAGTGATTCTATCAGAGAAAACTTATGGCGTGATGCTTTTCCAGGTCCTTCTGTACGGTCTCCTGACCGCCAGCAGTGCTCCCATTCTACTCAGTGTGGTGTCACTACCGTTGATGCATCCAAGTTAAACCTTGTGGTAAAATCTCACGTAAAAGATCCGCCATTCTTTCGTGGTGATAAAACAGACAAATGTTCCATCTTTGAGTGGGAAGAGTTAATGAGGGTGTATCTTAACAAGAGAGAATTTGATAGCCATGAGTTTGTTGGGGAGGTGGTTAATAAACTTATGGGCCGTGCAAGGGACATAACTAAGGTCTGGTTACGCAATAACTGTAGAGTCTCTGAGCGGGGGGATGTGGATGCAGTCTTCCGCATCTTAAAACAACACTTTGGTGATGCTGTCTGCTCTGCCATTCCTTTGGCAGACTTTTACGCCACAAGGCCGCGTGCAAGTGAGAGTCCCCTAGATTACTGGGTATGGCTGAACAAAGCCGCTGAGGTGGCTGAGCAATGTCTCAAAAGTGAGGGCAGAGCGATGCCTAATCAGAGCATGGAGCTGGCGGTCATGTTTATCCGGAACTGCCCCAATAAAGACCTCTCTCTAGTGTTCATGGGTAAACCCCAGCGTGAATGGACTGCCAGCGAGGTGCAGGAGCGCCTGGATGAATTCTTGAGGGAACACAGAGTGAGTGGAGGTCAGTTGTCTCAGCAAACGGCTGCTACTGTTGACTCTAGTGCGGGGAGTACTGCTCCTAGTGGCTATTCTGCTGTCAAGTCTTCTGTGGGTGGGTGTGAACCAGAACACACGGTGTCTGATGGGAGCACACTAGACAAGATACTGGGCATGCTGGAGAAAGCACTGGTTTGCAATACTCAGTCTGCATGTAGTGGATATAGAAAGCAAAGTGCAACACGCCCTATGGTTTGCAAAGTCTGTCAGAGCACTGACCATGGCACTATCGCGCACTGCAGGCTACACAAACTGTGTTTTCAATACTACACTCCTGGCCACACACGCATGCAATGCCAAACTGGCACACAACCTCAATCCTCTACGGCGGGGCTGACTTCTCAGGCTCAGCCTCAGGGAAACTAGAGAGCCTCCATTTGAAGGAGGGCAATGTGAGGCATCTAGGTTCTTCCTCCACTGAAAGTGATGACATTGAATCTGTTTATTCTTATTTATGCGAAACTCTGCCCAGGCACAGCAAAGTCGTTATTCAGAACACAATGAGAACAACACAAAGTTACGGTCTGTTTTATTCTACTGTACTAGTGCAGGACAGAGTTGAGTTGAAGGGGATGCTGGATACTGGATCTATGGCTACCACCCTGAGTGCAGACGCAGTTCCTTGTTTGAGGGAAGCAGGTGTGGTGGCGGGTGAGTTCCTGTCTCCTGCTGACGTTGTCCTGGTCGGGTGTGGAGGTAAACAGACGAGTCCTCTGGGTCAATGTGATCTGAAGCTAGAAGTCTATGGGATGCAGTTTGAGGTCCCTGTGTTAGTTGTGGAAGGGCAGATTGATCAGCTAATTATAGGCACGAATGTACTGAAACCTCTTATTAATCGTTTCAAGTCCAATGACGGCTATTGGCGTGTGGTGGGTCAGCCTGATGTGGAATGCCAGGAAGACAGTAGCCAATTCATTCATCTCTTGTCCAACCTGGAGAGATGGAGGGGAGATTCTGTACCGGATAAAGTGGGCACGTTGAAGCTGAAGAGCGCCGTGACACTCTTACCCATGACTGAGCATCTTGTATGGGGCCGCTTGCCACCTAAGTGTCGGATTTCTGCTGGCAGCACTGTTCTCGTGGAGCCGAGCACATCCCGTTGTGTGGGTAGGAACATCCTGGTTGGGCGGGTGGTAACTCCTTTGTGGGGAGATGGATGGCTTCCCATCAAGATCATCAACCCGACGACTGCTGAAGTAACTCTACACAGGAATTCAAAGGTAGCGGACGTCTACCCGTGCATCGCGTTAGAGGACTTTGATGACAACACTGATCCAGATCGGACCGTTTACCAGAATGTTGGAGGGGTAGGGACTGCCAGTTCTCATGGGAGCCTTACAGCTAAAACCGATGCTGGCAGCAATGCAGGAATCGTGAATAGTAAGCTGCACAGTCTAGGGCTAGGAGATATTTCAGTTGAGGACTGCCAAGTATCCTCGCACTGGAAGAACCAGCTAGTTGATCTTATCAAGGAATACGAATGTATCTTCTCTAGACATCATCTGGATTGTGGTGAGGCGCGTGAGTTCTGCCATCGCATTAGGTTAACTGATGACCGCCCATTCCGGTTACCCTATCGTCGGCTGTCTCCTGCCCATTACCATAAACTGAAGCAGACATTGGATGAGATGGAGGAGAAAGAAATCATCCGAAAATCCAGCAGTGAATATGCGTCTCCATTGGTCTTGGTGTGGAAAAAGAATGGTGACCTCAGGATCTGTACTGATTATCGGTGGCTCAACGCCCGTACAATCAAAGATGCCCATCCTCTTCCTCATCAGGCCGATGTCCTTGCCGCTCTGGGTGGAAACCAGTTCTTCAGTACCATGGACCTGACTTCTGGGTATTACAATGTTCCGTTGCACGAAGAGGACAGGAAGTACACTGCATTTTCCTCACCTCTGGGGTTGCATGAGTACAATCGTCTCCCTCAGGGCCTTTGTAATAGTCCAGCCTCCTTTATGAGGATGATGCTTACCATCTTTGGCGATCAGAATTTTCTCAGCCTTCTTTGCTATTTGGACGATGTCCTAGTTTTTGGTAAGACTGAAGAGGAGAGTCTGCGCCGGCTTGAAATGGTGTTCCAGCGTCTGAAGGTGCACAACTTAAAGCTGGCTCCTGCTAAGTGTCGGTTCCTAAGGAGGTCTGTGAAATTCCTAGGCCACATCATTTCTCAAGATGGCATCGCGAGTGATCCAGATAAGGTGGAGGCTATTGTGAGGGTGGCTGAGACCGATTTGATGGAGCCTGACGGTGTTACTCCGTCCGCTAGAAAGGTCCGTTCTTTCCTTGGCATGGTGGTATACTACCAGCACTTCATCGAGAACTGTTCTGTGCTCGCGAAGCCACTGTTTGCACTCACCACTGGACGGAGAAAGCCCCGTAATTCTAAAGGCAGGAAGTGTGCAGCTCCCATTCGCAAGCTGGGTTCTGAAGACTGGTCCCCTGAATGCAAGCTGGCATTTGAGACTCTGAAAGCTGCTCTTGTAGATAAAGTGCTGCTGGTCCATCCTGATTTTAGCAAGCCGTTTCTCCTCTCTGTCGATGCGTCTACTAGTGGTCTTGGTGCTGTTTTGTCTCAAGTACAGCCGAGTGGCGACAAGGCAAGACCCATCGCATTCGCCAGTAAATCCCTTAACCATGCACAGTCAAAATACCCTGCTCACCGGCTTGAGTTTTTCGCCATGAAATGGGCCATTTGTGACAAATTCAGCCACTGGCTACGGGGCCACAGGTTCACGGTGGGAAAGATAATAACCCATTGAAATATATTTTGACTAAGCCAAAATTAGATGCATGTGAGCAGAGGTGGGTGGCAAAGTTAGCGCCTTTTGATTTTGACATTCAGTATATTCCTGGGCCTAAGAATGTGGTGGCTGATGCTCTCAGCAGGGAGCCTTTTGTCAACTCCAGAATCCTGCACCGGCTGACGAGGACCTCCTATGCTGCCCTGTTGGAGGAGGCTGAAGGTCTTCGTGTGGATGCCGTACAAGACATGTTCCACATATCCACCGAGCTGTCTGAGATGAGGGAGAAGAGCGCAGTCCTAATGCCTGGTGAGCCCGTGGTGTCTTCTTGCCTGGAGGATGATGGTGAGAGAGGGATGATCTCTTGTGACGAGGTGTCTGCAGTACTGCGGTCACATCGCCGCTGGGACGAGGGTGCAACCGTGAGAGCCATCTCACATGTGCAGCAGTTGAAGTGTCTGACATCGATGGGGCAGAGCCCACTACCGGTCCTTTCCCGTGAAGAGTTGCATGAAAAGCAATGCCAGGATCCCATTGTCAGCAGAGTAAAATTCTTTGTGGACAGGGGCCGCCGTCCATCCAGGCGTGAAAGAGTCACGCGAGACATTACGCACTCTGAGGCAGTGGGGAAAACTCACTACATGGTTAGGGGTAGTGTATCGTGTGTCTAAAAATCCCACAACAAAAAGACAAACATTCCAATATGTGGTCCCTGAAGCTCTGAGGAGCAGTTTTGAGGGGGGTGCATGACAAGGCTGGACACCAGGGGCAACAGCGTACACTGTGGCTAGCCAGGCAACGGTTCTATTGGGACACTCTTGAGAGAGATGTCAAGCAATATGTTCAGCACTGCAAGAGGTGCGTGTTGAGCAAAGCACCTGAGCCCGAAGCCAGGGCTCCTCTTGTTTCCATCGTTACCACTGCTCCTTTAGAACTTGTGTGCATCGACTTCTGGGCTGCAGAAGACAGGAACAACAAATCTGTTGATGTGCTAGTGGTAACGGATCATTTTACTAAGCTAGCGTGCGCGTACCCGTGTCCTAACCAGACTGCAAAAACAGTGGCCCGTGTTCTGTGGAATAATTTCTTTTGCATTTATGGTTTTCCTGGGTGCATTCACTCTGATCAGGGGACAAATTTTGAGAGCTTGTTGATTGCAGAGCTACTCCAGTTAGCAGGGGTTAACAAAACACACACCACTCCCTACCACCCTATGGGTAACGGTCAAGCAGAACGTTGCAATCGTTCTTTAGGTAGTATGATCCGTGCTCTGCCGGCCAGGTCAAAGTTCAAATGGCCTCAAATGCTGAACACACTAACATTCACTTACAATTGCACTGCACATGAAACGACTGGTTTTCCACCCTTCTTTTTAATGTTTGGCCGTACTCCTCGGTTACCTGTTGACGTCATGTTTGAAAGTGTCCTCTTAGATGGTGAGACTGTTGATGTAGACAAATATGTTCAGTCTCTGGGAAAAGATTTAAGAGAAGCAATGGATCTGGCACAGCAACATGCTGAAAAGCAACAGAGCAGACAGGCTAAACTTTACAATAGGAAGTCCAAGGGATATTCTGTGGAAGTCGGGGACAGGGTCTTGCTTGCTAACAAAGGCGAGCGGGGGAAAAAGAAACTAGCTGATCGCTGGGAAAGCACAGTGTATATTGTGGTCGGTAAAAAGAGCACCTTGAACATTTATCAGATTAGAAGTCCCTCTGGTGCTGTCAAAACAGTTCATAGGAATCTCATTATGCCTGTTAACTTCCTGCCACTGCCTAACTGGGAGGAGTCAGAAGGGCGACTGCCTTCTTCTAGTGCTGGCCTGAGTGATGGATCGTCGGTCAATTCCGGTCTGGAGGACGTGACTGATGCCAGGACCGTTCAGTGGATCACTGATCTTCCAAACTCCTCAGACGTGCCATTGATGTGTGACGGGGACGATGCTACCCTCTCTGAAGTGGGTGAGACGCAGCTACCGGCTGGTAGCCAGGTGCCAAATGGGGATGTTGAGCCTTGCCATAGAGATGCCGCCGATGACTGGAGCAGTGTGAGAGACCAGACTGTTGCCACTCAGGAAGAAGACGCAGAGGTGCATGGTGTGATAAATGGGGACACAATGCCTACGGTTAGGGAGCTTCCCCCATCGGTGGATCCTAGGTTATGCACTGCACCCGTTGTGACTGGTCGCAGTGTTCGCACTAGGCTGGGTAGACTTGTAAAACCAGTTGATAGACTTATTCAGGTTATGTCTGTGCAGTGGGTTAGGAAACAAATTAAGGTCTAACTGGGTTTAAATACCTGATAAGTTTCCTTTTGTCAAATAAGTTTTCTTTTGAAACATTTTTTTTTTTTTTCTTTCTCATTCTTAGCCTCCCTAAAGCGAGTTGTTATAAGGGAGCTATAGTCTTATATGACCGACTGTCTATTGCATTAGACACTACCTGTAACTCCGGGTGTAATCCAAGAGTATGAATATGTACATGGCATATTTTTCTATGGTTTGTTGGGGGATTAGCTACCCCTTGCCTTTCCTAGTCCTTCACTGGATAGCTCTTAAGCTGGTCGACTTTCTGAAGTCTTGGGTAGTGGATTGCACTCAAGTTATTGTCTCTTCTTGACAATGAGAATAATGTATCTACGGTATTCTTGTCTGACTTGGTGTTTTATAGTTCCTTTCATATAAGTTTTGGATCTGCATCTGTAAATCTGAAAAAAAAAAAAAAAAAAGTATTTTTTTTTTTTTTTGCACATGGGTTTATGTTTTAAGAATGGCATGTGTATGGTATATATGGTTATATTCTAGTGAAGTCAGTGGGGGTGAGTGTAGCAGGGTTGATAGTGATTCACTAGATATAACACATGGGATGGTCATCTTGTCATTTAGACTGATAAATATACAACTTCCCTTTGTCTACGTGCTGAGTAAGGTGTTCTGGGATAGGAACGCACCAAGTGGACCTTTACTAAAAGGGGTTAATATATTGTGAACTTTCTCTGAAGAGGTTATAATTTTGTGAACTTCATGGTTAAAACCACTGTAACTCTTTTGTTAATGTAAAGTGATGTACGTCATTTGGTATGTAATTAATTCTTAAGTATAATGGTACGCTCCAGTATCAGGTCAAATAGAATTTCCCCGCCATTTTACGTTCTCTCTGAGGGGTGATTGATGAGAGCGAAGGTAACGCAGTTTGAGCTCCGCACTATTTTCATTACAACATTTCCATAAATATGCAAATATAGTTCACCTTACAATGATAACGTAGTTAGGCAATGCATAGCCTATTACAGTATTTTTAAGTTACATTTTGTCATGCATTTGTTAAAAATAATAGCTAATTTCACTTTGTGCTAAAGTGTACCGTGCTAGTAAACTCCCGTATTAGTCCAGTTGTAATACCATGCCATTCTCAACTATGTATTATTTTATTTGGACAATGTGTTTTGTATTGCATAATAAAAGTATACGCGGTTTAGATACCAACATTGAGAGGGATATTTTGGATGTTTTAACAGGCGCTGCCGTGAATGAAAGTATCGAGCCTGTTTCCAACTATCTTTTTAACTCTCCGTGCAGGTGTGTTCTGTGTGTAATACATGTACTTTTATTAATGAATGGTGATAATTAATTTCATATTCATGCGTAATGTTACGGATGTATTTCATTTTTTTGTGTAAATTATATTGTACTGTATGTATTTCGGTGAATTTGCCCGCCAATTTACGCTCTCTGAGGGGTGATTGATGAGAGCGAAGGCGCTGCCGTGAATGAAAGTATCGAGCCTGTTTCCAACTATCTTTTTAACTCTCTGTGCAGAAAATAAATGCAGATCCAGTGCAGCTGTCGTCGTCGTGTCATCATTACTTTAAAAAAATACACAACGCAGATTAAACCCGTAACATTAATACACACACATTGTAAAACAGAAAATTCCTTCACATTTCCTCTGTGATAATTTATAGTTATTTTAACTACTTTTCAGACCCTTTACAATTCCTTTAAAAAATAAGTTGAATGTAAAAGGCATTCTGCATTTTATACAAGCGGTGTCTTCTACAATAAAATCAATAAGATCAAGAACAACAGTTTGTATTTTCTGGGTGTTTTTGGGTCGGGCTCGGGAGAGAGGGGGAGAAGATTGCGCACACCTGTGAGTGTTATGTTGTTCACTGAGCACTGTCTGTGGTGTTAAATTGCCTTGGTGCTGCTTGCTTGGAAATTTGCTACTTTATTATGGCGCGGGATACGTGCCAAAAATAAGACTACTGAGAGGCAGCCGGCAAATGGTATAGCGACTGATAAACCGGCGCTGGTAAATGAGAAGCCGGCTATTGATTCACGGGGCTGGTCACTCACATGCCTAGCGCAGCTACCCACTGGATTTGCGACTGACTTGACTGGTCACTAGCACTCCTAGGCTGCGCCCCAATCCAGTTTTTGCTCCACCCTCGTAAGCTTCATTGCAAACTTCACTTGGGGGATTCCCTTTTTAGACCAGGATGTACCCTCGGTGTCCATTTTAGGTGTGAGTCCAATCCGTTAGAAAGCCAAGTGAAGTTTGTTACATAGCCCCTCCACCCTCAACTTTTCTCAAGGGAACTAGTCCGCAAAAGAGCAGACTCGGCAAGCTCATATTACCCGCAATTCACATCTAATGTCCTGTTCAGTGATAATCACGTTAATGTTTATCGCGGTATTACACATTAAAAGCGCATACAGAACATAGACTGTATAAAAATATGGACAAAGTCACTGTGACGTCACCCATTGCCTTCCCACAGCCTCGTAAAAACCGTTTTGAGTCTCCGGAAGACTTTTTCACCGCCCGTTTATACAAACTGCGTCTGCTCCGTGGAGCCGAAGTGATGTTGTCGGGAGCAGGGTCAAACGGATATGGTCATCAGTATGATTGACAGTTCGGGGAGGAGAAGCCACAGAACTAACCCTAACCTTAACCAAACCCACCTGCAAAACGAACTCGCGGTAAACTTCCTTAAGTAGCTAATGTTTTATAATATAACATTTAATTTTCATCCTCGATTTTACTGTGTTATTTATTTGCGTTGAATGTGTGAAATTAGTCATGATTAACGTTCATTCAGTTATCTTCAATTTATATTCAGCTAACATCAGCAAATTTGATTAGCTAGATAGCATAGCCTACCAGCTGAGCTTGGTAGCCAAGCTAGATGCACTGGATTACCACCACACATGGACGAACATAGGGTAACGCTATTGCCATGAACTATCTTGATAGTCAATAAATCACAAATGTTATTTTGACAAGGCTATTATAAATGTCCCTCCCAGTGAACAACAGTCGTCCATGGACAGCTAAATTGTGTTGGAAACATGTCTTGGACATTTTGTTGCATTTTGCGCACTGGGCTAGCGCCGCTAGAACGGTAGCAAGCTGTCCCCATAGTCTGTTAAATGAGCAAACCACCACCGTCTTTTTGGCTAACCGCTAATTAACTTGACTGTGACAGAGCCGTCTGCCACTGTTTCCCGCAGCATCCGATGAAACCCCGTTCTGAAAACTTCCAGATAAAGTTGTTAGGTTAGTGGGTGCACACGTTAGCTAAAGCACAGTAGCTACATTAGCTATATCGTAGCTGGCATTAACTTTCAACTGATTGCTGTAACATAATCACAAACATTGCAAACATTTACAAACGCACAAACTCGGTATACTTTTCTTTTCCGATAAATTACTGGTTTTATTTAAAAACATTCCCGTATTGAGTCAGTAGCTACAAACATACTGCTAATACTGACTAGATATGCTCTATTCCCCGCACATTTTCTTAATCTAGTTTCCATAAGCGATCATTAGCTTGCTAGATAAATGTTAAAACGACTTGCCGTGAGCTATCGTTAGCTTGCTAGCTAGCTAACCCAGCATTGCTTGACTTACTTAATCCTCTTTGCCCTCTTGGGAGCATATGGCGTCCACCATGGATCTCCACCTCACTCTCTTATGCGCAATGGTCTTTGCTTCCTGCCAGGAGTTCCTGATCTTATTTAGCTTGTCGACTAAGTTGGTTTTTGGTCTCCCTGGCTTCCTCTTTCCTTGTGGGTTGTAATCCAGAGCCTGTCTTGTTATGTTAGTTGATTCCTTTCTAAGTGTATGCCCGATCCATCTCCACTTTCTCCTTTTGATTTGATTGTTGATTTACTCCTGGTTTGCCTGTTTCCTCAGGTCTACATTTGTTATTTTGCTGGGCCACCATAACCTCAGTATGCATGCAGTATGCATCTGAGTTATTAATAAGCACTTGCAGTTTATTGGTGATAGTTTTTGTTGTTTTCCAGGTTTCACAGCCATAGAGTAGAACAGATTTTACATTTGAGTTAAAAATTTGATTTTTGTGTTTTTGGAGAGCTGGGAGGAGAGCCATACATGTCTGAGTATTGTGAAGTCATGTCTTGCTTTGCTGATGCGTAGCTCCACATCCTTATTGGCTCCTCCATCTGTGCTGATGTTGCTTCCCAGGTAGACAAACTCGGCCACATTTTCTAGGTTATGCTCAATGGTTATTGCTTGGTGGGATTTAGTGTTGACCCTCATGACCTTGGTTTTTCCAACATTGATCATGAGGCCTGGCTGTTTGCTGTGTTCATATAGTCTTAGTCTTCAGTTGCATTTGTGTGTGTGTTCCTGAGATCAGTGCCAAGTCATCTGCAAAATTGAGGTCTTCTAATTGTTTGAAGAGGGTCCACTGTAACCCCATCTTTTAGCCATCCACTGACTTTTTCATGATCCAATCGATAGCAACAAGAAAGAGCAGGGGGCACAGTAGACAGCCTTGCCGTACTCCAGTTTTTATGTGGAGGGTGTCCGAGAGCTTACCATTCAAGATGCCTGTGAATCCATCATACATGCATTTGATAAGATTGACCAGTTTCATGGGTATTCCATAATGTCGAAGCAGCTTCCACATGTTTCTGTCTAGGCTGTCGAAGGCTTTTTCGAAGTCAACAAAGTTTATGAACAGTGATGACTGCCATTCGATGCATTGCTTGAGAATTATTCTAAGTGATGCAATCATCATCAGATGCATCACAGGCGGTGATGAGTCGGCCTATAGAGCAGAGGTGAGAGCAATGACATTGTGCTGTCAGGACAACAACCAACTGCTTAACGTCAATAAGACCAAGGAGCTGATTGTGGATTACAGGAGGCTGCAGGGAGAGGGGCACAAACCTATCCACATCCAGGGAACAGCAGCGGAGAGGGTCAGCTGTTTCAGATTCCTTGGCATTAACATCAGCAAGGATCTAAGCTGGTCACATCACACAGGTGTGGTCGTGAAGGCAGCGAGACAGCGGCTCTTCTTCCTCCGGCAGCTGAGGAGGTTCGGCATGGACTCCAGGTACTCACCAACTTCTACAGGTGTACAATCGAGAGTATCCTGACTGGTAGCATCACGGCCTGGTACGGCAGCTGCACCGCCCTCGACCGCAAAGCTCTGCAGAGGGTGGTCAGTTCAGCTCAACGCATCACCAGGACTGAGCTGCCAGCCATCCAGGACCTCTACAGCCAGTGCTGCAGGAGGAAGGCTCAGTGGATCCTCTCTGAACCCAGCCATCCCAGCTACAAACTTTATATACTCCTACCGTCTGGCAAACGGTACAGGAGCATCCGGTCCCGAACCAGCAGGTTCAGAGACAGTTTCTACCTGCAAGCCATCAGGCTACATTAACACTTGACACCCATCATACATACACACACACACAAACACACACACACTTTAGTATTCTGCATACCTGTTTTATTGTGTGTTTTAGTCTGTTTTCTAAATACTGTATTATTTAATTACTTACTATGCCCTTTCTATTTATGCCATTTCTATTATGTCTATTTATTATGCCCTTAATATTCCCTTTTATGCCCTTATTTTAGTATGTAAATTTGAGTTGGCTCTGAGTCCCAAGATTTTCATTACTGATAATGATGTTGCATTGTTATTGAGTATATTATTGAGTATATGACAATAAAATTGAAACTTGAAACTTGAAATTGAAACTTGAACTTGAATGTGATCTGTACAGGAGTTGTTCTTTCGGAAACCTGCTTGTCCCTTCCTGAATATCTTGCCCTGTGATTCTTGCATTCTATCTAAGATGATTCGCCAGAGGATTTTACTAGGGACTGAGAGAAACATGATGCCTCTCCAGTTCTTGCATTCGCTGAGGTTACCTTTCTTGGGAATTGTAACAATTAGCCCTTCTTTCCAGTCATTGGGTACCTCCTCTTTAACCCAGATTTCATTTAGAAGCCCGTGTAGGATCTCAGTGGTGGCACTGATGTCTGCTTTCAGCACATCTGGGGGGATGTTGTCCTTTCCTGGTGTCCTACCCAGCTTCAATTTTTTGAGGGCTCTCTTTATTTCTTCTTTTGATATCCTATCACAGTTGATGTTTAAGTCTTGTCTCGCTTCTTCAATGTCTGGGGGGGGTCTGGAGGAGGTCTATTCCTCGAAATGTTCCTTCCAGCGCTCTAGTTGTTGGGACTCTTTAGTGGGAAGGTTTCCCTGTCTGTCTCTGATAGGTCAGCTAAAGCTCTTGTTCCTACCAGCTAACTGTCGGGTGATTTTGTACAATTCCTTTGCGTTGTTCTGCCTGGCTGCTGCCTCTGCTTCATTGGTGAGCTCCTCCGCTTGTGCTTTTTTGTCCCTCTTGCAGCTGTTTCTGACCATTCTGTTCTTTTGTTGGTAGTCTTGTCGAAGGCTTTCCTTCTTATTGCTGTCCGTCTCTCTGTTGAGTTTCAGTTTGATGTCTCGCCTAGCCTCAATCTCCCTCCATGTTGCATCAGTGATCCAATCTTTTCTTCTGGGGTCTCTGTGCCCCAGGACAGTTTCACAAGTGTTAATGATAGCCTTCTTGCATCTTTCCCAGTTGTCATTTATGTTTTCTCCCTCTGTTAGGGTTTGGAACCGGTTGCGGAGCAGAATTCCGCATTCTTGCCGTACCTTGATGTCTTTTAGTTTTCTTGTCTCAAATCTTCTCTGTACCAAATTTCCAGCTTTCTTTTTTACTGCCAACTTCATCCGGAGTGCTCCCACAAGAAGATGGTGATCTGAGTCTATATCAGGGCCCCTCTTGACTCTGACATCAAGGAGAACTCTCCTCTATTTCCTGTCTATTGCAATGTGGTCAATCTGATTCTCGGTGTGGTGGTCTGGGGATATCCATGTAGCTTTATGAGTTTGTTTGTGTGGGAAGTGACTGCCTCCAATCACCAACCCATTGAGGGCACAGAGGCTTGCAAGAAGAAGCCCGTTCTCATTCATCTGTCCCAGACCTTCTGTCCCCATTGTTCTCTTCCAGTCGTTGTTATCCATTCCAATCTTGGCATTCATGTCTCCCATCACTATCTTGATGTCTCTCTTGGGCACCTTTTGGAAATGCATGTGATATTGCGTCCTTTGGATGCAAACCTGGCTGTAATCATCCATTCTGATATTGGTTCCCATTTGATGAGGCTTTTAGCTGTATCTTTTGATATAAGTAGTCCTACTTCGTGTGTGTGGGGGTCTTCTTCCTTTGGGTTGCCAGAGTAGAGGAAGATCTCTCCAGTGGCAGTCATTACCTCTCCAACAAAGGTGTTCCATCGGCTTTCACACACCCCAATAATGCTTATGTTGTAATGTTGCATTTCCTTGGCCAGTTGTGCTAATTTTCCAGTCTGGTATAATGTTCTAACATTCCAGCATCCAATTCTCGTTCTTGACGTAAGCTTCAGCAGACTTTTTCCCCCTTGAGGTCTCTGTTGAGATTGCCCCAAGGGGTTCATGGATCCCATTTGAGGGTCGTCAGTTACGCTTAGGTCAGTTTGAGGGTGAGTATCCATAGTTTCGGTTTCTGTAATCATTTATTTAACAACAGGGTGGGTGATTAGCCCAAGCTGCCGTATCCACCAGTTATCCACAGTGGTCATTGACCATTTTCTTAAAGGCTCCATGGTCAGGAGGTGGTTTGACTGTGCTTTGTCTGACCTCTTGCCCTAAACCTGTCCGGTTTGGTAAAACCTACCAGGAGTTACCTCCCACTGGCATAGCTCTGAGGGTTCAGTGGGGTACACAAGCTCACTCACCACGACAAGGTAACAGTCACGAGGGAGAACCCAGCATTGCTAAGCAATGGTAACGTTCATGGCAGGGGGAGTATGGTGATTGCGTACATGAGGGGGTGGAATAGCTAAATTAATATCTAAATTGATAAGGTTATACAGGTATGGAGCAATCAATTACAGATACTTGTTACGGCTGGTGGGTGGAGTTGGAGAGCTGACTTTAATTCTGAGATGCACCTGTTAAGTTTTTTGGCTCGTCCTGTTTTTTTTGGTTCTTTCCACATACGTGTTTGTTTGGGTTTTTGCATCTTACAACACTCACTATGGTACCTTTCATTCATTCAAGCATATGCATACACAACTGATAACTTACAGACGTCCACACCTCATGTTTTACTTTATTTTGTATGTGTTTTTGGGTTAAATTAAATAAATTTATATCTGCTCAGTAATTTCCCATGTGGCCTCCCTGTTTTTTCATGGCTCTACGAGCCGGGTTGTGACAAAATGGGGGCTTAGCGTCTGGGATTTGGTTTAGTTTTGTAATTTTCTGAAGCCTGGATGGATTTGTAGGTATGTTTGCGGTATAACATTTATTTTTGGCTAGCACTTTGTTTGGACGGAGGATATCTTTGTGAAGTTGAGTACTAGTGGTGCTTTTTTGTTTATGTAATTGGTCATTCATTAGCGCTATTGGGAGATACATGGGGAAATCTGTGTTTGGAAGGCACTTTCGTAGTTCTTGTTTGTTGCTTTGTTTTGTTTGGTCATACGCCATCTTATCCGGGGTATTGAATTTTGAATTGTACAGGCATTGTTTGATTGGCTTGTGTTCGCTGTTAGCATTCATGTGCTGTGGTGAAGAGGGGAGCATTTCTTTTCTGGTTTTGGCCCAGGTTGGAGACTCTGTTATTTTTCCTTTTTTGTTTTTGCCGGTGAATATGGGGGACTGAGTGTTCATGCAGTGAGGGGACTCCCCGGACTGAAGGCAGAACCCAACTTAAAATTGAAAAACTGCTCAGAAATTAATCACCTATTACTGTCCTTTGTAGGTGAATTACTACAATAACCTAGTATCCACTGTTATTATGTTATTCACAGATCTTTACAAAATATTTAGCCTACATTTTTAAATAAATACTCGGGTTTGTTTTTGTGCAATTTAGGCAAGTTAGTTCGTAAATAGGTGGCCTGGTGCGAGTTACTAAATCGGCAGTTAGCTACTAGAGATTTTAATCTATAGGCTATTTTATAAATTTTTTTATTAAAAAAAGGAACAAAACCTAATATTTATCAGTGTGGGACAATTTCTTAAATGTGCAGGCTATCTTCTAGATGTTAGGCTATATCATGTTATATATATAATATATATATATATATAAAATGTTCACAGCTATAGAGTAGACGGTTTGGGAACTAAATGTAGTGTAGCCTACTTAAATTATATATTTCCGGATTTTTGCTGATAATATGGAGTATATTTTTCGCATAGCTACTGCATGTCACTAAAGAGTTGGCTATGCTAGTAGGCTACACAGGACATAGTAGGCTAGCTTGGGCGATTTGGAATTTCGGAGCCATGACCTAATTTGCGCCTGTCTTTAAAAAATGTGACGTCTCCGTTGGGAAATGCAATAATGCGTCCTACTGAAAATGTAGGCGACTCTTTTGTTCACGTTTTATTTGCTTCACGCAAAGAGCTATAACGTTTCTCAGCTGTAGCTGGGCGCTTAGAAAGCTAAATGCTTTTATTTATACTCAGGCAAATGTTCAGTGCAATATGAAGATTAGGGAAAGGACGGAGCTGCAGCGACTGCGTATTATTGTGCCAAACTCGGGAGAATCCGGACCCAGTGGACGTCACGACAGCATGTATGGTTCCTTCACGGATTCGTTCCTCTCGTTCACGTAACTTTCCACCGCTCTCGGTCACACACAGACGGGAGGGGCTCGGAGAGCATGCCCCGTTCAAACGGATCAATGCTGCCATTGGCTAAAGGCTTGTTAAATAGGAGTACCTGCAACTTCAGCGAATGGGAAGCTCGCAATTGAGAGAGGAACCAAAGGAACGAATCGTTCACGAACGACACACCACTAAAGGCCATTACACACCAGGGGCGATTTATTCGCAGTTTTCGTTTGCGATATTATTTATCTGTCCAATCATAAGAGGTCCTCTTGACAGACGTCACAGCACTGCCACAAACTACACAACAACCAATATGGCAAAGCAACTGATTGATTTGTTTCCCTGCATGTAGGTTAGCCTACTCTTTGATTAAAAATAAAAATGAAAAAATACAAGGACAGCGATTTGAAAGACACTTTGTGGAAAAGCAGCCGAGCAAATAGGCTATGAGGATGGTGGGTTTATAAATGATTGCAATTCACACAACTTATTATCTGCGCATACGAAAATGATTTGGCTAATAGTCTAGCCTATAGCTGTAGCTACGTTAGTTATGCTATCGTAGCTAGTCCCGGATAGTGTTTTCACCTGCTATTATAACAATTTGGCTAGCAGTGTCGAGGCTATTTGTGCTCTATATGATAATAGTAGCATCACTAGAGTAGGCTATCTACGAAAAAACTGCAGCTAACGTTAATTGAATCCTAGGCTACCATAAGCTGTAGTCATAGTCACCTACTATATTTTTTACTATAGACATTTTCCTATGGGTGATGAGCTCCCCAGGTTTTTAGCTTAGCTACAGCTAGTTGTCAACTCAGATATTTTAATGCTAGTTAGATTTTGCTGTGATCACATTTCATATGAAAGCAAGATAACAAGCCAGCGGCGATTAACACACAAACACACGATATGTAGGCCTATTTTATTTTTATATTTGCAGGCTACGCTGTCACCGGCTGGATTGTTTGCCTTGGTGAGAACAAGGACGAAAGCTAACCGCTAGCTAATTTATCAGACGTAAGGTGAAATACTTCAGTCTAGGCTATTGTAACGTTAGTCTAATTGTTTTTATCGTGTTGTAGCTAAACAAGCTTCCCCTCTCGGCGACAAATTAAGATGAGATATTGTTATGTGGATATATGCCCAGGCTAGGGATAGCCCCGGTAGCCTACATGTGATTTGTAGGATAACAGTTGGAGACGGGCTGGCCAGAGACAGCCACTGTCGGAGGAGTGAAGAGGAGAGAAGTTTTAGCTGTCGCACAGTTGTCTGTATGCATGGCAAATGAAAAGTGTAAAGTTTTCAATAAAAATAAAAATGAAAACTTATTCCGACTCCTGTGTAGATTTCCTGATCACTGATAGAATAACGAAGAAAACAGTCTGCCTACTATCAGTGATAGCCAGAGCACTTCAGTATGAACAACCGTGGCTTTGTGTGACTTTTGCTATGGTAATATAGCCAACTACAGCCTATTATAATCATGAGGAACATTTTCTACCACTATGCAGCAGCATAAAGCAGACGGCGCTTTCTTATCAGCAGGCGTTGTGTGTTTCGGTAAAGTGTAGTTACTATGCTTGTATATTATAGTTGAGGAGGTAAAGAAGTTGTGGTATTTGAGAGACACATAGGCTAGAAGAATAAAAGAGGGAGGTGAGGAGTGGCTAGGCAGGTTTTTACCGAGCAACAGCAGGACCAGGTCATCGTCACGTCATGTTGACTCAATTTTTTCGTGGAGCGATTTTTTTTAAAGAACCTATTTAATGAATTCCAAAATCGCATCGCGTTTGATGTGCATAAATTATAGGCGTCAAATTCGCCTCCAAATTATTTGCAATTTCAGTGTCATTTATTCGCGTTGTTCTTGGTGTGTAATGGCCTTAAGTCTTACTTTTGAACAACAAAAGGAGCTGCTACTGTTACAACATGAAAGAGAACGCAAACGTGAAAAGGAACGTGAAAGACAACGCGAACATGAACGCGGATTAGTTGAATTAAAACATGATGTGGAATTACGACGATTGCACCTGATTGAGGTAGGAAAGTTTGAGGTAGGAAAGTTTGAGGCATCCCAGCTCTCGGATGAGTTGTCCTTTTCTTCAGATTTTCATTCCCCTAGTCGCTTCAACGTGGTAACTCATTTGAAATTGTTACCTAAATTTAATGAAAAAGACCTTCATACATTTTATTTGTTGGTTGAGCATCTGGCAGACTCCCGAAATTGGCCTGATGCTGATCGGACATTGTTACTACAATGTGTTTTAACTGGCAAAGCTCAGGAGGCATATTCTGCTTTAAGTTCAGTTGACAGTAAAAATTATCTTTTGGTTAAGACAGCTGAGTTAAAAGCTTATTGGGATGGCAGGTATGCCATCCGCCAAGTTACGGCTTGGTGGGGCATGCCCCATACCTATACAGCACCGAGAGTTTGGCACTTTTCAGGGTTTCCTACAGAAGTAACCACAATGACCATAGACTCTCAGCCCTTAAAAACATTAACTTCTGTATGTTCTGACCTCATGTAACCACACAGCATTCAGATACAACTTCACACATCCACACAATAAAGCCCCAAACTTGGGATATTTTGCCGTTTTTCTCCTTCCTCTTCCGCTTCTTCTTCTTCTTCCCATTTTTCCTGCCAAACTGCCTGCCTCCGTCGCGATGTTATCCAATGGGGAGAATTATTATTTGAGGGTGTGGTCCGTATACCTGCTCATCAAGCTTATCGTCCAATAAAAACGCTTCATACTAATGTTTTTTAATGTTAATATAGCTAATGGCTACATGCTTTCCAAGAAGCTACTGTGGCCTAGTGGTTAGAACTGCAGTCTCTCACACAGTGGATTGTGGGTTCGAGCCCAGCAGGGCACATGCTTATTTTCCACAAAAACAATGTGCAACTGTTAAGTACTTTTCCTTTCTTAGACTGTTATTATTTTCACGTTAACACATTAACGTATTTTTATTGCAAAGGCAAAAGAGGTTTCCAATATTAACTGTTCAATGTTTCACTTGTATTTCACTTGTGCAATATCACACCCTCCCCAAACCGGACGCTCGCTCTTGTCTGGTTTGGGGAGGGTGTTACGCTCTGCTCTTGCGGTCATGACTGACTGACTGTGGAAACTGAACCTCAACGTACCCTTGCCTTGGCCAACATTTCTTTATTCATTCATTTCTTCACTTCAGCTCTGTTCACTTTATCCTTTTCACACATAACACAAGGTCACCATAAAATTAACTACTAGGAAAATTATGAATTTACGATAATAGCCTGCATTAAGAATTGATGATAGCCTCTTTTAAGCTGCAAGCCTTTAAGAGATCGGATTTATAAACTGCAAATTCCCCAAACATATCTGATTCATGGTTAGTAACTTTAAAAAAAACCGATTGCCTCCGAATGTGGCTCTAGTCTACGCTACTCTGCTGATAATGTAGCTTACTGCAAACACTTTTAATTATTATAATAATAATAAGAAGAATAATCTCTGGTATGTATTTCTTCGTAGTATCTATTGTTTTCTTTCTGGCTAGAATTCCTGGGAAATATGCGTTGTCCAATTAAGCTTGTTCGCCAACGTTACTTCCTGCTTCTCGTCAGGAAGCAGATACAAGCTAGGCTACTACGAAGCGAATCAACATTATTATAGCCTACATTCATTGCACTACAGAAAACTAAACTAAACCTAGCTGTCCGGTACCAAAACATTTCCCACAGGTAACGTTCTACACTACCGGAAAAAAAACTCTGCTGTGCTTATGAACTCACTAGCTCGTAGCCCACACATTGAAGGTTGGAGTTATGCATCCGGCAATCCAGTGTTGAATAGCCTAACGTTAAATGTATTTCATAGAATACTAATAGCCCTATTTTAAAACTGTATTTACATATTTTACTGATGCAAACTATTTAGGCTGTACTAGCTATTTAGGCTGTATGTCTTTCAGCTAGAATGTGTTTGCGTATAGCCATATAGTCTAACCATATAGACTTGGTTCATTAATTTACATGCTTCTTCATGATCCATAGCTCAGGTGGTGCTGTTCATTGTATTTCATTACACATTAAATACTGCTCATCTACAAACTCTTTTAATGTAATTGTGTGCTGTCTGTAATAGGATAACTGTTCTCATTCTTGTCAACGAATGTCTTACGCGAATGTCTGCATACATTTCTTTGGAATGCGCGTCTCTCTCCATGTTTATCGTCATGCATTATTCATCATTAGTTAGCTATAAAAAATAAGTGATATCAGATCAAAAACGTCTACGACGTAAGAAAAACCAAGTTACTCAAGCATAGCCTACATAGCGCTGTCTTTAAGTTCTTAATTCCAACTTGCAAAAACTAGGCCTGCCTTTAAAAGTCTTGATATCAAAATGTGGCCAAGTTACAACTAACAATATTGCCTATCGTAGCTCACACTAAATAAACTAGCTCTATTCCAAAGCAATGCTATCCAAACTTTCCTAAATTATTTAATGCAACTTGGCCCTGTGTTTCTTCATCTTACCATCTCAAGAGAATGTGGTCAATGAAACTATGTGCCACATCAAACTGCAAAATGAAAATAATTTATAGTGAAAATACTCTGATTCAGATGTGTTGCACTTAGAAATTAAACAGAAAAATTAAACTCTATAGGGCATGTTTGAACAATTGTCTGCATCCACTGCTTTGGGTCTATGAAAAGCACAGAATGAATAAAATGTATTATTATTATTATTATTATTATTATTATTATTATTATTATGTATTTATTGATTTATTTATTTGGATTTCTATCAATGCCTGTGTGGTCCTACAGAGCATAGATATCCTTGTGTTCACAAAATTCTGTTTGCAAATATCATAAATACTATTATGTTAAGAAAATTGGTACTATTACTTATTTGCCACCATCTGACCCACAAACATGTCTGGATACGTTTGTAAAAATGCTATACGTATGTATGCTATTTTCTAGGTAAAAATATTACAAATTTTTATCTGCATTTATTTATTCATCACCTCTTTCTCTATTGTACATGATGTTTCTTCATATAAATGTCTGTTTGTGAATTGTAAAAAATTCTGTAGCAGCAGTTAACATTTTAAAACCTGTACATTTTCTAAAATAAACTTGCCAACAAAGTACAACCATGTCCTTTCTGGAGTGTAATTATTCATCAACTGTTGAAAACATTAATTGAAATCATATGTTGTTCCATGAGGCACAATCTCTTCACAAGCAAAGATGAAGAAACACAGGGCCAAGTTGCATTAAATAATTTAGGAAAGTTTGGATAGCATTGCTTTGGAATAGAGCTAGTTTATTTAGTGTGAGCTACGATAGGCAATATTGTTAGTTGTAACTTGGCCACATTTTGATATGAAGACTTTTAAAGGCAGGCCTAGTTTTTGCAAGTTGGAATTAAGAACTTATAGACAGCGCTATGTAGGCTATGCGTGAGTAACTTGGCTTTTTTTTAACGTCGTAGACGTTTTTGATCTGATGAACTAGTTCCTAAACTAGAACATACCAACAACGATTTAGAATGTTCAAAAAGGGAGATAAGCAGACTCATGTTGAATATGCAAGAGAGCTATTAATGCATTTTAATCGTTGGTGTACTGCGTCTTATGTCAATACTCTAGATGATTTATGTAATTTAGTTGTGCTCAAACAATTTATAAATTCAATGATTTGCATAATGTCTGTAATTACTGTCATCAGAAAAGACATTGGAAAAGTGATTGCCCTGTTCTTAAAGCTAAAAGCCAGCCCCCTAAAGGTCAGTCCTCAGGTAATGGGGCTTGTGTGAGCTGATTTTAAGTTTCTTCTTTTAACATATAAGGCCTTGCATAGTCTTGCACCACATTACCTATCTAAGCTAATTACACCATATACATTGGCACGCCCACTTCGCTCTCTTGATGCTGGTCTTTTGGTCATTCCTTCAGCAAATAAAAAATCAGTTGCTCACAGAGCATTTGCCTACCGTGCACCTTATCTCTGGAATAGCCTGCCATTACATGTTAAAAAAGCACGTTCGGTTGAAACATTTAAATCAAAATTAAAAACTTACCTTTATTCACTTCATTACAGCCTACCCTAGAACTGCATCCCTGTAACACTGGTGGAAGATAAGGCTAGTAGGGCCAGTAGCTATTTGAAATCCCCCGGGGCTCTTGCCCCTCCCCTACCCTGCTACTCTGTATAGCGTCTTTGTGTTTTAAATATTACATTTTAAATTTGATCTCTTAGATCATTATTAAATAGTATTTATTGTCCTTTCTTTTTTCTTTTTTTCTTTAATGCATCTCTTTTCTGCATTATTTGTAAAGTGTGCTTTTAATGCTGCATGGTGATTCTGCACTTTAAATAAAAATTGATTGATTGAGGTCTGCCATGTTACAGCGCCTGTCCGTACCCCGTTCAATCTCAGTGAACCGTCTAAAGTCCAGTTACATCTAAGCTCATGTTCACATGAAAATGAGTCGAAATACTCACCATTTGTTACAGAGGGTTATGTAACGCTTGTTGATAGCAATGACAAGGTGCCAGTGAAAGTTCTGCGCGATACAGGCGCATCAGAGTAATTTGTTTTGGAATCTGTGTTGCCCTTTTCTTCGGAGACGAATACTGGGAGCAGTGTTCTAATCCGTGGAATACGGTTAAATACTTTATCTGTCCCATTGCACAGGATTGTATTTCAGTCAGATCTGGTACAAGGTGAGGTGGTGATTGGGGTACGGCCTTTGCTGACCATTGCTGGTGTTTCTGTGATTCTGGGGAATAACCTTGCAGGTGGACGAGTCTGGTGTGATGTTCCTCCGCCTTTGATAGTTACCCCAATGCCGTCTTTTTCGGGGGAACCCGATGAATGTGGTCTGAGTTACCCAGAGGTGTTTACCGCTTGTGCTGTGACACGTGTCCAGTGCCGTGCTACATGTGAAACTACGCCTGGTGCTAAACCTGAATCCTGTGAGGTTAAGGGAAGTGTTATAGAACAGGCTTCCCCACTCTCTTGTTTTTGGCCTGAAATTCCTCTGTCGGTTTCGCGGACTGACTTGGTGAAGGAACAACAGGCAGATTCTACTCTAAAAGAATTCAATCAAATCCTTCCTGTTGATGTGGTAAATAGTAGTCTACTGCTCGTGGTTATTTTCTTCAGGATGGGTTGTTGGTGATGAAATGGGTGCCTCACGGCGACTGCTTTGTGGGTAATGTAATCATTCAGATTGTGGTTCCTTTTAAATTGAGTTGGTTTTGCAGACATCCCGTGATGCGGCTGGACATTTGGGCGTCCGGAAAACGTACGATCGCATTTTGCATTATTTCTTTTGGCCACGTGTTAAGAGGGACATCTCTGCTTATATTAAAACATGTCATATATGTCAGTTGATTGGGAAGCCCAATCAGATGGTGAATCAGTATCCTATAGTACCAGTTATGGATCAGCCTTTTGAATATTTGATCATTGATTGTGACGGTCCTGTGCCTAGATCGAAAACTGGCAGTAATTATTTATTAACTATTATGTGTCAAGCGACCAGATATCCTGCTGCTTATCCTTTGCGTACAATTACAACAAAATCTGTTGTAAAAGCCTTGTCTCAGTTTATTTCTATTTTTGGTATAGTACCCAAGGTTATTCAAAGCAATCAGGGATCTAATTTTACTTCTCATATGTTTGCAGAGATTTTACAGCAGCTTCACATTAAACATAACCAAGCGAGTGGTTATCATGCACAAATTCAGGGAGCCTTGGAGCCTTTCCATCAAACGTTAAAATCCTTGTTACGGGTTTATTGTACTGAAAGAACTGGGAAGAAGGCTTGCCTTGGCTAGTGTTGGCAGCTAGAGAGGAGTCGCAGGAGAGCACTGGGTTTAGCCCTAATGATCTTGTGTTTGTCTTGTGCAGTCTTTTAGCAGTGTTGCAGGATGATTGGAAGATGGTAGAACCTCCTAAAAATGTGTTACATTATGTGAATGATTTCTGACGTTGGCTTTACGCCGCTTGTGAGATGGCAAAGACTAGACTTTCATCCGCCCAGGTTAGAATTAAACGACTGTTTGATCGCCAGGCTGAGCATCGTCACTTCAGTGTGGGTGATTAAGTTCTGGCGCTCTTACCCATAACTGGATCACCTTTTCAAGAAAAATTTGTTGGTCCTTTTGCGGTAGAACGTCAGGTTTCTGAACAAAACCTGATTGCCTCCTAATCGGAGGAAGTCTACTCAGCTTTGCCATATTAATTTATTAAAGTATAATTTGCCAGATGTCCTAACAATCAAACAATTGAATTTCTCAATAACCAAGACGAATAGTTAGATAAGCTTGTGCAGCATTTTACTAGGCTATATCCACATTTGTGCTGACGCAAAATGTGTTAACTCTATGGGCTTTGGCCCCCTAGTGGTGGGACGTATCCGTCCCAATTTTTTTATAGTGTTCATATTTCTCGGAAATTCTAAATTAAAACGTTAATAAAACACGGAACTTTGAAGGCAAAATTGTTAAAAACAGACACAGCCTGCAAACACATTTGTTTATATGCTTATCAGCTCTCAGGTTACACTACAGGGTCATAAAGCAGCAGGGTGCTAATAGCCCAACCCACTGTTTAGAGCCTTCACCTCGCCGCAGTCACAGGCAATAAAATGCATTTCACAAAAACTCTTGGTACAGTTTCTACATGCTAAAAAATCAAGATCCGATTTAGGAACAATTGTATGTTACTGAAAAGTTGTATAAATTAACATTTGTGTTTTTTCCCCGTGCTCACTTCACTATTCATACAACCCATGTACTTCCGGTTTTGTATAAATATATTTTATTTTCTATAAAATCTCTTGATAAACATGTTTAATCAACCAAATTTGATACCTGGTTATGCAGTTATAACTGTTTTCTTAAGAATCGATTATGTTTTTTCGTAATCCATTTATCCATTGTCCAGCAAAATCTCAATTTCCACGGTGCGTACCCATCGCATTTGCGTTTGTACTACGTTACTACCGTTGCGTAAAAACATTACTAGACTGCTTCAGGGATGATCTAACGTAAACCACATAGATTACCTTCTACGGTGTTTCCTGCCCTTTAAAATTAAGTAAAATATGTCATATTGGAGCGACTGGGAGCGGCGCTGTATCCATGTGTAACGACAGCCCATAGGGTAATCGTGGTGTGCGCTTTCGGCCACATGACACTGCGGTTAGGATCAGATTACGCCTGTGGCCATTTTTACTGAGTTTATCCTGCAAGGGATGGACTGGATTGCTGTACAAGTATGTTTTTTTATAGCCTATCCAGATGATATTTAGCGATGTGTAGCGCTTTTGTTAGCTGTATGTACGTCATAGGCTAGCTTTTCTCTTTACGCGTACGTGGTTTGCTGTATGGTGTAATTCCGCTGCTTCAACGATTACGATTATTTTATGCATTTATACGCGAACATGGCAAGCAACGGTGGAAAGAAGAGAGCTTATTTCACGGTTGCTCAGGTTTTGGACATAATGCACCGCAGTGATTTCGGAGGTGAAGAAGTCAATCCTCAGGCATAGCAATGACTCTGGCATGGACCCATGCCTGGAGATGTAAGTGTTTTTAAAAATATATAATACAAATGATTATTATTATTATTGTTATTATCACCATCATCATCAACAGTATGGAGCGCTATTACCTAAAGTATTTTTAGTTTGGTGATAAATGGATTCTCGCAGAAGTTCGCTAGTTAGCTTCTATGTTGTCACAGGCTCGAGAGGAGCTCATGGCCTGCTAATATATATATATATATATATGTGTGTGTGTGTGTGTATATATTTTATATATATGTGTAAGAATATGGTACTGGAAAACAGAGTGGTGTCTTGGTGTCCAAAAATTGTAATTGACAGTACAATTGGTGTCCAATATTTAACACATCTTTCCCCAAAGATAATTCATATTGATAGAATAAACATGAAAGTATTCGTACATACCTCTATTCACGCAATTTGCTCCACATCAGCCACTTCCTAAGTGATTAAACACTGCAACATTCGTAACCAAGATGCCAGTGTAACGAATGTAGTGAACTGGAGTTGAATTTCTGATTTACGGGAGTATGATGGGATAGCGTATGACCTCAAAGCGATCTAGGTCACTGATATTTGAGCCAAAATTGTATACTTCAGTGCAGTGGGTGATGTTACCTTCGCAACATAAATTTTCTGTCACGTAATATTCGTTACAGGTTTGACACCACGTTTTCGTAAAATAGTCCATTTCTATTATTATTGATTCTTGCATTATTGAGGAGTATTTATTTTTTGAGGATAGCCATTTCAAGGTATTATTAAGATTGTAGGACCTTTGTAAAACAAGGGAAACGTTCTAATTTTATTTTAGGCATGCTTGAAATTTGTAAGTTGCATGCCCGACCCAAATTTATTATTATTATTATTATACGGCAAAACACCCAGAAAATATAAACTGTTGTTCTTGATAATATTGATTTTATTGTAGAAGACACCGCTTGTATAAAATGCATAATGCATGTTACATTCAACTTATTTTTGTAAGCTAAAGTGACTGTACAGCCAGGACCTGAGGTAAGAGGAGGGATCTACAGGGAAGGATAATCATCAGGGGGCTGGGCTTAGCCCAGATGTTTCAAAACGGCGTAAAAGCGGTGTCAAAGCGGCGTGAAAACGACGTAAAAGCATGTGTATTTTTGGCCTGTTGGCCTTCCACACATTTGGAGCGGCTATACCCACCAGAACCGCTTTTTACCGCAGGCCGCAAGAAGAGATGCAGGCGCATTAACAACTCTTTCAACTTAATCTGTCGTGACAACACCAGGATCTGTATCAGCTACACCAGCATACCAATTTCGGAAATTAATTATTTTTCTAGAGGTAACAACACAGCTTGTTTATCACATTATATGTAGGCTATTAAAATGGTTTTAGATAGGAATGGTTAGGTGAACATCGATGATCGACGCTTCAGCCCCGGGTTTAAACATCAGTTAATATGGGCGCGGAAATGTAACGACCACTTGCTTCCGCTCCGCTTGCTAAAATTCACTCCTGGTGTAAAACGGCCTTGACGTTGTTGGATAGCGACAGTCACGTTTGCTAGCTACAGTAACGTTATGCGAACTGTCAATCATGGGTCGGAACAAGTACGAAAAAGAAAACGTGCAGCAACACTAGCAAAACATTGAACAAAAAAACAGCCAAACACGGTAAGGTTTATTCATAGTAACGTTACGCCCGAAACACACCGGCAGCGTCTCGCGTCTTACACAGCTTACACAAAAAAGTCTGCAAAACTTCAGAAGCATTTTTCTCTAAACCACTGGTGATACAGGGGGGTCTAATTTTTAGAGAAATTAAATCATGTGTTTAAAAGTAGATTTTGATAACAATATAGCAACAATTAACACATGTATAGCCACGCCTAATGATGGCTGTAGGTGCAAAACTAGATTTTGATAACAATATCAGCAATTAACACATGCATAGCCACACCTAATGATGATGGCTCTAGGTGCAAAACTAGATGAACACCTATTTTAACATGCACATAATGATAGGATAGGTACATTTACATTTACATTACATTTTAGACATTTGGCAGACGCTCTTATCCAGAGCGACGTACATTAGTGCATTTTCCAACCTGAAACAAGTGCGTTAAAAACAACCCTAAAAGGTAAATACGAATTCAAACACCGGGCGCAGTCAGTATGATTATATATATATATATATATATATATTTTTTATTTTTTATTTTTTATTTTTGGGGGGGGGGGGTGGGGGACCACACGATATCAATCATTGGCGTGCACAACAGTAAGCCAATAAGTAACCTTACAAGTATTAAACTAGAAGCTTCAACCACTTAAACAAGGATTTATAGAACACAATCAAGGGAGGTCACAAGGAGGTAGGGAGGGGTGGAGAGAGGTGCAGCTTAAAGAGGTGAGTCTTCAATCTGCGCTTGAAGGCGGTCAGACTTTCTGTTGTTCTGACCTCCACGGGGAGCTCATTCCACCACCGTGGGGCCAGGACAGACAGACGTCGAGACCGGGTGCTAGTATGAAGTGGGGGGGGGGTACCAGTCGTCCTGCGGCTGAACGCAGGGATCTGGTAGGTGTGTAGGGTCTGATGAGCTTTTGGAGGTATGGAGGGGCTGATCCTCGGACTGCCTGGAAGGCGAGCACCAATGTTTTGAATTTGATGCGAGCCATCACAGGTAGCCAGTGGAGGTCAATGAGCAGGGGGGTGACATGGGAGTGTCGGGGGAGGTTGAAGACCAGGCGCGCTGCTGCGTTCTGGATAAGCTGAAGGCGTCTGATGGCCGATGCTGGCAGGCCAGCCAGGAGAGAGTTGCAGTAGTCTAGGCGGGACAGCACCATCGCTTGGACCAGGAGCTGGGTTGAGTGGGTGGTGAGGAAAGGGCGGATTCTCCTGATGTTGTACAGGAAGAACCTGCACGCCCGGGTTACCACTGCGATGTTCTCGGAGAGGGACAGTCTGTTGTCCATCACCACTCCGAGGTTCCTGGCACAGGGCGTTGGGGTCAGTGGGGTGTCCCCTAGGGAAATGGAGAGATTGAGAGGGGGAGAGGTTAGAGCAGGAATGTAAATGAGCTCAGTCTTGCCTGGATTGAGCTTCAGATGGTGGTTGTCCATCCAGCTCTGGATGTCTCTCAGGCAAGCGGAGATGCGGGCTGAAGCCTGAGTGTCAGAGGGTGACAAGGAGAGAAAGAGTTGAGTATCGTCAGCATAGCAGTGGTAAGAAAGACCATGAGCAGTGATAACAGGGCCAAGGGATTTGGTGTAGGTGGAGAAAAGGAGGGGGCCAAGGACTGAGCCCTGGGGGACTCCTGTGGTAAGGGGACGGGGTGCCGATACTTTACCAGCCCAGGCAACCTGGGAGGAGCGCTCCGAGAGGTAGGACTCAATCCAGGCCAGGGCCGAGCCGCCGATCCCCGCTGCAGACAGGGACGACAGGAGGATGGAGTGATCTACGGTGTCGAAGGCGGCAGAGAGGTCTAGGAGTATTAGCACAGAGGAGAGGGAGGCTGTCCGAGCTGCGTGAAGCATCTCGCTGACAGAGAGGAGTGCGGTCTCCGTTGAGTGGCCAGGTCTGAAGCCAGACTGGTGGGGGTCTAGTAGGTTGTTCTGGGTAAGGAAAGAAGACAGTTGGTTAGAAACAGCACGTTCAATAGTTTTGGAAAGAAAAGGAAGAAGAGATACCGGTCTGTAGTTTTGGATGTTGGAGGGGTCCAGCGTGGGTTTTTTCAGGATCGGGGTGATGTGGGCTCTCTTGAAGGATGAGGGGAAGCAGCCAGAGGTCAGGGAGGAGTTCACCAGAGAGGTCACAAACGGGAGGATATCTGGGGTGATTGCCTGGAGGAGAGATGAAGGGATAGGGTCGAGGGCACAGGTAGTGGGGCGATGGGAGAGTAGGAGGTGGGATACATCGGTATCAGACAGGGGAGAAAAGGTGGAGAAGCAGGGGGACACAGAAGGGGTAGAGAGAGGGGGAGAGTGGAAAACAGTGTCCGTGAAGGGAGGGGGAGTGGGGGAACAGGGGGGGGGCATAGAGAGAGGGGCTGAGGGGCTGAAGGAACTGCGGATGTCTGCGATCTTCTCATCAAAGAAATCTGCGAAGTCGTCTGCAGTGAACGAGGATTGAGGAGCAGGAGGGGTTTTGCTGAGGAGGGAGGAGAAGATGGAGAACAATTGACGGGGGTTAGAACTGTATTTGTGAATTTTAGTGTGATAGTAAGTTACCTTAGCAGCGGTGACTGCTGTAGAGAACGCTGCTAGGAGAGACTGGTAGGAGGAGAGGTCTGATGCGTCTCTGGATTTCCTCCACATCCTCTCTGCTGCGCGAAGACCGGCCCTGGAGGTGCGCAGGGCATCGGACATCCACGGGCAGGGAGGAGATGACCGTGTGGGCCTAGAGACAAGAGGGCAGAGAGAGTTAAGTGATGTGGAGAGAGCTGTGAGCAGGGTGTCGGATGCAGAGTCGATGGGGAGTTGAGAGAAGGATTTGAGAGGGGGGAGGGAAGCAGTGACACAGGGAGCAAGAGAGGAGGGTGAGAGGGAACAGAGGTTACGGCGGACAGAGACAGTGGGGGTGGGGGGAAGGGGGGGGCAGTGTGGAACAAGAGGAAGAGAGAAAGAAATGAAGTGGTGATCAGAGGTATGGAGAGGGGTAACAGTGAGGTAGGTAGGCCTATGCAAAACTAGCCCTGAGAACTATCGTAACAACACCATTAGCTAGCCTATTGCATAACAGCCGTGGTGTACAGTTACTGAATTGTTTAACTAACAGGCTACAAGTGAACAGTTAATATTGTAAACATGTCTTTGCCTTAAAAAATTTTTTATTGTATGAGAAAACCAGAACATGTGTATACTGTTTGAGTCCAAAATGAAATTACACTTTAGTACCAACCAGGCGGGGATTGAACCCAAGTCTCTCGCATGCTAAGGCTTGATGCTAACCAGAAGACCAAAGGAGGAGAAGACCATTTCGCTGTGGTACAAGTGAAACATTGAACAGTTAATATTGGAAACGTCTTTTGCCTTTGCAATAAAAATACGTTTGTTAATGTGAAAATAATAAGTGTAATAGTGTAAATGAAAAGTATTTAACAGTTGCACATTGTTTTTGTCGAAAATAAACTTGGGCCCTGTTGGGCTCGAACCCCCAATCCTCTGTGTGAGGGGCAGCAACTGTAACCAGTAGGCCACAGTAGCTTTATGGAATACACAAAGACATATAGCGGTTTTGTCTGTGATTCGTCCACATTAGTTTTAAGCGTTTTTATTGGGCAATAAGCTTGGGAGAGCAGGTATGCGATGTTGTTATCCAATGGGGAGAATTATTCTTTGTGTGCGCAGCGATTCTCTCCGAGCCGCCAATTGCCGCTCCCACAGGGCACCGGCCATGCTCGGATCTGGCAGGACCGGGGCGCGAACCCCGATCCTCGGAGTGCAACTGCACCAACTGAAGGTCGGCGCTCTTACCATTGTACCACCACGGCATCCTAAATTGATACGTTGTTGATGGAAAACGATCTAGCGAGTTAAGTAAACGTGAATCAACTCAGGCCATTATGACGTCACATCAGTGCAATGGAATAGAATAACGCAATAATGCAAATAGAATAACTTTTATTTTCCCAAAAGGGAGCCACCAGCAACAACAAAAAAGACATAGACAGTGGGGCAGACCCACAAAACACAAACAAACAAACATCCTATTGAACTCTATGGAAAAATAAGTCAGGAGAAGAAAACCTTCAAGTTATCCATCCATATCTACTGTATTTCTGGCAGCAGAGTGATGGTTTGAGGCTTGTTTGATACCTCAGACCCTTGATGACTTACAGCCATTTTACCAATCATGTATTCCATACTGTTCCAGCATAATTTACAGCTAAATCTAGTCCCACCCCCCAATTCCCATAGAGATCCATTCAAATGCAGAGATGTTATAGTATCGCTTGTAAGAGTACCAGAAAATAGATATCAAGAGTCTTTTGATGTTGTTGGGTCACAGACATCAGGACGTCATGGCATGCAAAGGATATGCGACCAAATATAAAAAAATTAAAGGCACAGTTAACTTAGTGTATGTAAACTTCTGACCCACTGGAATTGTGATATTGTCAATTAAAAGTGAAATAATCTGTCTGTAAACAATTGTTGGAAAAATTACTTGTGTCATGCACAAAGTAGATGTCCTAACTGACTTGCCAACACTATAGTTTGCTAACATGAAATCTGTGGAGTGGTTAAAAATGAGTTTTAATGACTTCAACCTAAGTGTATGTAAACTTCCAACTTCAACTGTATAACCTCACTATAAGACCTCATATGACATCACATGCAACCAACTAATTCTGCATCAATGCTGAGCAGATTTCGCAGCTCAGACTTACTGATCTTTAATACAGCAGGATACAGAACCTCAACAGTGAGCCAACTGTATCAGAAGAGTGGTACTCCAACGGAGTCCTCCAATCAAAGAGAAAAAGTTATTTGCTTGGGGTTGTGGATAACATCATTTGGCTGGTCCTGAAGATAGCAGTGTGTATGTGTGTATTCTTTAGAGAGTCCCTGTAGGGGGTGGAATGGGGTAAAGTTTAAACTTGTTACACTGAGCTGGGAAGTAATTGCGCTGGAGTGTTTTGAGTGATGTTTGAATGTTTATGTCTATCCTGTTGGCAATCATTGGCATTTGTCATTCATTCTGATTCGGAACAATTTGTTCTTTACCCGGTGCGCCGCATCTAGAAATCATTGTGCTGAATCTAGCAATCAGAGGGGGAAATTGAGCAACTATCCTACCAAGTGTCCGTCTGTCCCTGTAGGAGAGCTTTGACTTGCGGCCACAGTTCTTTTTTGCTGATGCTGTTTTTTGGTTTCGTGGATATGTTGTCATAATTTTTGCCACTGTTCCTCTTGCCACCTTAAATAATTTTGCTGTTTTTGTGACCGACACACCTGCAATTCAGGCACCAACTATTTGGCCCCTTGAGGTCCCATACCAAAACGTTCAGGTTGTCTTTTGTGCGTTACTCAGGATTTGTATTTTGATTCCTCGTTGTTGTAATTAACTTGAATTAGTGCTATATTGCACATACTCTTGCTGGTCTGGGAGTGTTGTTAGCAGTGGCGTTTTTACATTAGGTGCAGGTGGGGCAATGCCCCACAAGACGTGGCGCTGTTGTGCAAGATACTCGTAATATCTGAACGTTGTGGCAAAATGTATATACACAATGAACTCTGATATATATAAATTAAACTTTAATATATATATACATCGAACTTTGATATATATACAATGAACTTTGCTATATATACGCAATGAACTTTTAGATATACAGTGAGCACCGTAATTCATTGGACAGTGACACATTTTTTGTTATTTTGGTTCTGTACTCTAGCACTTTGAGTTTGAAAGGATACAATGACAATGAGGTTGAAATGCTGTCAGCTTTAATTTGAGGGTATTGTCATCCATATCGGATGAACTGTTAAGAAATTATAGAACCTTTTATATATAGTCCCCCCATTTTAGGGCATCAAAAAATATTGGACAGTTTAACATATGTAGAGTAAAGTAATCATTTTTAATATTTGGTCGCATATCCTTTGCATGCCATGACTTCCTGGGGCTCTATCTTGGCGATCTTAGCACTTGGTCTAAACCAATGGCGTAAAGTGCATTTAGGGCATGTCCATGTCCACTTTTGCTAGTTAGACGGCGAGTTTTTTTAGTGCTAAGCATGGCGCAAAGTGCAAATGGGCTGAACTTAGTCTTTTCCTTAATTATAGGTGGGTCTTGGGCGTAACATGCAATAAACCAATCAAAATGTCATGGCCCATTCCCTTTAAAACCCTGCTTTTCCATCTTGGCGGATTATGCACAAGACATTCTCGTGCATGTGTAGTGCGAGCAAGCAATAGGCTATATGGATCAATAGTATGATCGATATTATTCGGACAAACCATTATGACGCGTTTTGATATACACAACAATAATCTTTGACATTAGGGTTTAACACCGGCACGGGTTCCTGGTAATTCCCGACAGTGCTCTTATTTTACTAAATATATGTGGGTAAATTTTGTTAAAAGCACCTGCAACAGCTGAGAATAAGCTACCAATGGCTTCCGTCTCACCTTAGAAAACGCCAAATTAGCCTGCTTGTTTAATTAATTTCGTTTGATTATGCAATGAAGCATTGTCAAACATCAATTCCATGAGGCTGTTCTCATGGAGTTCTCGAAGTTCAAGCTTCATCCGAAGTTCATTACCTGCATTCTAATATTGATTAATAAGATAAATACTGTTATTTTGGCTTAATGATGACACTAAATACAATAAAGCTGTCAGGTTGGCAACCCATAGGTTCATTCATATTTTCCTTTGTTTTATAATGTCCTGCTTATAGAAATGCGACCAACGCTTTAAGTCCACTTTCCCGGGAAGACCATGAAAAGTGTGATTTACAGCAGGTGAAACAGACCTGCTCCTGCATGAAGTTAAAGCGCACATGCAGAGAATGGCATTAAAATCATTGTGTAATGTGCTGCAAATTTGTTTTCGTTTCTAATTAGACTGTTATTTCTCTTTAAAATAGTTTTGTTCAGTTATGGTATAACAGTGAAATCAGCGTGGTTTTAATAAGATGAGAGTATGAAAACCTAGTCACTGTAATTAAAAAAAATATGAAGGATGAAGGTTAAAATTCAGTTAAAATGGTGACATTTAAATTAATCTAGTTTTTTAACCATAGGATATCGAAAAAACGTTATGCACAGCGAATCCCAGGGACTGTATCCTAGGCTATTTGAAAAATAATAAATGCAATATTCACTGGACAAGGTTTTGAACTTTTTTGAGTGAAAACCATTTACTTACAGGCTGTAGGCCTAGATTTAGAGAGCTGTATTGTAATGACATCTGAAGCGCTTTTTTCAGAACTCAAATACCCGTCTATTACAGTGCGCAAATTTTCCATTGAATGAAAATTTACGCATTAGGTGTAAATGACAATTCGTGCATTAGGCTTGATATAGGTGTTATCAGCAAAGTTTTCAATGGATAGCCATTGTCCCGTAACAGAAGATTGTTCCCTGGAAGATAAGGCTACAGGAAATATAGCCCAGTTGTTATTTTAAGACCAACCAGACTGCAGTGACTCATAGATGTTGTTAGATACCAAAAATGAGGTAACCTTTTCGAGAATCTTTGACAGTTTGTAGTTTTTTAACTCTTCTGGATTTAGGTTGGGCTTTTTTCAGCAGGGGTCTAATCATGGACATTTTTAGTTCACTTGGTACACTTCCAGAGGACAGCGAGTCATTAATTATGTTCAACATAGGTACGCCAATTTTGCGGAGTAATTCTTTCATTAATTTAGTCGGAATGGGATCAAGTTGGCAAGTAGATGGTTTTGACGATAAGACTATGTACCAGATGGCTATGTAATGATCCATATAGCCTATTCCTTGATCGTACTAAACACGCACGAGCATGTCTGTTTCGCAATGATATAAGCAATCCGCCAAGGTGGAAAAGCAGGCTTTTAAAGGGGATGGGATATGACATTTTGATTGGTTTATTGCATGTCACGCCCAAGACACACCTATAATTAATAGGTGGGGGTTCAGCCCATTTTCACGTTGCGCCGTGCTTAGCGCCCAAAAAACACGCTGTTAAACTAGCAAAAGTGGACTTAAACATGCACTTGCCATGCGTCTAGACAAAGCGCTAAGATCACCAAGATAGAGCCGATGGTTGGCAAAATGGCTGTAAGTCATCAAGGGTCTGAGGTATCAAACGAGCCTCAAACAATCACTCTGCTGCCAGATATGCAGTAGATATGGATTAACCACTTTAAGTGTTGTTTCTCCTGACAAATTTTCCTATTGAACTCTATGGAAAAATAATTCAGGAAGAAGAAACCCTTAAAGTTATCCAGCTGACTCTTTTTTCACCAAAACAACAGCAGTGTTATGTTATTATAATTTCTATGTGTAGTTGATGATTATTATAAATATTATCGTAACAACCTTCCACTTATCACAAAAAATGGCAAATCAAGAATGCCAATGGGACACATTTCCATTTCTGGAAAAAAAGGAAGTAATATTCAATTCTGTATTTATTTTAATTTCACGATTGTCCAGATCAAATTGTGTGTAATCAGCTAGTACTTGAATAGCTGCCCTATATAGGGCTATCCCTTCATCCCTTTACTCCTGGTATTAGTTTCTTCATGATCGAACCAAGCATCACTTCCCTCTTTTATTTGAATAGCAATTTTAAAATCAAATGTTGAATTATATTGATTATTATAACCTGTGCCTGTTAAAATGTCATTTATTTAACATTTTTTCCTAGATAGTTAATTTGCACTCTAACATTAACGTAAAATGGAACATTCCCAATGTGATGGAGGAGGAGACCAGCTTTGACGCAGTGCCTTCTGGCTGTCTAGGTCACATGATGACTGCTGTTGTGATGTCTCAATGCCCTTCCTCTTCCTTCTCAGGCGCCGCCATTCCTGTGGGTATCGATGTGCAGGTGGAGAGCATCGACAGCATCTCAGAGGTCAACATGGTAGGACCAAGTTTATTCAAACTCAACTCTGAGCTGTTCCCAGGCTGCAGGTGTACAAACTATCACTGTCGGCTCTGTCTTGATGATCTTAGCGCATGGTCTAAACGCACAGCGCAAGTGCATTTAGAGTGTCCAACTCCACTTTTGCTAGTTAGAGAGCGGATATTTCGAGCGCAAAGTAATGCGCAAGGTTCAAATGGGCTGAACCTAGCCTCTTCGTTAATTATAGGTGTGTCTTGGGCATAAAATGCAATGAACCAGAGTGTCATCTCGAGTTCAAGGTTCAAGTTCAAGGTTTTTTATTGTCAATTCAACCACATGTACCAGACATACAGAGGAATCGAGAGGACGTTTCTCACTATCCTACGGTGACAGAATAAAATAAAATAAAATGCACAAGACAAGACATTTTCTAACATTAAAATAAACAGTAAAGTAAACAATAAAGTGCACAACAGATAAGACATTTACTACTATACAAAAAGTTAAATTAAATTAAATAAAATAAAATATATAATATATAACCTATAAAAATATGTAGGAGGATAGCAGCAGAAGTATATGTATGTATATGTTTAGTGCAAAAAACATGATATATTGTGCAAAACAGTCATTAGTGCAATAGTGCAAAGAGTCTATTCAAACTGAAGGTCGGGGTTCAGAAGTCCATGTGTTTCAGGTTCAGAGTCCAGAGTATTTATTGTTTTTGGGGGGGGGGTGTATGAAGCTGTTTGTGAGTCTGGTGGAGCGAGCACGGAGGCTCCGGTACCTTCTCCCTGAGGGCAGGAGGTTGAACAGACTGTGTGCGGGGTGGCTGGCGTCGCGCACAATCATGGTCGCTTTGCGGGTGAGGCGGGTGGTGTAAATGTCTTGCAGGGAGGGGAGTGTGGCACCAATGATCTTTCCAGCTGTGTTCACTATGCGCTGCAGGGCTTTCCTGTTGTAGTCAGTGCAGCTCCCGCCCCACACAGCGATACAGCTGGTCAGTATGCTCTCAATGGTGCCCCGGTAGAATGTGCACATGATGGGTGGAGGAGCTCTCGCTCGCTTGAGTTTGCGGAGGAAGTAGAGGCGCCGCTGTGCTTTCTTCGCCAGTGATGCTGTGTTGGTGGTCCAGGAGAGGTCCTCACTGATGTGCACCCCCAGGAATTTGGTGCTGCTCACTCTTTCCACAGCAGCACCATTGATAGTCAGTGGGGGGTGTTGGGTGTGGCCTCTCCGGAAGTCAACAACAATCTCCTTGGTCTTGCTGACGTTCAGCAGGAGGTTGTTGTCTCTGCACCACGTGGTTAGAAGGTCGACCTCCTTCCTGTAGTGGGTCTCGTCGTCCTTGGTGATGAGACCCACCAGAGTTGTGTCGTCCGCAAACTTCACCATGTGATTGGTGCTGTAGGTTGTTGTGCAGTCATGAGTCAGCAGGGTGAAGAGCAGGGGACTGAGCACACAGCCTTGGGGGGCCCCTGTGCTGAGTGTGATGCTGCTCGAGGTGTTGTTGCCGACTCGTACTGCTTGTGGCCTCTCACTGAGGAAGTCCAGCAGCCAGTTGCAGAGGGAGGTGTTGAGCCCCAGCTGGTCAAGTTTACAGATGAGTTGTTGTGGGATTATGGTGTTGAATGCTGAACTGAAGTCTATGAACAGCATCCTCACATATGAGTTTTTTGTGTCCAGGTGGGTGAGGGCTGGGTGGAGAGCAGAGCAGATTGCATCCTCTGTGGACCGTTTGGCCCTGTATGCAAACTGGAAGGGGTCCAGGGTAGGGGGGAGGATGAATTTGATGTGTGACATGACTAGTCGTTCAAAGCACTTCATGATGATGGGGGTCAGTGCCACAGGGCGATAGTCATTGAAGCAGGATGGAGCAGGTTTCTTTGGCACAGGTATGATGATGGTGGACTTGAAACATGATGGAACAGCAGCCTGACTCAGAGAAGTGTTAAAGATGTCCGTGAGGACGTCCTTAAGCTCCTCTGCGCAGTCCTTCAGCACACGACCAGGGATGTTGTCTGGACCTGTTGCCTTGCGGGTGTTGATAGTGGAGTGTCCTCTTCACACTGGCAGCAGACAGGCACAGAGCCTGGTCGTGGGGGGGTGGTGGGGTCTTCTGTGGATGTGTGTTGTTTTGTGCTTCAAAGCGTGCAAAGAAGCTGTTGAGGTTGTTTAGCAGAGAGATGTTGCTGTCGCAGAGCTGTGGCGTAGGTTTATAGTCTGTGATGGTCTGAATGCCCTGCCACAGGCTCCGTGTGTCTCTGCTGTCTTTAAAATGGCAGGTTATCTTGTGTGTGTATTCCTGCTTTGCTTTCCTGATGCCGCGGGACAGGTTGGCTCTCGCTGCTCTCAGGCCAGTTTCATCCCCGGCTCTGAAGGCGTTGTCTCTGGCCCTCAGCAGCCGATGGACATCCCCTGTCAGCCATGGCTTCCGGTTAGCTCGGGTGATGATGGTTTTTGTGTGGGTCACATCATCAATGCACTTACTGATGTAAGAAGTAACAGTGTCTGTGTACTCCTCAATGTCCGTGTGGTTGTTGTATGTGGCTGCCTGCTTAAACATTTCCCAGTCAGTTGTGTCAAAGCAGTCTTGAAGAGCAGAGGAGGCCCCCTCTGGCCATACCCGTACCTGCTTCGGAACCGGTTTGATGACTTTCACTCTCGGTCTGTATGCTGGCATTAGCATAACAGTGGTGTGGTCAGAGAGTCCAATGTGGGGGAGGGGGGAGGCCTTGTATGCTCCTTTGTGAGTAGTGTAGACCAGGTCCAAAGTGTTATCTCCTCTTGTTGGGAAATCAACATGCTGGTGAAGTTTTGGAAGGAAAGTCTTGAGATCAGCGTGATTAAAATCTCCAGCGAGGATGATGAATCCATCTGGGTGTGCTGTCTGTTGTTCACTGATGGCCTGATACAGTTCACCAAGTGCCGTATTCCTGTCACTGTTGTTGGGGGTGGGAGGGATGTAAACAGCGACTAGCAAAATCGCTGTAAATTCCCTCGGCAGATAGAAAGGACGGCACCTTATGATCATAAACTCTGCCAGTGGTGAACAGTGTTTGCATACCACCACAGCGTCCCGGCACCACGCATCACGGATGTAAACACAGACCCCACCAGTCTTGCCTCCGTTTACGAGGGCTCTGTCCGCTCGATAGCATGTTAGCTGCTCCAGTTGTACAGCGGAGTCTGGGATGTTGTCATTTAGCCATGTTTCAGTGAAGAGAAACACACAGCAGTTACTCACGTTTCGATTCGCTGATCTCAGCAGTCGTATGTGATCCATTTTATTGTCCAGGGATCGTACATTTGCTAGAAGGATGGATGGTATGGCTGGGCGAGTTGGTCTAGCCGCTAGCCTAGCCCGGATACCTCCGCGTTTGCCCCTCTTCTGCTTCCTCTCGCACCGCTTGCGGCGCCTCCTTTCCGGGGGAGGAGTAGCAGTCGAGTCTGGTGTGGTTGCGGGCCGGCGGAGTAGTCCGAGCTCCTTTGTTGTCTCTGTTTGTGCAGTATCCAAAGTGTTGTAAAGCTGGCTCCTGCAGATATCTAGCAGAGCCTGTCGACTGTACTTGTATTCCGGTGTAGACAGACGAGACGAAGACGAAAAACTTTCGGACAAACACTTACTAAAAGAACAAAACACCGCACAGTCGGGACAGAGAGGGGTCGCTGCGTCTACACGCGCCGCCATCTTGAAAAGTAACAATCTCCCATTCCCTTTCAAAGCCACCTGCGTTTGCACCTTCACAGATTCCTAATATGATAGCGGAGAGTAAGACGATTTACAGCTGCCGAAACAGACAGGCTCGTGCACGTAGTTAAAGGGTGCGAGCATGGAATAGGTTATACGGATCAATATTATGATCAATATTATCCAGACTAACCGTTATGACGTGTTTTGATATGCACAATAATAGTCTTTCACATTAGGGCTTATAACCCGTGTCGGTGTTATTTCCCAGAAATATAATAACAGGAAAACGGGAGCTACCAGAACATGGCTTCCCTCTCAGCTTAGAAAACGCCAAATTAGCCTGCTTGTTTAACAAATTTAATTTGATTATAGGCCTCCAATGAAGCAATGTCAAACATCAATTCCATGAGGCTGTTCTCACAGCAAAAAACATTTTTATGAACATTCTGGAATTCAACAATGTTTTCTTAATTGGGATTTTTTCTTGGGTAGAACAGAAGCCAATTACGCAAACATCAGTTAATCCCAAAATGTTTGTAAAAACGTTTTAAAGAACGTCTTAAGAACAAATTTGTTCGTAGAGTGATTGGTGAATGAGGCCCATTGTGTATACATTTATTTCATATGTAGCCTCCCTAAGTAAGTAGTAGTCACAGAAGTATAGGGAGCTGTCACTTTTACCTCAGAGTGTAGGCTATTAGTCAGTTTGTTTTGTTTTACTGTGCGACACTGGTGGCCTTGCTAGAATTGCTTTAGCTATGGTAAATCGAACGCAAATTTCTGCCGGCAATCCGCCTCGGTATTGAGTCAATATTTTACAAACATTTCATAACATCAAGCTTTTAAAAAGGTAGGCTATCAATTGCAACGGTATTATGAGTATAGTACAGCTAGTCAGTAATGCAGTCACTTCATCAACCAACAAAAACAATGCAATGAGATCAAGGTTTGGGAATATCTCAGTCATCTGTCATTAGAATATTAGGCTACGTTATACCAAACAATAAATGCCTTCTGCAGACCCCACACCATCTGACAATACGGGTTCCTGTTGATGTTCACCAACTATAAAAAATAAAGCCAACTTCACCCTTATTCTAGCTTAAATAATTAAAAGTCTGTTTAAATGCATATCCACAAATTATTTTACGAGCTGCAAAGGCCTAGGCTATAAGAGGCTGACAATTAGCCAAATATACTTGACTAGTCAGTATATTATTTTTTGGTTTCATTTTAATCAGCAAGATTTTTAAATAAAAATTTTTGAATAGGCTATGGCAACATGATTCGTAGCATAGGCTACCTCCCGCTACTATATTTCTATGGTGAATTTGCGACACAGACCCGTTCCCTATCAACCAATAACTCTGGGCATAGTAAGTAAGTGGGTTCATGAAACAAATCGTTATCCATAGCAATCAGGGCAACCTCGCCCTTTCTCTTAGTTTAAAGGGGCGGTCACACTTCCAGAAAATTGTGCGAATATTTTCTTCGTCTGCCATTCACTTCCATTCAAAACTGTGCAAAGGGCGAATAAACTGCATCATTTCCCGCTGCAAAGCAAATTCAGAGATTTTCGCAATTTTCCTCAGGTCAAAGTTCAACTATGAACTATGGTTACATTGAACATGGTCATGTTGCTAGCTTTCTCGGACACAAGATCGCTATATTGCTCATAGCAATATACTTTCGCTATCCGTCGTTTCTCTCAATATGTGAGGAATTGTCTCCATGAATGTATTTGCTCATATTGAGAAACGCTGTCTGCAGCTCTGAACCATTTCTCTACAGCCTATGCTCTGAACACAGTGTTGCCAGATTTTAAAACTATAAACATGCCGAATCTTAATAAAAATAGCCCAATTTGGATAAAATAGGCTACATTAAGTTATGAACGGAAGGGCTTACGCAAAATCAGGGAAAGCAAGCTTGCACACACAAAAAGCAAGTTGAGCAACATAGAAGTAGTGGGCGAGAAACGAGCAGCCTATGTTTCTATGTTGCTCAACTTGCTTTTTGTGTGTGCAAGCTTGCTTGCCCCGATTTTGCGTAAGCACAGAATATTTGATTAGCAAAATAGCTTAAACGAAAAGACATGGCAGTCAACGTGCGTTCAAAGATAAGATACGGTGGTCTACACAACAGTAAAGTTTACAGATCAGCCACGTCTCCCGTCTCCCCGTTAAAGCATGAACACAGCATAACAGCTACTAGCCTACTTTTCCATGAGCAACTGAAAGTCAGCGTTCTTTCTGATTTTCACGATTGTCTTTCTAACCCACTGACAAGCCTCTGCATATCAAACAAAAGCAGCGACTATTAACTGGTTTCAATGAAACCGAGGAATAGGCAGAGATAGGAGGGACAAACTACACCAGAGTTCATGTGAATAATTAGCTGAACGAGGAAGATAAAAAACGCCAAATATAACAAAAAATAGCCCAAATTATGACAAGCTGCAAAAAGTCATTTTCCCCCGCACAATAACATTAAAATAAATATCCCAATTGGGCTGGAATACACCCAATCTGGCAACACTGAACACATACAGTTAGAAGGGTGTGAACGAGGTGAACTTAGTGGGTGGAGCAAAGCAAGTTGATTGACAGATTGTGCTCGTTGGGAAATGACAATCGGTAAATATATATGGAAATAAATTGGGAAATATATATAGAAATAAATGAAATATTTGAAAAAATATTTGAAAATAAATTTGAAAATAAATGTAATAACTTAAATTAATTGCACATACATTTACATTTCTATATTCATTCCCAGATTTATTTATTTATTTCCACATTTATTTATTATTGTGGCACTCTCGGTGTTCCATACAACACACAAACAAACACACCAAATAAAGACATACAATATCAAATTAAAGGTATACTATGTAGTTTCAGAACGCTAGATGGCGATATAGAGCACGTAGGAGAAAAGGGCTCCTTAGACACGCACGACGAAACACAAGCATTGTGGTGGCATTTCACACATATTTTCTCTGACCGTGGACTCAATTCAATTCGCTTTATTGTCATGACAAGACATTGCATCTGTATTGTCAAAGCATACTGAATTAAAACAGTCGAAGACATACATCTAACTCTGAACAATACAAAACAGCAAAGACTAGAAACGAATGAACAGTAACCATACATGAAAACAATAACTTTTCTTTGATAATGGATTTAGAAATAACAATAATGTAAAATAATAAAGTACAATTAAAAATAATAATTATCAATAGAAATGATAATAATGATGATGAAAACGACACATATGATCTTATAAAGTGAATATAATAAATATAAAAAATTTAAATTGGTTTATAATGATCTCTGTCACTCACTGTCCCTAAGACGATGGCAGGCAGCTATATATTGTACTGCCAGGTCACAGCACGTCCTCTCCTCTCCTAAGAGGATGGGGAGTTTTTGGATGTCTGTTAAATTTTTTAATTGAGGGTATCTGATTTATTTTGGGAAAATATTTATTTCTGATTTGATTGTATTTTTCGCATTTTGTGATAAAGTGCCGCTCCGTCTCAACTTCGTTGAGCTGGCAATGTTTCTCCTCACGGAGTCTGTTGACTCTGTCACGGTCACTCTAATCAAGCTGTACTCTTCCCCTGGCCCTGCCTCGCCCACCACGAACACAATTGTTGCTTTGGATAAAAGCATCTGCTAAATTACTGTAATGTAGGCTAATGTTTATGTAATGACTGCCCCTCACCCTTACTCTGGGGCCGCGACCACTGGATGTTGATGGCTACAGAATGAACCGAGCAGAATTACAAAATGATGATTTTGAATAATTTTATGAAAATGAACAGTGGTCAAATTTACAGAGCAATAGCTAAGATTACTAATTTATATGCTTTGAGCATGTAACGTAGTCTCCATTTACATGATCAAAGTTTGATCAAATATGATAAATTGACTATTGTCAACAATAAACAAACATCACGACAACAGATAGCCTTAGCTATCGATAGCTGCTACCTTATGGGAAGGATGTTCTTATCTGTTCTGTAGTTACTTCGATGACTTCGTTCCTTCGTTTCTGTATGTACTTATCGTATGTCACTTTGGATAAAAGCATCTGCTAAATGACTATGTAATGTAATGTAGCTAGATGTATGGTCGCTATTTTTATAATGATATTGTTACCTCCTCGGCTGAAAACATCTTGCTAATGAGTAAGGGCAGAAACATACCTCACACAAATAGCTACGCGAACGTGGACGGTTTTTATTTTGCCATGAGATTTGTGAAAGACAAACCAGAGGAAAGCACAGATCGAACAAGAAAGTTGTTTACTGTTGTTGCTGCTATAGCGTCCCTTGCTGCAACGCTCTGGCTTGTCTTTCACAAATGTCATGGCAAAAGGAAAAACTGTTCGCGTAGTTTGAAGCGTCCACATTCGCGTATTTGCATGAGGCATGTTTCAGTCCTAAGCTAAAATAAGAGTTTACCTGGAAGCCTGCCCACATGGCCTGGCCATGTCAATCAAATGAGCAGACTTTTATTGTTAATGGCGTTTACACAATTTTAGCTGTTTCTGGCTTTAAAAATGGCGGCGGGATGTCAACAGTATAACATTCAAAACATTAACAAAAAAACACTTTAACAAAAAAACACGAACGACTTGAGGTAGGAAATACATTCAACATGTTTATTAGACCACAAGGACACATACAATGTTTTTTCGGGAGAAAATTTGAATGTAAACAAAGTACGAGTTGTTTACAATGAAACTACATAGTATACCTTTAAGTGAATTAAATTGGAATACAGCCATGATTAAAAATAGCCCCCGCTGTCCCGAGATGTCCAGTGTCATTTAGCAGTCCAACACACAAACTCCGCCTCCACAAATTTCCTCCATACACGCAGTGTTGCCGTCTCTGTACTGTCGAAGCAGAGCACCGAACTGCATCAGCCTTTCCACTTGTCACCTCACTCCTCCCCCGCACCATCTTCTCTTTCCCTTCCATGGTTGCCCTTTGAAGACTGCCTGCACTCTCTGATCAGTCCCGACATCTTCAACCCCGGTGAAGAGCGATGGTAAACTTTGCTGCTGCAGATCCAACGGACATTCCCGAGCATATGTTGCGAATGCGTCTCCATGGTGACGACCACAAACAAAATTATCCCGGCGAGACAATTCGCCAATATCATCAAAACAAGCGGCAGGAGTGCCCTGAAAAATCTCCAGCACGCCTTCCCGCACCACAACAGACACACAGCGTATGAAAAAACAAAAGACAAAAGCCCGACACAACAAAATACATTCAAATTAACAAACACGAACACGAGAGACAGCTGGACTACATGTCGCCATTACAGCGCCGCGTGACGTCAGCAATGCTTCTTTTAATATCTTGCCAAAATTTAAAATGGAGGAATTCGCTCATTCTGGCTGTGTATCTCAGCATTCAGTGCTGTACAATAACTACACAACTACAGAAACAAAATAAAACAGATTTAGCTTGGTTTGCAGTCAGCCGCCAAATGGGACTTCAATAGTACATTACATTTCTGTAACGTTAGAGGTTTTAAAGTTATCTGACGATACTAGCAGAGAACGATTCATTGCTAACTAATGTTAGTATTCAGTGTATCACAGCCGACTGGTAGCTAGCCACCTAGCTACCATTCGACTGTGCTGCATGAATGCTAGCTATGAAAAAAGTATTTAAAAAAAAAAAAAAGTATTAGCTGGACTCGTCAGTTAACTTTAAAACCTCTACAGATATGTTCCCTAGATACATTACATTCATTTAGCAGATGTTTTTATCGAAAGCGACATACAATTAGTGCATACAGAAGGTCATCGAAGTAACTACAGAACAGATTAGACAAAGCACATCCTTCCCATAATGTAGCAGCTATCCCCAGTAACGAACATTGAGTGTAGTTCACAGTAAACTGTGGGTAAATCCGCTATATTATAATTCTATTGTAAATACGATAACATCAAACAAACAGTTACAGACAAAAAACACAGGGAACAGGTACAAGAAAAGGTCCTAGTTCCTATTGGTATATCAGCAGAGGTGGAGTCTGAAGAGGTGTGTCTTCAGGCCGCGACGGAACACAGGCAGTGTTGGAGTAGAACGTAGGGGAATGGGGAGTTTGTTCCACCACTGGGGAGCTAGGGTGGAAAAGCTCCGCAGTCGGGACGAGCAAGAGCCATTGACACGGAGGGCGGGGAAGTGCGAGTTTCCCTGCTGTAGCAGAGCGAAGTGGTCGAGCAGGAACATAGTGCTGGATTAAGTCTTGCAGGTAGGAGGGGCCTGTCCTATTGGCTGCAGTGTAGGCCAGGGTCAAAACTTTAAACCTGATCCTGGCCGCAACCGGCAGCCAGTGGAGTGACCTCAGCAGGGGGGTGACGTGAGAATATTGGGAGGTTGAACACAAGCCGGGCAGCTGAGTTCTGGATCAGTTGAAGAGGCAGAATGGCGCAGGCCGCTAGGCTTGCGAGCAGGGAGTTGCAGTAGTCCGGGCGTGAGGTGACCATGGTCTGGACAAGAAGCTGGGTCGAGTAGATGGTCAGATACGATCGAATCCTCCTGATGTTGTACAGGAGGAACCTGCAGGACCGTGCCGTTGCCTTGATGTGCGCAGTGCGCAGCTCCTGGTGAGTACAAGGTTCTAGTTGGTTACCAGCTTTGTGGGTGGCAGGCGATGGGGACTGAGTGAGGGCGAAGGACTGGAGGAGTGAGGCAACACTGGATAGCTGGGAACTCTCTGGTTGGAGGTTGAAGTCTCCCAATAGGATTACAGGGGTGCCATCCTCAGAGAAGGAGCTCAGGAGAGTGTCCAGTTCATCCAGGAAAGCGCCGAGCGGACCTGTAGGGCGATAGAGAACAACAATGTTAAGTTACAATAACTGCATGAAACTCAAAGGAGGAGATATTTAGGCTGTGTACAGTGGGAATAGAGAATTTCCAGGATGTGGAAATGAGCAAACCAGTGTCCCCCGCCTCGGATAGGGGGCGTGGGAGAAGGAGTAGCCAGCAGCTGGAGTGGCTGTGTTATCAAGAGTGATCCAGTTCTCAGTGAGAGCCAGGAAGTGAAGGGACTTCATCTTGGCATAGGCAGTGATGAAGTCAGCTTTCTGGTCAGCTGACTGGCAATTCCATAGTCCACCCACAACTGAGTTCCTTTTGAGAGGATAGGGGTGGGCAGACCAGGTTAGCCGGGCAGCACCTGCTGTGGTTGGGCCTCCTGGAGCGAGGCATAAAGCACAGAGGAATGGGGAATAGATACATGGTAGGGGGTGATAGGACAACTTAGGTAGTGAAAGATCAGAACAAACAGACAAGTCAGAAGAATTGATGATGAGGCTGCTGTATTATGGCATCCTCTGCTTTAGCACTTTATACACTATTTGCTAATTTCTCAATTGCACTCAGCTGCTTGCAGGGCTAATTCACACAGATGAAGCTAGTTTAAATTAGCAACACAAAAGACCGGTAGTTGGCCTATTTACACAAAGCAACCCCTGAGGTATTTTATATTGTGTTATGGTTGAAACAATGTTAAAAACCTTACTAACCTGACATTAGTTTGAGGGTATTTGACGGTTGAAAGTGAAAGGTTTTTAAACGTTAGAATGGCAATGCTGCAGCTCAGTTAGACATAAACCATTGGAAAGATGTCTGAAATTGAAGGCCAGTATATAACGTCAACTTTACGTTGTAAGGTGGTTGAAATTTGAAGGTTTTTTAAACATTAAATTCACAACGTTAAAAATAGTATGTTGTAATGATGTTGCAATTTGATGGTCAATCTGAGATGTTGCATTTGAGGTATGCGAAGGTTGAAAATGACAGTTTATTCAATGTTGTAATTTGACCGTCACACAACAATGTTGGATTTATGTCCCATGATGGTTGAAAATGAAAGTTTATTCAACGTTAAGATTACAATGTCGTGGCACCATACAAAATCAAACATCATAATAATATTGCATTTGACAAAATGGGTGTTTTCTGAGTTTCTGTGTAGGCTTACCAATACGCTGGTTTTGTGGTTTCGGGGTTCGTGACGTCACAAGATCCTTAACATAAAAATGGGTGGAGTTGAGGTGATCCTAGGGTGGTCTCGGCTGGGCACGTGGTATAAAAGCAGAGACCAACGTTTTTTTTTCCTCTTTGAGACTGAGACCCTTGTATTGCTAACTAGCTAGTTCAAGTTCAAATGCGAATTGCTTTGTATTACTGCTAACGTTAATATTACGACTTATATCGACACACCCTTTCACTCCTTGACCGTATGAATATTCATAATATTACTATGTGGCATCATTCTCATATGACCACACCTACTCACGAGTTCCAGTTCAAATTGAAGCGGCAAAAAAGGCCTTAGAAAAGGCTCTTTAAAAGGTAATAAATAAATAGACCTGGCATGACATCCCTTGACATCCCTTGTGACAGGATAAAGGGTAACCAGCACACATGGGGGAGTACTTGTTTTTATTTATTTTCAACATTTTTTTTTTTTATTGAAGAGCTTGCCGAGATTCAAACTTTAATAGGCTATAGGCTATTTGTTTGATATTAACACTGTGCATTACCGCTGCACCACCATGACTGCGTGGGAAGACACGTTGGCTGCTGTATACCCTTTCTTTGAAGTTATGGTCTGATTATCATCTGGTAATAGCTGCACCTATGATGTGTCAGTTTTGGCAAGTGCCGTAATTGTAATGGGTTGTGCTTGCCTTTCCCTAGCTCTGCGGGCGTTCGTTACCTGTATTAAGCACTCCATCGGATTTTTCACATTCCACGCCGAGTTTTCGTTTCGCCAGCACTTAGTGATTTCACCTGTTCATGGTTTCCGCCGGCTATTTATACTTTGCATCTTCCGGTATCGGCGCTTCCATGTTAATTCGCTTAACTGTCAAGCCGGTAAGGTTTAGGATCAGTACGCCCTATCGAACGCTTTGTTTCAGCTTTGCTAAACAACGCGGGTCTTGGTAGAAGTACTGTAGTATTCTTATTCCTCTCGCTTTTAGTGCGAGTTAGTTAGTTTGTTCGGTCGCGCTATTTTTGGCTCTTTCCTACGAGCGTTTCGCCCGATACTTCCGGGTTTGTTTTTCCTTTGTTTGTTCCGTCGCCTCTTTAGATTCCTCTCTTCTTGAGAGTAGAGGTTTTGTTTTCTAAAAGTATTTTCTCTCGCTGACTTATTTGTCAGTTCGCCCAATTTGTTGGGTTGTTTTCTTTTCTCTCTCCTTTTAAGTCTCCTTCCTCACTCCCCTGTTTTGGGAGCTGGAGCTTTTCTGTTTTCCTTTTTCCCTCTCCCTCCTATAGAGTCCGCTCTGTTTTATTGGTGTCTCTCCAGAGTCACTTGCCTGAAAACCCTTCTGTCGCGTTTGGTCCTCCAAACCAACTCACTCCCTTACAGAACATGGAAGCCAGTAGAGAGGTTCCAGCGACAGAGGTAGCTCAGCTCTTGGCTAGTCAGGGCGCTGCTATAGCCAGTCATGAGGAGGGCATGCGTATTCTCCAGGCCACTCAGCAGGCGTTACTTAGCCAACACAAGCAGCTTATGAGACAGTTGCAGGTACAGGCTGCCAGCCTGCGCGATGTGGCGGAGAGTCTCCAAAACCTGACTCTCGCCACTGTACCCCCCCCAGTCGCACAAGCACCACCTATAAACCCCCCACCCCCCCCCACCGGAGGCGAGGGAGCCCAAACTCCAACTTCCCCTTCGTTACGGTGGTGAGCCGGGGAAGTGCAAAGGGTTCCTAACCCAGTGTTTAATTTTTTTCAAAGCGCAGGGCTCCCGTTTTCGTTCTCATAATTCCCAGATAGCATTTATACTCTCCCTCTTAACCGGTACTGCTCTCGAGTGGGCCGACCCGCTTATTAGAGCCAATGCACCGATGATGAGCCACACGGATCAGCTTATGGCAGAGATGACGTCAGTCTTTGACCATGACGTCTCCGGTCAGGAGGCGGCCATGCGACTGACCTGTCTTCGCCAGGGCACCGAGACGGTGGCAGCCTTTTCCATCGGGTTTCGAGCACTGGCAGGGCAGACTGGATGGCCCGATGGGCCACTCAGTTCTTTGTTTCTGAACGCCCTGTCCGATCCTGTAAAGGACGCTCTGTCGGTGCTCGAGCCTCCCGCCACGTTCGGCGCCCTAGTTTCCACAGCCATCCGTGTGGATAACCGCATTCGGGAGAGAGAACGTGAGAGGGCTAAAGGGGGAAACAGATATCACCCCACCCGCTATTCACAGTTTTCTGCATCACCATCCCCCACCTCTTCCTCCTTTAGTCTGGGAGAACCTATGCAGGTGGATGGGGCAGCGTGGAGCAAACCCAAGGGCGCTAGTCTGTGGAAGGGGAGGTGTAGATATTGCCAGAAAGAGGGGCATATGAGAGATCAGTGTCCTAAGCTAGTGGGAAAAGGGGACTCTCGCTAGGGGAACCGAGGGTTCTAGCGAGAGAGGTTCATGTCCACCCTCGGACCCTCATTTCTGTGCAACTGCTTTGGGGAGGGCGTCAGACCAGCTGTGATGCCTTTTTAGATTCCGGAGCAGTCGAATCTTTTATCGATGCTAAGTGGGTCAAAGCTCTTGGTATTCCTACCTTGATTCTTCCGCGGTCTCGTCTAGTCACGGCTCTTGATGGTCGTCCGTTGGGCACGGGGACCATTTCTCAAATCACCACCAGGGTACGCATGCGCATTCCCTATTGCGACCATATAGAGGAGATCCAGTTCTTCCTGGTCGATTCCCCAGCGTATCCACTTATTTTAGGACACTCCTGGCTTACCCGCCATAATCCTCACATTAACTGGGAGGAGGGCGGGGCTGTTATCCGTCACTGGGGTCCCCAGTGCGGACCCCACTGTTCAGTCCCTAGATTCCTCGTGGCAGGAGGGTCTCCTAGTACTCAGGCCGAGTCCGGCACTGATAGCGCACAGGAGCAGGACGGTTTTTGTTCTGATGGGGAGAACTCCCTGGTCCTCTCCGAAGGTGGCAAAGAGAGCCTAGCCTGGGATTCTCTGGCGGATGGCCCACTTATGTGGGAGGAACAGCTCACTGACTCAGAGATTGAGTGGCCTGTGTCGCTCGATTCTCTCTCGAGCGAGGAGAGCGCTAAAGTAGGGGGGGTTATAGTATTTTCCCTCCCTCCCAATGTCCCTGAGCAGTACAGAACTCTTTCTGAGGTTTTTAGCAAGCAACGGGCCACTACGTTGCCGCCTCACAGGGCTTATGATTGTGCTATTGAGCTCTACCCGGGCACTGTCCCTTCCAGAGGGTCCTTGTACTCTCTATCTGCCCCGGAGAGCGCAGCCATGAAGGCTTACATTGAGGAGTCCTTAGCCAATGGATTTATTAGACCTTCCACTTCACCGGCAGGAGCGGGGTTTTTTTTCGTTAAGAAAAAGGACGGGGGTCTTCGCCCATGTATTGACTATCGGTCCCTCAATGACATCACGGTGAAGAACCGTTATCCCCTCCCCCTGATGAACTCGGCGTTTGAACGGCTCCAGGGAGCGTCTATTTTTACCAAGCTCGATCTGCGCAATGCGTACAACCTTGTGCGTATTCGCCAGGGTGACGAGTGGAAAACCGCTTTTAATATGCATAACGGACACTACGAGTACCTGGTGATGCCATTTGGGCTCACTTGCGCCCCCTCTGTGTTCCAAGCGCTAGTGAACGACGTGCTTAGGGAGATGTTAGAGAAATTCGTCTTTGTTTATCTTGACGATATTTTAATCTTTTCTTCTGATCTCCCGACGCACGTTGTTCACGTCAAGCAGGTTTTGTCAGCGCTCCTTAAGGCTCAATTATTTGTGAAAGCGGAGAAATGCGTTTTTCACACAAACTCGGTTTCTTTTCTTGGGTTCATTGTTGCTGACGGCGAGGTACGGATGGACCCTAAGAAAGTGTCCGCGGTAAAAGACTGGCCCACTCCGTCTTCTCTCAAGCAGGTTCAGCGTTTTTTGGGGTTCGCAAATTTTTATCGGCGGTTCATCCGCAATTTCAGTGCGGTAGCGGCCCCTATTACTGCACTCACTAAAAAGACACTCCCCGGGTTCTTTCAATGGAATTCCAAGGCGAAGGCGGCATTTTCGGAGTTAAAGAGGAGATTTAGCTCCGAGCCCATACTCGTTACCCCCAACCCATCCCTTCCCTTTGTGGTAGAGGTGGACGCCTCTGAACTAGGCGTCGGAGCCATTCTTTCCCAGCACTCCCCGCTTGATCACAAGATGCACCCCTGCGCGTATTTCTCTTGTGCATTAACACCCGCAGAGAGGAACTACGACGTAGGGGACCGGGAGTTGCTGGCTGTAAAGCTAGCACTGGAGGAGTGGCGCCACTGGCTCGAGGGGGCTGAGCATCCGTTCACTGTATGGACGGATCACAAAAACCTTGAGTATGTGCAGCAAGCTAAGAGGCGTAACTCCCGTCAGGCTCGGTGGGCGTTGTTTTTTTTACGTTTCAATTTTTTTATCACATACCGTCCTGACACGCTTTCTCGCGTGTTCGACCGTACTGACAAGGATCCCATTCCTGAACCCATTGTCCACGCCGACCACATTGTGGCCCCTGTTATGTGGGCGGTCGAGGCAGCAGTACAGAAGGCTCTGAAGTCTAATCCAGATCCAGGTGGGGGTCCTCCCCACTGCCTGTTCGTTCCATCCCGGGTTAGGTCTCGAGTTCTCCAATGGGGACACGCCTCCCAGTTGGCCGGCCACCCGGGCGTTCACCGTACTAAGGACTTTGTTTCCCGGCGTTTTTGGTGGCCCGGTCTTGAGAGAGACATATGGTCCTTCGTTGCTGCCTGTCCTGTGTGTGCTCGGAGCAAGGGATCATGTGCCCAGCCCTCGGGTCTCCTGCGCCCTCTTCCCATCCCTAGCCGCCCTTGGAGTCACATCGCACTCGATTTTGTCACCGGGTTGCCGGTGTCCTCTGGTAACACGGTGATATTAGTGGTCGTGGATCGCTTCTCCAAGGCGGCTCATTTTATCGCATTTCCGAAACTCCCTTCAGCACCAGAGACAGCTCAGCTCATGGTGGACCACGTTTTCCGAGTACACGGCCTCCCTGTGGACGTGGTATCTGATCGCGGTCCCCAATTCACTGCGAGATTCTGGCGTTCCTTCTGCTCTCTATTAGGCGTGTCTGTCAGTCTTTCCTCCGGCTTTCACCCGGAGACTAACGGACAGACAGAACGCACCAATCAGACCTTGGAGAACACCTTGCGTTGTTTGGCTGCCTCCAACCCCACATCTTGGAGCCGCCACCTCGCATGGGCTGAATACGCCCATAATACCTTGCGCAATGCCTCTACTGGCCTCTCTCCGTTTGAGGCGCAAATGGGGTATCAACCTCCTTTATTTCCAGAACTAGAGAGAGATGTGGAAGTACCGTCCGCAAGGTCCTTAGTTCGAAGGTGTAAAGCAGTTTGGAGGCGTGTGCGCTCATCCCTCCTGCGTGCTACGGCCAAGCAAAAGATGGCGGCAGATAGGCGTCGCCGTCCTGCTCCCTCTTATAGGGTAGGTCAACGTGTTTGGCTCGTTACGCGGGAGTAGAGTCTCGCAAACTCGCTCCTCGTTTTGTTGGACCCTTCAAGATCCTTCAGAGAATAAACCCAGTCACCGTGCGGTTACAGCTCCCGCGCTCTATGCGCATCCACCCCACATTTCACATCTCTCGGTTAAAACCTGTGCTTGTTAGCGCCCCTCGCTCCGGCAGACAAGCCACCACCTCCTCCCCGGTTCTTGGACGGAGGCCCGGTTTATACGGTACGGCGTATTTTGGCCGAGAGACGTGTGGGCAGGGGTTTTCAGTTTCTGGTGGATTGGCAGGGCTATGGCCCTGAGGAGCGCTGCTGGGTACCATCCAGAGATATCTTGGATTCGCAACTTATTAGAGACTTCCGCAGAGATAAGACTTAGGGATCTTCTGGGGACGTCCCTTAGAGGGGGGGTCCTGTAATGGGTTGTGCTTGCCTTTCCCTAGCTCTGCGGGCGTTCGTTACCTGTATTAAGCACTCCATCGGATTTTTCACATTCCACGCCGAGTTTTCGTTTCGCCAGCACTTAGTGATTTCACCTGTTCATGGTTTCCGCCGGCTATTTATACTTTAGGTTTAGGATCAGTACGCCCTATCGAACGCTTTGTTTCAGCTTTGCTAAACAACGCGGGTCTTGGTAGAAGTACTGTAGTATTCTTATTCCTCTCGCTTTTAGTGCGAGTTAGTTAGTTTGTTCGGTCGCGCTATTTTTGGCTCTTTCCTACGAGCGTTTCGCCCGATACTTCCGGGTTTGTTTTTCCTTTGTTTGTTCCGTCGCCTCTTTAGATTCCTCTCTTCTTGAGAGTAGAGGTTTTGTTTTCTAAAAGTATTTTCTCTCGCTGACTTATTTGTCAGTTTGCCCAATTTGTTGGGTTGTTTTCTTTTCTCTCTCCTTTTAAGTCTCCTTCCTCACTCCCCTGTTTTGGGAGCTGGAGCTTTTCTGTTTTACTTTTTCCCTCTCCCTCCTACAGAGTCCGCTCTGTTTTATTGGTGTCTCTCCAGAGTCACTTGCCTGAAAACCCTTCTGTCGCGTTTGGTCCTCCAAACCAACTCACTCCCTTACAGTAATATTGCATTAAGTTATGTTGGTGATCTGAGCGTAAAGACGGCTGCATCTAAACCAAACAGGTAATTTCTAATAAAAGTGCGTGCCGGTAGCCTAATACAATTTCTAGCTGTTTCAGCCAATTCCATCAATGGGAAAGCATTCACTTTCATAGTTTTAATGGACAAACCACTGTGCATTGGTTGTTTGAAAGCTTAAATAATTTGACTTTGTATATTCTGTTAATGTCTAGTGTTCTGAATGTGATTTAAAAAGTTGACACACAAAAACTAAAACTAACACTTGGACACATGCATTTCAATTATATAGGTAAATTTACTTTAATTTTTTATGTAACTTCATAGTAATACATGGGTTGACAGTTGTGTGGGGCTGGAAGTAGCCTCTAACATAAAACTCATGAATGCCAAGTTATGCATACAACGCACTGTCTATAATAAAACTAGCAAAACCAAGGCCTGCCTATAAAAGTAGGCCTATTGATATCAAAATGAGGCCAAGTTACAACAAAACAATATTGGCTATCTTAGCTCACACAAATTAAACAAGCTCTATTCCAAAGCAATGCTACCCAATGTTTCGTAAATAATTTAATGAAACTTGGCCCTGTGTTTTTTCATCTTACCATCCGAAGTGAATGTGGTCATTCAAACTTTATGTGTCACGTGAAAGTATCAAATGTCAACAATTCAGCTGTTACACTTAAAAAATTTACAAATCACTACACTATATCTTTAACAATTGTCTGCATCCAGTGCTTTGGGTGTATGCAAACCACATCATGAGAAAAATGCATTATATTATTATTGTTAAAATCTCACACAATTGTAAAATTGTGTTCACAAATAAGATTTCTTTTGTTTTACATTTTAAAATAAATTATACTATTTTACTACATATTTGACTACACTTTATCTGACCCACAAACATGCACATACACATAGTAGACTTTATCCCCCCCCCCCCCCCCCCCCCCTTCTCTAGTGTAGATTAATGTTTCTTGGTATAAATGTATGTTTGTAAATGTGAATGTTATATGCTGCTAGAAAAATATATCCATGGGGATAATAAAGTAGCCTGTCTATCTATCTATCTATCTATCTATCTATCCAGTTGCAATTTTAAAACATTTTGTACATTTTGTACTTGACAACCAAGTATAAATATATCCTTTCTGGAGTGTAATTTTTCCTCAGCTGCTTACAATATTCATTTAAATGATGTGTTCTTCCATGAAGAATTTTTTGTTAGTTGACACTTTGATGTGATGCACAAAGTTTGAATGACCATCTTTCAGATGGTAAGATGAAAAAGCACAGGGCCAAGTTGCATGAAATAATTTAGGAAACATTGGGTAGCATTGCTTTGTAATAGAGCTTGTTTAATTTCTGCGAGGTAAGATAGCCAATATTGTTTCTTGTAGCTTAGCCTAATTTTGATATCAATAATTTTAATGGCAGACCTAGATAGACAGTGCTTTGTATGCATGAGTAACTTGGCATTTTTGTATGTTGAAAACGTTTTTTGTTGAAACATCATTTGTTTTTGTACTGTGTTTGTTATGAGTAACTGATAATGACAATGCATATACATTTATGCACCATAAGAGAATTATATCTAGAAAGAGAGATGCATACATATACACAAACACACATGCATTCTGGCTAAAAGAAACACATATGCCTGGATTCTGTCATTTCCCATTTACCATGAATTACAAATAAATTAAAGTTTTAGTCATATTTTTAAATGGATGACCGTACTTGTTTTTAATGGGTTATTGTAGCCTACATGATAGACCTACTTATGGTGTGTATGTCAGAAGATTAACTAGCTACAATAATTTTACAAACGTGTCTTTTGCAAGGTAGCTACAGTAGCTTATAAAGTTGTTAAAATATAACACTAGGAACGCCACACTGGTCAATGACTGTTGTCACAAAGAAATTCAATAAATCTGCTGTCATGGAATCCATATAGCTATCCCTTTGTGACTTTTCCTGAACGTATGTATTGAACATTCTGATATAATTTGAATATTAATATTGCATAAGGAAATAAAGTTATAAACACTTACTTAAATGGCCATGAACGGTGAAACTAACCATCATTTATCTTGCCTGTATAATTGATAATGTTGGTCTTGCGACGTTTGATCTGTGTTGCCTAGTAAAGAATCATTATTTATTAAGCTACTGTATGACTTATGCTAGCTATAAAGGGGGAAGCTATATAAGCTACTGGGGAATGTGACAGAGAGCTAGAAAATGCTTTGTGTTTAAACTTTATTTTCTCTGCCTGACAACACTGATTAAAAATAGCCCCCGCTGTCCCGAGATGTCCAGTGTTATCAAGCAGTCCAACACACAAACTCCGCCTCCACAACTTTCCTCCATACATGCAGTGTTGCGGTCTCTGTCCACTGTCAATACGGAGCACCGAACTGCATCAGCCTTCCCACTCGTCAATATTATCAAAACGAATCATCAAATCTCCAGCCCGCTTCCCCATCCCACGACAGACACACAGCGCATGAAAAAAACTAAAGACAAAAGCCCGACACAACAAAATGCATTCAAATTAACAAACACGAACACGAGAGACAGCTGGACTACATGTTGCCATTACAGCGTAACTTCCATGAAGTTATTAGAGCACGAAACTTCTTGTGTTCACAAAAACTTGCCTCTTAAAGCCTGAGGGTATGCTCTTTTTCAGAATTCTCTGGTGGCGCATTGGTTTAAGAAGTTGCTTCTTAGGCTGTAGGTTCTCCCTTTTGTGGTGATGCAAGTTCGAATTTCACCTTTGCAAAAGTCTTTTTCGCTGTGTCTGCCACAGTTCTTGTAAAATCGCCCTCAGTTCACTGATCAGTTTAGGTTTTATATCTTCTGATGGAAAGCAGTATCCTCTTCATGAAAATAATAATTTATAAAAAGACAAAAAGAATCAGACGCTCCAGAGTGGTGTGAGGGTTTGGGAGCGCTACTATGATGAGCCAAACGCGACAAAACAAAGGGATGAAAACCTCCCGGCTGTAGCCAAACTAAAAACACCCTTGTAAAACGGGATAGCATGTAACACGAACAGGCGTATTAGAGGACAAAACTCCTCGGCAGAGCCAAACAATAACCTCCCTGGTAAAACGGGATAGCCAAGAAAACTGGCACATGTAAACAAAGGAGGAAAGGAGAGAACAGGAAAAAACAAGGCACCTTCGGAACGTGACGCCCGATAACTGGTGAAATAAATGAAAATAATATAAAACACAAACTCTCAGAAACAAAGAGAGTAGGGAGAGAAAACAGAGAAAACGAAAAAATTAGGGAACAGAAAACGAATTCCCTGAGCTTCAGGCAGTTGAAAGCTCTACTGCGAAAACAAGAAAAGAAAATCTTAAGCAGTTACAGAGAACACAAACAGCCCTGACATTCGTAATGAAACGAAATTAGAAAGAAGCTCCCGGAAGCGGAACCCAGGGGAATAAATACCTGGCGCCAGGTAAGACAGGTGAAAGGGATAATCACCTGGGTAAAGCTAAATCCCGCAGCGGAACGCAGAAAATCTGATAGATCGGAAACGTGGCAGGCATGGGAAACGAGAAAATGGTGGGAGACTATGACAAGTGGGATTCAAACGTTAAACGCCGGAAGTAGCCGAAACATTTCCAGAGCCACATATGATCATGTTGTGCCACAGAACAGAACACACACACCACTAGCTAGAAAATAGGCCTACTCTAAGAATGATGTGCAATCTTCTTTTTTTATAAAACCAGGGTGTTATGTTACATTTGCATTCCTCTGTAGATCGCTCTCTGGTAATTGTTTCTATGGAATCATTTGATTTGAATATCTGAACCTGAATATCTGCCTATGCTTGTTGATGTTCATAACTTGTTAAGATGTGCATCTTCTGTGGGAGTTATATATAGGCCTAGGCTGTTAGGATCCTGTAATTCTGTCTGTTTATTCTTTATTTAGTATTATTTTCCTGATTTATTTTCCCTCGCGATTGTCAGTCCGCGTTCCGTGTTTTCTGAGATTCCACTCCCTGTCTTTGTCATTGCACTATTCGGGTGATTTTGGGAAAATTTGGGTTTCCTCTGTATTTCGTATCTCGTTTTCTTCCTTCTGACTTTATTTATATTTGTATATAATACTAATGTACTAATCATACTAACTATTAGATTAGATTTAATACTAACCTGTTAACAAACTAACGTGTATATAATACTAACCAGCTAACCTACTAACATTAGGGTTTTTGAGTTCACTACTAACATTACTAATTACTAATTAATCTTGAGTTTCTACCTGCAGCTGTCATTTCCCTCCTCGTTATCCTATCCCTGTATTTATCTGTGATTTCACATTCTCTGCACGTGTCCACTTTTGTGTACCTCCCCTCTGAGCTGTGCTCTTGTTTACCTGCTAACCCCAGGCCGTTTGTTATCATTGTGTATTCCAGTCCGTGTTTTACGTTTCCCCCGTCATTGTATTATTGGTCCTTGTTAACCCTCACTGTTCTCACCTGTGTGCTCTCCCATTTCCCCTCTTCACACCTGATTCATTTTGGTGTAATCTTCTCCCTGTGTATTTAAACCTTGTTATTTCAGTCTGTCTTCGCGAGTTCCTTGTACCCATATTTTGCTTCTGTGTTGCCTTGTTTTTCCTAGAATCTGCCCGAGTTGTTTTGTTTATTTCCGAGTATCTGTTTTCTAGTTTTTAGTTTCCCTCGTCCGTTACCTGTTGTTGTTTTATTTCTGTTTTGTTCCTCCTCTGCCTCCCCGGTTTCCTGCCTGTGTTCTCGCGACCCTGGTTTTGGATCCTGCTTTTGTACCTTTGCTGTGCCTTCCCGGTTTGACCCCTGCCTGTTCCTTGACCACTCTTTGGACTGTGCTTTGTACCGTTGCCCTGTCTCCCCGGTTTTTGACCCAGCCTGTTTACCACGGATTTCTGCCTTGCCTTTAATTAAACTTCGGTTTTTTATACGCCTGCCTGCGTTTGGGTCTTTCCCCCACCAACACCTAACAGAAGGAACTCGACAGTTAGGACCCAGCGGGCGGTCGCCAGTCATGGCGACTGGGGATTATTTTTTTTTTGACCCCTTCCTTGACAACACCTCCTATGAGGAATACCTCATGGGTATCTGGGGGCAGAACCCTGAGTTCGCCCGTCGGCATGCCGACCACCACCCATCACCCCGGACCCTTTATCAGCCCACCTCTCACTCCGTTGGGCTCGGGATCTTAACCCTCCAGCCGGCCAGCCCTGAGCCCACTACCCCTTCAACCACCCAACCCCAACCGTCACCCTTTGATGGGACCCACCTGGTCCTGTGTCCGGGTAACTATGGGCCCAGGAGGAAACGAGGGGGTCCTGGTTCCCGGCTCCATCGACGGAGGATCCATTTTCCACCCGTCCGTGTATACCCCTGTCCCGCCACGTTCCAGCCCTCCTGTCCCGCCACGTTCCAGCCCTCCTGTTCCGTCCCCTTCCAGCCCTCCTGTCCCATCCCCTTCCAGCCCTCCTGTCTAGGAGAGCCAGCTATCCGCCTGTCCTGAGCTGCAGAGCCAGCTATCCGCCTGTCCTGAGCTGCAGAGCCAGCTATCCGCCTGTCCTGAGCTGCAGAGCCAGCTATCCCCCTGTCCTGAGCTGCAGAGCCAACTATCCGCCTGTCCACCAGAGCTGTAGAGCCAGCTGCCGCCTCCTGTCCCTGGGCCGCCTAGCCTACAGCTGCTCATTCGTCGCCGCCCTCCAGGGCGATGCAGCCATCGCCGCCGGCCTCCAGGGCGATGCAGCCGTCGCCGCCGGGCTCCTGAGCGGTGTTGCCTGCACCGCCGACCTCCTGAGCGGTCCTGCCTGCGCCGCCGCCGCCCTCCTGAGCGGTCCTGCCTGCGCCGCCGGCCTCCTGAGCCGTCCTGCCCGCACCACCGCCGGCCTCCCGAATCGTCTCTCTCGCCTGTCCTGAGCTGCAGAGCCAGCTATCCGCCTGTCCTGAGCTGCAGAGCCAGCTATCCGCCTGTCCTGAGCTGCAGAGCCAGCTATCCCCCTGTCCTGAGCTGCAGAGCCAACTATCCGCCTGTCCACCAGAGCTGTAGAGCCAGCTGCCGCCTCCTGTCTCTGGGCCGCCTAGCCTACAGCTGCTCATTCGTCGCCGCCCTCCAGGGCGATGCAGCCATCGCCGCTGGCCTCCAGGGCGATGCAGCCGTCGCCGCCGGCCTCCAGGGCAATGCAGCCGTCACCACCGGGCTCCTGAGCGGTGCTGCCTGCGCCGCCGACCTCCTGAGCGGTCCTGCCTGCGCCGCCGCCGCCCTCCTGAGCGGTCCTGCCTGCGCCGCCGGCCTCCTGAGCCGTCCTGCCCGCACCACCGCCGGCCTCCCCAACTGTCTCTCCTGCGCCGCCTTCTGGCCTTCATTTCCCTCCTCCGGACCCCCTCCACCCACTCGGCATTCCGGACATTATAGACTTTCCCAGTGTTCACCCCTATTCCTTTTCACCCTCCTGACCGTTTATCCCTCCTCCACCCACCCTGCTCGGCGTTCCGGACATTTTTGGGACTGTCCTTGGGACGTCTGGAAGCCGTCCCTTGGGGGGGGGGGGGGGGGGGGGGGGTACTGTTAGGATCCTGTAATTCTGTCTGTTTATTCTTTATTTAGTATTATTTTCCTGATTTATTTTCCCTCGCGATTGTCAGTCCGCGTTCCGTGTTTTCTGAGATTCCACTTCCTGTCTTTGTCATTGCACTATTCAGGTGATTTTGGGAACATTCGGGTTTCCTCTGTATTTCGTATCTCGTTTTCTTCCTTCTGACTTTATTTATATTTGTATATAATACTAATGTACTAATCATACTAACTATTACATTAGATTTAATACTAACCTGTTAACAAACTAACGTGTATATAGTACTAACCAGCTAACCTACTAACATTAGGGTTTTTGAGTTCACTACTAAAATTACTAATTACTAATTAATCTTGAGTTTCTACCTGCAGCTGTCATTTCCCTCCTCGTTATCCTATCCCTGTATCTATCTGTGATTTCGCATTCTCTGCACGTGTCCACTTTCGTGTGCCCCCCCTCTGAGCTGTGCTCTTGTTTACCTGCTAACCCCAGGCCGTTTGTATCATTGTGTATTCCAGTCCGTGTCTTACGTTTCCCCCGTCATTGTATTATTGGTCCTTGTTAACCCTCATTGTTCTCACCTGTGTGCTCTCCCATTTCCCCTCTTCACACCTGATTCCTTTTGGTGTAATCTTCTCCCTGTGTATTTAAACCTTGTTATTTCAGTCTGTCTTCGCGAGTTCCTTGTACCCATATTTTGCTTCTGTGTTGCCTTGTTTTTCCTAGAATCTGCCCGAGTTGTTTTGTTTATTTCCGAGTATCTGTTTTCTAGTTTTTGGTTTCCCTCGTCCGTTACCTGTTGTTGTTTTATTTCTGTTTTCAGTCTGTTTTGTTTTCTTTTTGTTCCTCCTCTGCCTCCCGGTTTTGACCCCTGCCTGTGTTCTCGCGACCCTGGTTTTGGATCCTGCTTTTGTACCTTTGCTGTGCCTTCCCGGTTTGACCCCTGCCTATTCCTTGACCACTCTTTGGACTGTGCTTTGTACCGGTGCCCTGTCTCCCCGGTTTTTGACCCAGCCTGTTTACCACGGATTTCTGCCTTGCCCTTTATTAAACTTCGGTTTTTTATACTTCTGCCTGCGTATGGGTCCTTCCCCCACCGACACCTAACATAGGCTACTTTAATTTATTGATTTGATTATAGGTTAACATGTTGTGAGCAAAAATAATCTTTATTTTTTATGAATTTGGAATTTGAACAGTGTAACTAGGCCTAGGCTACTACGAATTAAAATGTTTTTTAGCCGTTGCTTATAACGAGTCCCCGGGTCAACACCTGGCCGAAACTAGAATAAAATAGATAACGATTTATTAGCCTATGATAAATAAATAGTTTATGATTTATATAAAGATTTGGAATGCTCTTTCTTCCTGTGGAGCAGGAGTGAGAATTGACGTCATTTGCAGAGCTGTACGAAATTGAGTCATTGCAAACTCAATTCCCAGAATTTAAAAAGCGCTTATAATAATTTCTTACATGGAAAGAGGACTACATCACAACAACAACGGCGATGATTATATGGTATTGGCAGGAACGCGCATTTCATGCATCTAAGCTGTTCTTCTCTCTCTTAAAGCTCCTCTTTTGAAGGAAAAAGGTGTTGCGTTGCAGTGTTCTTTTTAAACCATTAAGCAGTTATCCTGATACAACTTGTATGACATTGTATAATAACGTTATTTAACATATGTCCTGGTTCCTACGTTGAGCTGTATCTTGAGTAGGCTACCGGCGTTTATGAGCCGGTGAAATAACATTTAGCCTAAAGTGTCGGCACTTTTGAGAAAGATTCACAACGTCAGGTAAAACACATTGATCCACTGTTTCATTTTTTACTCTTACACAATGATCCAAATACAACTCAAAGGACACGTTGCTACCACGTATTTTTAATGATGGCAGTATGATGTCTGGTTTCTACTTTGTCTTGTGTTTATTTCTCAATCGTCCTGATAACATTACCAAGTGACAATGCAACTACGTCTTTTTGTTCACGTTCATAAAGTGTCAAGATTAAGACGTTGTGGAAACCAGTTATTTTTGGTCATGACTGATAAACAATCAAACAACCAAAAAACAACGTTACATAGACGGTCGCGTGGGCAAAAATTTACCAACTGACCCCTAATACTTCAATTTACTTAACCCCTTGGAGCAGATGGCAAATTTGATCTATTTAGGGGGTGCTCTGTTTAAGGCTTTATAACTCCAGGGGCTCTATCTTGGCGATCTTGGCGCTTGGTTTAAGCTCACGGCGTAAAGTCCATTTTGGGTGTGTCCAAGTCCACTGTTGCTATTTTAACGGCGTGTTTTTTGGGCGCTAAGCACAGCGCAAGGTGCGAATGGGCTGAACCTAGTCGCTTCATTAATTATAGATGTGTCTTGGGCATGTCATGCAATAAACCAATCAAAATGTCATATCCCATTCCCTTTAAAAGCCTGCTTTTCCACCTTGGCGGATTGCTTGATGGCGAAACAGACATGCTCGTACGTGTTTAGTGTGATCAAGGAATAGGCTAAATGGAGTATGATCAATATTATTCGGACTAACCATTAGCCTAGGTGTTCCCGGTAATTCCAGACACGGGTGTTATTTTACAAAATATATGCGGTTAAATTTCATTAAAAGGACCTGCAACAGCTGAGAATAAGCTATCAATGGCTTCAGTCTCACCTTAGAAAACGCCAAATTAGCCTGCTTGTTCAGCGAATTTCGTTTGATTATGCAATGAAAGTGTCAAACATCAATTCCATGAGGCTGTTATCATGGAGTTCTCAACGTTCAAGCTTCATCCGAAGTTCATTAGGCTACCTGCATAGTAATATTGATTAATAACAAATACCGTTATTTTGCCTTAATAATGACACTAAATACAATAAAGCTGTCAGGTTGGCAACCCATATGTTCACACATATTTCCCCTTGTTTAATAATGACCTGTTTATGGAAATGTGACCAACCTGTTTTACTCGTAGCGTAATGCTTTAAAACAATCCACTTTCTCAGGAAGACCATGAAACGTGCGACTTACAGCAGGGGAAACAGAACATGTAGCGCACATGCAGAGAAAAATGCTTAAAATCAGCTTAAGATCGTTTTGTTCAGTTATGGAATAACAGGTGAAATCAGCTGGGTTTTAATAAGCTGAGAGTATGGAAACCTGGTCACTGTAATTTAAAAAATAAGAAGAATAGCTAAGGTTACAATTTAGTTAACATGGTGACATTTATCTCAGTTTTTTAACCATAGGCTATCGAAAAAACCTTATGCACAGTGAATCCGCTGTAGCCTAGGCTATTTGAAAAACAATAAATGCAATATTCACTGGACAAGGTTTTGAACTTTTTTCAGTCACAAACCATTCTATTTACTTACAGGCTGTATTCCTAGATAAACAGAGCTGTATTATAATGACATCTGAAGCGCATTTTCAGAACTCAAATGTCCGTCTATTACCGTGCGCGAGTTTTCCATTGAATGACAATTCACGCATTAGGTGTAAATGACAATTCGCGCATTAGGCTTGATATAGGTGTTATCAGCTCCATTTTAATGGATAGCCATTGTCCCGTACCATCGCACATTGCCTGGATGTTCATGGAGTGGGCTGAAAGCAATTTAACCTCTTGCTGCCAAACGCCCCCTAGCGGTAACGCGGGCGTTACAGAAATTATTAAATTATACATTTCATTAATTTAATAATATATAATAAACTGCTCACCTCAATATTTTGATTAAATATCCTTAAGATATATCCATTCCTTCTGGGAAAGTGGTTTTTAAGCCCAAAACGTTGAGATAAAACTTCGTAAATAACGTTGGAAACTCTGACCTCATTCTCAAACATGTATTGCAGCTTGATGTCACACCATAAACAATGTGCTGGTAAACTGTTCTGCTTAATTGTATTTCACAAAACTTTGGTTTGAAAAATCATTATACCTTTAGGCTTCAAGAAAAAATACTTTAAAATTTTCACATGATTTTTTTCCAATTTTAAACCGACTTGTGCTTTTTTGCACTTGATTACGACTCGTTCGGCTGTGTTCAGTTTGGCGTTGTAAAACTCAGCCAGTTTCTGGAGTACCAATCCCGTGGCTTAGTATATGTTAGCCAGAGTGGTTTTGAACTTGTTTGCAGAGATTTATGCAAAACCGTTGTCAATTGGGTGTATTTCTTTGACTGATAGCACAATAGGCCTATCTGAAGTGGGAAAAACTGTCTTCAACCCGCCTCCACTCCGAGTATTATTGGCTTTCCATTGGGTTTTAAAACTGTCTGTCAAATGTTCCAGCCAATAGCCAAGACTCTTATCTTTCAAACAAGCCCTCATTCAACACAAAGCCGTCGTAAATCAAGGAAATACAGCCCTGCGTATGAGGAAGAGGAAACCAAGCGTAATTATCGAACCAAGATGGCGCAGTGTTTTTACCTTGTAGTGTAGCTCGCTACATTCCGTTTAGCAAAGCACAATTCATAAGGTAACTGCGCTGTTTATCTTTTAACTTTACAGTCTCTTTCATACAGTTTTTGGTTAGTTATGTCTAGGTTATTCAGGAGTTTCTCTGTGCAGCAGGTCCTAGCCGAAATATGGTTTTTCGGTCTCAGTGACGCAGAGTGATATAAGGTAACAGATTATTTTGCCGGTATACCAGTGCGAATTCACTGTTATGTATAAAACGAATCCCTCTGAATTAAATGAATATAGCTAACATTACTATATTGTAACAATGACAAGCTAGCCAGCAAAATTACACATAGCAGCTAGCTATCTATTTGTGTCGAGCTGTTCCGAGTTTCTTTTGAATCCAATGGCGTCTGAAGGGTTTGTTTTGTTCCACATGAGTAAATTGTTCTGTAAGCAGTACAGCAGGCTCTGCAGGTAAACGAATGAGCAATTTATGCATGACCTAACACGAGGGAGAGATAACATGAGGATGAGTTTGTTGTTGTTGATTATTATGCAGGGGTTTATTTTATCTAGGGTGGACATTTGATTTTATATACCTGGACTAATTTCTGGCTAATGAGGCAGAGCTTTTTGGGGACCACAGCTAGGCTAGTTAGTTGTGTAATATGAAACACACCAAAAACACATCTAAATTAACTTTTATTGCCAATTATCAGATTTTATTGTAAAACTTACAAAATAAATTATATTGAGACTTTTCTGGAACCTGGGCCATTTTGCACAATTTGGCACAATTTGTGCCAACTTCGGTAACCGAAATGGTTCACCTGAAAAAAAGCTCTGTAGAATTTGAATGATTTGAGATATTGACACCATATCTTTAGCAGAGATAGGCAGCATATTGAGGAATCACAAAGAGGAGATATTTCCTCCATAGCTATTGTAGCTCATCAGGTAAAAAATCAGAAATATGAATTTAGGTACCCGTTTTTTGTTTTTTCACAATTTCTGTACATAAATTGTTGTAGTTAAGTAGCAAGAAGTGTATGTATATGAATTATGACTACTTAATCATAATAGTGCAGTTCTCTGTTTTAATAAAAGCTATGAACCATATTTGTAGCCTTTACAGTTTTTGAGATAAACAGCTTTGTTTGTCACTAGTAAAAACAGATGAGAATTGGTATATTTTGCCTTTGGTATTAAGAGGTTAATGTGGCATTCCTCTTCGCTGAGGGAAAGGTAGGCTATGGACCCTTTTATTATTATGCATTTTTTGATATAGCCTACACAATAATAATATTTCACATTTTAATCTTGATATTTTAGTCATGCTTGTGCGCGCCCCTGTGTGTAACAGACAGGAGGGTACGCACGTTGTGCACACGCCTATGTAGACGCACTTATATGCGCCATTAAAATAACATGTAAACAACTGCGACATGACTTTAGACCAGGTTTGAGGTGGTTCTAGCGCAAGCGCTTTCTGCTGGCTCAAGATAGCAATACGCCAAAAATAATCCTGGCCACTCCTCATCTTAAGACCAACAAGCCCAGTACACTTGCAACGGGCGCAAGAATACATGGTAGTTCAACGACGTGAGCGCTAGGCGTTATATTGAACCCAGCACCGGGTATAAGATAGCAAAGACACTTGCGTTTGGGTTAGCGCCGCTTTGCGCCGGGTGTAAGAGAGGGCCCCAGGTGTGAGCATCACATAAACTAGGTAAATTGCTTAAATGAAACAAGACGGGTGTACCATTTACAATACAAACTTGGATTTGTTTATTTTCATAATTTACGTCAAAATAAAGTGCCACAAATGCAAAGAAACTTTGGAAAAATTCTACAAAAAATTGTTTTTCTTTAGTTTGCAACAAAATACTGAGAGCTACATCAGTGAAATCAGTAATATATATACATTTCCTGGATCGTAAACTCCATGTCCACAAGTTTTGCAAAATCTGAGGATGATATGCAGAACTGCTAATGGTCTACAGTGCAAAATATAGGCATTGTACCCTTTTGTCCATTCGTGTCTCCAAATCTATCCAAATGGCTAAATTTTGCATTGCTCTAAATAAAAAAATTATGCTATATTTAACTAGAAATCAACAGTTTTGGCTCATAAAACTCATTTTTGCATAATTTTCAAGTGGGAATTACTATATTTTCATTAGTATAGGGGGGTAGATATCTATGGGTCCAAAACTCCTATGCAAAACATGTCATAAAATGAATAAAATTAGTGAATAAAATGAATAAAAACAGGAACTACAATTCCATACAGTCCACAGGAGGCTCCTCCCCCACGTTGGACCACGTTGGAAGTGACGTAGGAGTTGTTCCAGTTGTGATTTCCGTCTGCACTGTAATGTGATACTGCGCAGTGGAAATACGCGACTGGCAATAAAGTTTATAAAATGGGCCGTTCCTTCTTGCAGTTCTTCCAGTTCAGTTGTCCGCTCAAATCACCAGGGCCTTCACTGCCTCGTCTCACGGCCCTGTGCGGCCTGCACGCCCGGAGAAGAGCCCTCGCTCCACAAGTAAGCACGGCCGTTCATGACGCCAATCCAACTGAGCGAGGCGGGGTCATCTACCCCCGGCTATTGGCCATGGAAGACCAGAGACGAGACGCAAGGAGGCAACACGAGCACCCGGTGGTCAAGAAGAACCACCAAGCGGACCACGCAGCCCCTGATCCTGCAGCACAGCACCGTCGGTGAGTCCCCAAAGAGGCAAGCGGTCTGCAGCAGGATCATGCTGCGTATTTTTGGGGAAATAATGCGACCAGTTCCATTATCTGCCCCTACGAACTGCAACCCTGACGACGAAAAAAAACAGTTCCAGGGACACAAGATGAGGCGGCCGGTTCTCCTTTCTATCGCAACTCTACGAACTGCAACCACAGCATTGGGTGACCGGCTTTCCCCTTTCATTGAGAGTGTGCAATCCAACGGAGGAACCATTCAAAGGACTTTGATTCAAGTAAGGCTGTACCATGGGCAATGGCATATTAGTTAGCCACAGCAACATATTTGTGATTTGATGTATGCAACTGCTATTGAATGGTTATTGTTGTGATGGTTATGTGTGTTGTTATGTAAAAGTTTTGCGTTACTGTTTTACTTTATTAGGTTTAATGCATCACGCACAGAATGTATCTTGCATGTGATCTGTCTTTAAACACTCACCAGTCGTAATCTTAACACTGCATGCTGATCTCAATGCACACACATCGATAAGCTTATGGCTATCCCTTATGTGTATGGTATGGTTCATGCGCCACCATTAGCTAGCTCCAGCGAAAGCTAGTTTTAAACCTCCCTCCATTTTAGTTTCTTTGTTCTCTCTGAACACGTGTTCGAGGCAACCCCCCACACGCAGAAGAACATGGAAACCCCCACGTGCACCCAATGCGCGCGCACACACACACACACACACACACACACACACACAGTTTGTTGTACATTATAGTAGTGAATCGTGCTTTGCTCTGTTTGGTACTTTGTGTTCAATAAACTATTACATTTTCCAAGATTGTCTGTGTTAATGTTGCTCTTGTGTTGAACTGAGTCAGCCAATGCTAATCGCAGGGATTCCCCAAATGCCTTCACCTTTTAGCTGAATCATTTCTATTAATTTAGTATCGACTGAGTACATGATATTGTGATTTTGCAAAGATAATTATTAATGTGTAATTTTATTGGTAATTAACTTAATTATTAATTCAAGTTACCCATTTTTAGTTAATATATTCTCTTTTGAGAATAGTATATAAGATTTTATGAGACTGATTTATTATAAAAAAACTATGCCACCAGTTGTATAAGGATGGTAGTGGCGTACTCCATTACATAAGTGACGCCCCGTGTATAGATTTAAATGAATATTCCCTACATTGGTTTTGTCCATTATAAAGCATATACATTTTCTCCTTCTGATGGCTTAAGATAAAAAACATTGATATCAGCTATGACTGATATATTGTGTTATATACACATAAATATGTTGCCTAATCATTCACTCTTCTACCTCAATAAAACATCACTTTTCCCTGTACTCTACAGTATGTATACTTCTGTCCTGGGATTGCATTTTTCTGTATTTTTTTAATTTTTATGTTCCTATTCATAATGACTCCAAGGAAAATTTTACCTTAATCTACCACATATCAGCACACAGTAAATTGGAATCTGATCAAAAACGTCTCTGACGTAAAAAAAGCCACGTTACTCATGCATAGCCTTAATATAGTCCTTAATTCCAACTTGCAAAAACTAGGCCTGCCTTTAAAAGTATTGATATCAAAATGTGGCCAAGTTACAACTAACAATATTGCCTATCGTAGCTCGCACTCAATAAACTAGCTCTATTCCAAAGCAATGCTATCCAAACTTTCCTAAAATATTTAATGCAACTTGGCCTTGTGTTTCTTCATCTTACCATGACCAAGAGAATGTGGTCAATGAAACTGTATGTTCCACATCAAACTGCAAAATGAGAATAATTTATAGTGGAAATACTCTGATTCAGATGTGTTGCACTTAGAAATTAAACAGAAAAATTACTACACTCTAGGGCATGTTTGAACAATTGTCTGCATCCACTGCTTTGGGTCTATGCAAAGCACAGAATGAATAAAATGTATTATTATTATTATTATATATTTATTGATTTATTTATTTGGAATACTTGGATTTCTATGAAAACCTGTGTGGTCCTACAGAGCATAGATATCCTTATGTTAAGAAAATTAGTACTATTACTTATTTGCCATCATCTGACCCACAAACATGTCTGGATATGTTTGTAAAAATGCTATATGTACACTATTTTCTAGGTATAAATATTAGGAAACACTTCTTTTGAAGGGTACTTCATAAGAGCTATATAACGTCTTCATAAGCACTACATAAACATTCATAAGTGTTTATGTCACTGACCACAAATAGGCATATGTTATGTCAATATTGATGCAGCAAGTGACATTGTCATGACATATGAAGTGAAATGACATGAGATCCTTATGTCAAGTACCGTAAATAGGCATAGTCCCCTTTATGCCAATACAGATGCAGCAAGTGACATTAGCAGGACATACCATATCCTATTAGATAACAGCTGTCACCTGTGATGTAGCCTCGTGTGCCAGGCTCATGCCTCACTGCTATAAGCCTGGTGAAAGCAGTGCAGTTCAAAATGATAAACCTGCCCACTTTTTGTATGTAAAAGGTGAAAACGGAGCTTAAAACAGAAAAACACTTCTCTGAGAATGACTAATGTCTAAGCCACCACGTCCCCGGGGTACTGCAGTGCTGTTCCCAGGTGGTAAAGTGAGAGAGGCTCACCCTACTGTACTGTCTGGTTCTGAAAGGTCCTGTGATCTACAGATAATGGACAAAAAAGTGGAATAAAAGAAAATTAATCTGTAGTGGCATAAAAGGGACTATGCCTACTTACGGTACTTGACATAAGGATCTCATGTCATTTCACTTTGTATGTCATGGTAATGTCACTTGCTGCATCAATGTTGACATAACACACCATATGCCTATTTGCGGTCATTGACATAAACACTTATGAATGTTTATGTAGTGCTTATGAATGCATTATGTAGTCCTTATGAAGACGTTATATAGCTCTTATGAAGGACCCTTCAAAGGAAGTGTTACCAAATATTACTATATCAATTTGTATCTGCATTTATTTATTCATCCCCCCTTTCTCTATTGTACATGATGTTTCTTGATATAAATGTCTGTTTGTGAATTGTAAAGAAATCTGTAGCAGCACTTAACATTTTAAAACCTGTACATTTTCTAAAGTAAACTTGCCAACAAAGTATAACCATATCCTTTCTGGAGTGTAATTATTCATCTGATCAAAAACGTCTCCGACCTAAAAAAAAAAAGCCAAGTTACTCACGCATAGTCTACAGAGCGCTGTCTATAAGTCCTTAATTCCAACTTGCAAAAACTAGGCCTGCCTTTAAAAGCAATGCTATCCTGAGGGAAGACGAGGACTATTTCTGCAGCTATTGCAGCTTAAATTTAAAAAAAAATATAAAAAGAAAACGTTTTTATAGAATTCAAGTGCTCTGTCTTTGTGCTTTCATATATACAGTATGTTTGATAATAAGATTCTTGTTTACAATACAGGTATATTAATAATAAAGTAAAAATATATCGACAGCCTCATAACAAAAGTGCCTAAGTCATTTTTTGGACATTTTGAGATTTTCTGCCTAAATCACTTGATTTATCATTTGTCAACAGTGTAAAAATGCTCAAGTCACTGCAGGTCGCTGTGCACTTCCTGAACCACTCTAAGAAAGAGTTAATAAATACTCATTGACGTAGAATTGCAGCAGTTTTTTGCCTTTTTCTCAAAACTACAAAAAATTACTTAGGCACTTTTGTTATGAGGCTGTCGATATATTGAACATTAACCCCTTGGCGCAGATGGCAAATTTCACCTATTTAGGGGGTGCTCTGTTTAAGGCTTTATAACTCCAGGTGTGAGCATCACATAAGATAAAAAACATTGATATCACAGTGTTACATACACCTAAATATGTTGCCTAATCATTCACTCTTATACCTCAATAAAACATCACTTGCCCCTGTACTCTACAGTATGTATACTTTTGTCCTGGGATTGCATTTTTCTGTATTCTTTTAATCTTTTAAATTTTCCTATTCATAATGACTCCAAGGAAATTTTTACCTTAATCTACCACATATCAGCACACAGTAAATTGGAATGAGCATTTGTCATGCCCTAAGAGACAAGTATACGCCATAGCCTATATTATGTATGATAACATGAACATAAAATAGTATTTCACCATCTGCAAAATGCTGCCAAATGTTCTATCTTCAATGAACATCGGTAGCCTACATCAAAAGTACATTTAACGAGTGCACTACAGTATGTGAAATTCACTCAAAATGCGAAAATAACAATAGGGCTATGAAACATATTGGAAAGACAGTGCTTGAGTGGAAACACGAACGTACATATGTAGCCAGCGAGACCAACGGTATTTTAGATGCAAAAATACTTACATATCGTAAAAGGGAAACTCCCCTCTATAATGCGTATTCTATTGAGCTTGCGTAATACTAGACAGTTAAAACGAAAACTGCCGTTACACTGGGCTGTAGTAAATTGCTCAAAGCACCCAAAAAGACTTGGCATATACCGTTGCGAAGGTTATAATGTACTCTATTGGATAAAAAAGCCGACAATTAAACCAGAATGAACTGTAATGCATGAGACAGCCTTACAGGGCATGGGGGTATTACTCAGATAGTGTAATAGCGGTATAAAGTGTTGTATATTTCTCAAACCGATTGTACCAGACAATAAATTACAACTGAATTTTGAAAGGAACATCTCGATGTGTAAACCCGATGGTAGGATTGTATATTTATTTCATATTTAGTAGCATATATTGCTAGTAGAATACATGGTAGAATGAGATAGTACTTTCAGAGTTTATTTTGCATTTGAGTGAGCAGGGATTTTCACGGCTTTTCTGGCATACGATCAGGCTATTGTTGGGTTTATCTCGTTGCCATGACGTTATTCAAATTTTATATGATGAATAAATATATTTATGAACTCAAACATAGACGCTTTTGTCCACTATGTCACGCATAGGTAGGTATAGACTAGGTGGGGGGTTGCTTGATAAATGGACTTGCTACAGGGAAATAGTGACACTTAGAAACTACGTATTCGGCAGAATAAATAATTACTACCAATAAATTTAAAACACAGTTTGTGATTTCCAATAATAGTTCGGCTGCAGTAGCAACGAATGTCTCAGTTGAGCAAAATAAATGTCTCAGTTCAGCAAAATAGATTGACATGTGTATAGCACATTTACAATATTAGCAAAATGTGTGTAATCAACTCAACTAGCCTGAACTAGCAAGCGCCAACATCAGTGCCATTTTTTTATATGTCCAATTGAGGGCGCGTTAGGTGAAGAAATAAATCCAATGAGATTGACAACCTCCGGACTGCCAGGTAAACAATCCAGTTAGCCAGCTATTCTGCCAACATATTGGTTAATCAAACAGTATCTTTCTTGATGAAATAAACTATTAATTGATTATTAAAACAACAAAATCGTGAGCTTCTTTATGGATTACAACAGCCGCCCGATAATGGGCGCCCGTTCTTTGGCTGTCTCGTCTCATCTTAAAGACATTAAAACTAAAAAAACTACCGGTCATGTCTAACGTTACATGTTTATTGGTTTAAAAGTTAATTTATCATTTTTGTGAAGAAATAAGTCTAATAAGATTGAGCTAATCTCTTTTAAGCCAATAAATGTCATGGTTAGTGGCTGTCTCCTTTTGTTTCTACCATGGTTTTCCGTTTGGCGTCGTCTGAGGCTCTATCGGATTTTTTCTTCCTCCGTTCCGGTGTTTGGATCTCTCCGGGTCATTATCTTCTACACCTGTGTTTGGTTTCCGTCGGCTATAAATAGAGCTTCACTTCCGCTTTCCGGTGCTTCTAGATTGTTGTGGAGTTGTTACTAGAAAGCCGGTATTAGGTATAGGTAATAGTCTTTAGCTTCTGTATCTCAGTTTTATGTTATACAGAGACACAGCTATTGGTATAAGATATAGGATTAGAATTTCTGGTTTTCTGTCCTATCGCTCTCTATTATTTTCTTTTTGCCTGCAGCCTGTTTATTCTTTGTGCAGCTCCTTAGCCGACTGAGCTGTAGCTACAGGCTTGCTATTTTGTTCGTTTCTTTTCAGTTTTCTCAACCTCTGATATACGCAGATCTTATTAGTGCGTGAGGTTCTTTCTTTTTGTTTGTTTCTCGCTGTTTTAGCGAATTCTCGCCTCCTTTTGAGGTTGTTTTGTGTTAGCCTTGAGCTAGGGAAGTTTTGCTTCCGCTTATCAGTTTCCCTTTCTTCCCCTGATGTGGTTTAATTCCGCTTCTGTGGCGTATCTTTTAGATACGCTTTCTGAATCCTTATCTGTCGCGTTTGGTTCTCTATTTTCTAACCTAAAACCTGACAGAATCTAGAAGCCTTACAACTTGGAAGAATCAGCGTCAGATAGGGATTATGAACAAACCAGTCAGGGCGCTACGGGGGGCACTACAGAGCAAACGCTTATCTCCCTGCAGATTCAACAGGGTCAGCTGTGGGAACAGTTGCGTAGCCAGGGGGAGTGCCTCCAACACTTAACAGAGAGCCTGCACAGACTTTCTGTGGCAAGTAACCCTCCTCCAGTTGCACAAGCACCCACACCTCCCATACCCGCTCCACGTACTTTAAAAGAGCCAAAATTACAGTTACCGAATCGCTATGGTAGGGAATCGGGTAAATGCCGGCCATTTCTGACTCAGTGTCTGATATTTTTTCAGGCACAACCCTCTCGTTTCTCCACACCAGAATCCCGGGTAGCATTTATTTTGTCCCTATTAAATGGCCAGGCTCTTGCGTGGGCAGATCCTCTTATTCGAGCCAATGCCCCTGTCATTCGGGATCCAGGGTTTCAGGGGAGGAGGCGGCAAGGAGACTCACCAGTTTATGTCAAGGCACTAAGACTGTAGCTGAGTTCTCCATTACATTTCGAATGCTAGCCGGGGACACGGGATGGTCAGACGGCCCGTTAAAATCCCTCTTTCTTCAAGCATTATCTAGTTCCATCAAAGATGCGTTGGCTATGCTAGAACCACCTCCTACACTAAATAAATTAATAACTTCTGCAATACGTCTCGATAACCGGATTAGAGAACGTGAACGTGAACGTACTATTAAAGATCAGTCGCCCCGTTTAAGGTCTGTGTTAAGAGACATTCCGCCTACTGTGCCCACATACCTCTCCGTTGATCAGGAGGAGCCTATGCAGGTGGATGGCTCGTCCCTCCATCAAAGTAGGAGAGCCAGACCGCGGAAGTACTGGTGCCAGCATTGTAAGCGCAGCGGTCATACTAAGAATCGCTGCTACAAGTTGGTGGGAAACGAGGAGTCTCACTAGGAAGGTCGGGGTTCCCAGTGAGACAAGATTATATTAACTCCCGGACCCTCATACCTGTCCGACTGTTTTGGGAGGGATGTTCGGCAAACGTTACCGCTTTTATTGATTCAGGGGCTGTGGAGACTTTTATTGACGCTAAATGGGCTAGGAATTTACAAATCCCTACCAATCCCCTAATAAGTCCTCACCAAGTTACTGCCCTGGATGGTCGTCCTTTGGGTTCTGGACTCATTAAACAAAAAACGAATCCAATTGAGATGCGCATTCCTCTCCAGGGGCACTCGGAGAGAATATAATTTTTTTTAATCAACTCTCCGTCGTATCCTTTAGTGTTGGGACATTCATGGTTAGGGCTACATAACCCGCATATCTGTTGGGGTAGTAATAGGAATCCTATTCGTCAGTGGGGTCCCCACTGTTTAGCGCATTGTTATCCTGTCGTTTACCCTGTTCCAAACGCCACCTTTGATCTATCCGAACGTAATTCCGAGAGTGATTCTGAGGAGGCAGAATCTTATTCGGATCGAGATACTTCTTCCTCCCTCGCGGGGAGTGGTGAGGAGAGTCTCTCTTGGGATCCCTTTGCTGAGGGGCTTCTCACAGAGGAGGACGAACATTCCATCTCCGATTTCGAGTGGGATAGCTCGTCTGACAGATCTTCCGGTATTCCGGAGGTGGTAGGGGCGCTTGAGTTTAATCTACCCGCGGGTGTGCCTATCGAGTATTCAGACATCGCTGAGGTTTTTAGTAAACAGCGTGCTGCCAAATTACCACCTCACAGACCATACGATTGTGCCATTGAGCTGTACCCTGGCACTATCCCTCCCAGAGGCTCATTGTACGCCTTGTCAGCTCCTGAGAGCGCTGCTATGAGGCAGTACATTGAGGAGTCCTTAGCCAATGGGTTTATCACGCCGTCCACGTCACCCGCCGGTGCGGGTTTTTTTTTTTGTTAAAAAGAAAGACGGAGGGCTAAGACCCTGTATAGATTACCGGGGCCTCAATGCTATTACCATTAAGAACAGGTACCCTCTTCCCCTCATGAATTCCGCATTTGAGCGTTTACAGGGGGCGTCGGTTTTTAGTAAACTCGATCTACGTAGCGCATACAATCTCGTGCGCATTCGTGAGGGGGATGAGTGGAAGACCGCTTTTAACACGCATCACGGACACTACGAATACCGGGTGATGCCGTTCGGTCTCACTAGCGCCCCCTCTGTTTTTCAGGCGCTAGTGAACGATGTCTTGAGAGAGATGCTGGAGAGATTCGTCTTCGTTTACTTAGACGATATTTAAATTTTTTCTCCGGATCTTCCCTCTCACATCATACACGTTAGACAGGTGTTGGAGGCACTTCTTAAGGCCCAACTTTTTGTTAAGGCTGAAAAGTGTTCTTTCCACTCCAGTTCCATCTCCTTTTTAGGCTTTATTGTTGCTGACGGTAAAGTCCTGATGGATCCAAAGAAGATTTCAGCGGTTAAGAATTGGCCCACTCCTACTTCTGTGAAGCAGGTGCAGCGCTTCTTGGGCTTCGCAAATTTTTATAGGAGATTTATCCGCAATTTTAGCTCAGTAGCGGCCCCTATCATAGCCCTCACAAAAAAAAAGCATTTCCTGCTCGGTTTCAGTGGAACCCCAGGGCGGAGACCGCTTTTACTGAACTAAAAAGGAGGTTCTGCTGCGAGCCCATTCTTGCTACTCCCAATCCCTCCCTTCCCTTTGTGGTGGAGGTCGACGCTTCGGAGCTGGGGGTTGGGGCCATTCTGTCTCAGCATTCTCCGGTGGACCGCAAGCTACACCCATGTGCATATTTTTCTCGTAGCCTTACACCTGCCGAGAGAAACTACGACATCGGTGATCTTGAACTGTTGGCGGTCAAATTGGCGCTGGAGGAGTGGCGTCATTGGTTGGAGGGAGCTGAGCACCCTTTTACAGTCTGGACTGACCATAAGAATCTGCAGTATATCCAACAGGCCAAAACGCGCAATTCGCGACAAGCCCGTTGGGCCTTGTTTTTTACCAGATTCAATTTTATCCTTACCTATCGCCCCGGGTCAAAAAATACTAAACCTGATGCGTTATCATGCATTTATGACCGGTCGGATAAGGAGTCACGTCCCAAATCTGTGGTCCCTAGTTCTCATATTGTGGCTCCTGTTATGTGGGCCATTGAGGCGGCTGTGCAGAAGGCTCTGCGTTCCGATCCCGGTCCAGGGGGGGGTCCGCCCCACTGCTTGTTTGTTCCCCCTCGATTGAGGTCTCGTGTCCTTCAATGGGGTCACACTTCCCAGTTGGTGGCCCATCCGGGCGTACACCGGACAAAGGAGTTTGTCTCGCGTCGGTTTTGGTGGCCGAAGCTTGAGAGTGATGTGCGGGAGTTTGTCGCGGCATGTGCTATTTGCGCCCGTAATAAGGGTTCACGGCTTTCCCCTTCGGGTCTCTTGCGCCCCCTGCCCATTCCCAGGCGCCCCTGGAGTCACATCGCCCTCGACTTCGTTACAGGCCTGCCACCTTCGCATGGGAATACGGTCATCTTAGTTATAGTTGACCGTTTTTCCAAAGCAGCTCATTTTGTCGCTCTGCCTAAACTGCCATCGGCACCTGAGATGGCCCAGCTAATGATAGACCATGTGTTTAGGGTGCACGGCCTACCTCTGGACGTGGTGTCGGATCGTGGCCCCCAATTCACCGCTAGATTCTGGCGTTCATTTTGTGCTCTGTTGGGGGCATCTGTCAGCCTTTCTTCCGGCTTTCACCCGGAGACTAACGGTCAGCCAGAGCTCACCAATCAGAGTATGGAGAGTACTCTCCGGTGTCTGGCCACGTCCAATCCTAGCTCCTGGAGTTGCTTTCTCGCCTGGGCCAAATATGCGCATAATACCCTGCGCAACGCGTCCACGGGAATCTCTCCTTTTGAGGCTCAGCTGGGATACCTACCTCCCTTGTTTCCTGAGCTGGAGAGAGATGCGGAGGTACCCTCCGCCGGCTTCTTCGTGCGTAGGTGTCGAGCGGTCTGGAAGCGCGTACGCGCATCGTTACTGCGCGCTTCGGCTAAACAGAAGGTGGTGGCTGACAGGCACCGCCGTCCGGCTCCCTCCTACCGGGTGGGGCAACGGGTGTGGCTTTCCACACGGGACCTGCCATTGCGAGTTGAGTCCCGCAAACTCGCGCCTCGATTCGTGGGTCCCTTTAAGATCGTGCGGAAACTCAACCCGGTCACAGTACGTCTTCAGTTACCATCTTCCATGCGCATCCACCCTACCTTTCATGTCTCGCGTTTGAAACCGGTGCTCGTGAGCGCTCTCGCTCCTGCTGACAAGCCGCCTCCTCCCCCTCGATTCTTGGAGGGAGGTACGGTGTACACCGTTCGGCGCATTTTGGCCGAGAGACGTGTGGGCAGAGGGTACCAATTCCTGGTGGACTGGGAGGGTTATGGTCCCGAGGAGCGTTGTTGGGTTTCGTCCAAGAATATTTTGGATCCCGCTCTCATTAGGGACTTCCGAGACAGCAAAGCTTAGGGATCGTCTGGAACCGTCCCTTAGTTGGGGGGTACTGTCATGGTTAGTGGCTGTCTCCTTTTGTTTCTACCATGGTTTTCCGTTTGGCGTCGTCTGAGGCTCTATCGGATTTTTTCTTCCTCCGTTCCGGTGTTTGGATCTCTCCGGGTCATTATCTTCTACACCTGTGTTTGGTTTCCGTCGGCTATAAATAGAGCTTCACTTCCGCTTTCCGGTGCTTCTAGATTGTTGTGGAGTTGTTACTAGAAAGCCGGTATTAGGTATAGGTAATAGTCTTTAGCTTCTGTATCTCTGTTTTATGTTATACAGAGACACAGCTATTGGTATAAGATATAGGATTAGAAGTTCTGGTTTTCTGTCCTATCGCTCTCTATTATTTTCTTTTTGCCTGCAGCCTGTTTATTCTTTGTGCAGCTCCTTAGCCGACTGAGCTGTAGCTACAGGCTTGCTATTTTGTTCGTTTCTTTTCAGTTTTCTCAACCTCTGATATACGCAGATCAATTAGTGCGTGAGGTTCTTTCTTTTTGTTTGTTTCTCGCTGTTTTAGCGAATTCTCGCCTCCTTTTGAGGTTGTTTTGTGTTAGCCTTGAGCTAGGGAAGTTTTGCTTCCGCTTATCAGTTTCCCTTTCTTCCCCTGATGTGGTTTAATTCCGCTTCTGTGGCGTATCTTTTAGATACGCTTTCTGAATCCTTATCTGTCGCGTTTGGTTCTCTATTTTCTAACCTAAAACCTGACAATAAATGATAATGGGCGCCCCTTTTTTGACAGTACTGTCTCATCTAAAAGACGTTAAGACTAAAAAAAAAGTTAGCTTATCGTTTTGTGAACCGAATAAATATAATATGTTCAATGGTATGTGCCCAAATAATATCAGTATCGTATGTTGTTCACAAAAATTTCAGTTTTTTCGCCTGATAACAGGCTTCGCTACACTACAGACATTAACATTAACAATATTGGGCTAAATTGTGTTCAGTTTGTCTCTAGCCTGTGTAACAAGCAGTATCTGCCTGCGTAGTGAGGGTGTGAATATAAGTCTAAACTGGGCGGCTAGAGCGCGCGGGATCTGAATCCAAGTGTACCCCAGCTCTTAATGCCGTCACTCTACCTCGCATGTGGTGTGTGAGTGGTTCAAGTCGGGCCTTAGGATTTATGAACCTAGGTTGCGAAAGAAAAAGGCAGGTGTTGGGTACCCCTATAAGAATAACTCACCTATCTATGTCCCCATTAATCGTACTCGGCCAGGTAGAATGGCACCCCCCCACACCCAGTAGATATGAGTATTGTAAAGTACAGAACACTGACTTTATTATCCAGTGGCTCATGGGACTGCATTTTTAAAAAGAATACAGAAAAATGCAATCCCAGGACAAAAGTATACATACTGTAGGGTACAGGGGCAAGTGATGTTTTATTGAGGTATATGAGTGAATGATGAGTCACCCAATTCTCTTCTATGTCTCTAGCTAATTAAGCACTGACACCAAACAGTTTTGTAGAAAAATGAATAACAATTGTGATTTTATTAAGACAATTTGGACTTTAGATAGAAAATTAAATAAATAACAATGAATAAAATTGTCCTTATTATTGTTATTTTAAACAAAATATGCCTAAGGGCCTAATGTTCTCAAATTGCTGAACTTTACCCTTTAGTAGCTTTAATAGCTTATCACACCTGGGACCGGTCCCTGTAAGGGAAAAACCCTGATTATACCCGCACCTTCTAAGTGAACCTTAGTAATAAGTAAACTTATTGAAAATTAACCCACTAGAGGGGTCCTTATCCAGAACCTCCTTAAATGGGGATTATTGTTCAACCTTGCTGAAACAACTACTTTTGAAATATTACTCTGAGGTATTTAGTAGCAAGACCCTCTTTACAGTTATTATTTCCCCTTATTTTAAGTATTGCTGGAAATCCCCAATAACTAAATGGTTTTGTATTATGATGTTAGCAGAAACCTCAAAGTCGATTATAAAACACCCATCAACATTGAATGGGTTTCAACAACCTTAATGTTCGTTTAAGAACTAACATCCATTTATCTTAGCAGAACAACACTGGAACACATTGCAATTCAGTGACAATAACGTTACGATTCAGAAGACACAGTAACGTTGCAATTCCACAAATGCAGCAATATTAACGTTGCAATTCCGAACACACAGTAGCGTTGCTATGCACACAGTGACAGATAACCATGGCAACGTTACAGACAATACATTCGATAGTGCGCGGGGCACCGTTCACAGAATCCATTTAAATGTCAGTTTCCCGGTTGCATATGAATGCGTGAACGCATTGGTGTCCAAGACAGCCGCTAGCCAAAATTGGCTCGCTGGGGCTAAGTAGCGATGGAAACAGGTAGTTAGCAATGCAGTGGTAGCAAAACAATCAGTGTGCACCCTTGTAGCCGTTAGCCAACGTTAGCACGCATGGAGGGGGAGACCAATCCAGCGAACAAATGCTCTGTACGGATGTCACCTGAAACCACAAGGGGGGGAGAACCAAAGAGGGGTTACCAGCCTGATGACCAATATGAATGTGGAAGTCCAGTGGATGTGGGGGGGCCTCCTCTGCTCCGTAGGCGGTGAATCGCTAGCACTAATGTGGACTTTAAGGTAAGCTAATGGCTAGACCACTGCAGCTATGCTATTAGCCGGGGAGGCTAGCTAACTAACTCACTGATACTTAGCTAGTTTAACACGAGTCTTCGATGTGAACAATCCTTGTCTTCTCTCTTCCCAACCACGATCTAACCCGATACTGCGCAACTATAACAGGTAATATGCTCGGGATGAGCAAAGGTTTTTAATAAATCACTTTTTATTTCTCCCTCTAAACTTTACTTCACAAAATCTTCACGTGGTCACTCCACGGGGGATTAGCCTGGAACCGCTCTCTCTAGCTTTCCATCAGTGAAAATCCCGCCTGGCACCGACATCCGCCTCCTTTTATCTCTTACTTGCCAGGCATTCTGGGCATATTTTATTTAACAGGACGCACCCTGGTTAGCTCCCCCTAGCTGGTGGTCATCGAACAGAGCATATTGCGTGCTAAAAAGGCAAAATATTTTAAGACACTTTCACGTGTCTACATTTCCCCCTCGCTTAAGCTTGCAGTATTCCAGCGCAAGCTCAATAGTTCCCCCCAACAACACCACAGTGTCATATCACACCTCTTTTCATCCCTTGAGCATAACATGGTGAATGTACATTTACATTTTTTTTTAAAAATATATACACATCTCTCCATATTTTTCTTTTACCTTTCAGACCGGGACACCTCAGTACTGCCAGCCAGTGCTTACAGGCAGTGTTTGCATAACACACTCTTCAGAACATATTCATTTCGATACCTGATAGGTAACTGACCCCTAGTACTCCTTATCGGCCTGGCTAGGCCCCCCACATTCTCACCCTCTGAGCCTGTGTCGGAGTCATCTGCATCTACAGACTGCCCATAAGTAGACTCGCTTTCACTGGCTACCCCACCCCCACCATGTGGGCTAGAGCCCACCCCTGGACCTGAATGAGACATGTCCCCAGTGTCAGTGTGGAGTGGAGGTGAGTGGGTATGGGTGCTGTCAGAATGTCTGAGTGGAATATAGACAATATCTTGGGCATCCGAGTTGTTGAGCTTGGAGGGTGGTCATGAGCCTTCCGGGAAGCACGTGGGTCCCCTTTCTGAGCTGAACTTGGAAACGTGCAGGGTTTTAGTTGGTCTCGATGTACTGTTTTCTCCAAGCCGCCAGCTTCAGGCTTGATCGTGAAAACTGGCATGCCGTCATGGTTCTGCGCAATGACTAAGTATGGAGTAGACTCCCATCTGTCCTGTATCTTGTTCCGGCCTCTTAGGTGGTGGTTCCTCAACAGGACCCTGTCCCCAGGCCGTATCAGAGCACCCCGAGACTTCCTGTCGTAGATGTGTTTACGTCGACGTGATGCATCCCCAGCTGCCGCCTTAGCTGTCTCCGTGGTGACTTTCAGTCGTTCATGATGTCCCCTGACCCAGTCGTCCAAGTTGTCCACTCTCGGCGTCCTTGCCGCTCAGGACATCCCTCGGCATCCTTGCATCTCTTCCAAAGAGCAGGTAAAACGGGGCGTAGCCCGTTGAAGAGTGCACATGACAGTTATAAGCAAGGACTAATTCTGGCAGGTGTTCCTTCCAATTTCTCTTTCTGTCAGTGGGCAAGCTGCGTAGCATGTCGTGCATTGTGCGGTTAAATCTCTCGCACTGTGCGTTGCCCTGTGGGTGGTAGGGGGTAGTGCGACTTTTGGAAATCGCGTACAGTTTACAGAGCTCCTTGATGACACTGGACTCGAAATTACAGCCTTGGTCGGCATGCAGTCTTGCAGGGCAGCCATAATACACAAACCAGTGCCGGACCAGTGCCGCTGCAGTTGCTTTCGCAGTCTGGTCTTTTGTTGGAATTGCAATGGTAAACCGGGTGAACATGTCAGTCAGCACCAGCACATTCTCATATCCCCCCACCGACGGCTCCAGAACTGTAACGTCCATAGCCAGGACTTCAAGGGGGGCGGTCACGTTCGTGCACGTCATGGGTGCCTGAGCTTTGGGGAACACATCTCGGGCCAGGGCGCACCGCTTGCACTGTTACACCCAGCTTTTTACGTCTGCCGCCATCTTTGGCTAATAATAGCCCCGTCTCAGCAAGTCCAGGGTACCACCCTGACTGAAGTGCCCGCCATGGTCATGCTGCGTCTCATAGATGTGACGCTGAAGTGCTGCTGGCACCACCAACTGTCGTACCTCCTGTCCATCACGAGGGTCACAGAAGCGTCTGAACAGCACGCCCTTCTGCAGGCATAAGCGTTCCCACTGTCCGTATAGCTTATGCTGGAGTGGGCTTGATTCACGCAGCTGCCGTTTGATGAGTGGGGTGCCTCCTCTCACTGCTTCAATTACCGGCCCAACATCAGGGTCTTCAGCTTGGCATCGCCAGAGTTCGTCCCAGCTGTAACCACGGAGCTCGCTCTTTACTGTTGCTTGCGTTGCGGCGGCGACAGGCGCCTTCATTAGCTCATTCTTTTTCCCGGGCCAGAGGCAGGTGCGGACTTCCTCCGCCGTTATCAACAGGAAGTCTTTCTCCGTGTCTTCGACCTCTGGCTCCTGTTCCGCCGGAATACGAGACAAGACGTTTGCATTTTGGTTAAGCCTGCCGGGTTTGTAGTTGACAACAAAATCATATTCTGCCAGCTGGGCAACCCACCGCTGTTCCACCGCCCCCAAGTTTGCGGTGTCCAGGTAGCGCAGAGGATTGTGATCTGTGATCACGGTGAACTGTGAATATAGCAAGAGGTCTCGGAATTTCTCAGTGATTGCCCACTTAAGGGCGAGAAGCTCCAATTTAAACGCGCTGTAGTTTTTGTCATTTCTTTCCAACCCTCGCAGGCCCATGCTGGCAAAAGCAATCACACGCTCTACTCCATCTTGGCGCTGGCTCAAGACCACCCCTAGCCCAAGATGACTCCCATCTGTCGTCACGATGAAGGGAAGTTGGAAGTCAGGGTATGCTAACACGGGTGGCGACATCAGGCACTCCCTCAACCGATCAAACGCGGCCTGGCACTCTCTGGTCCACTTAAACGGTGGTGGCTGGGAATTGGCAAAGCCCTTCTTCGCCTTTCCCATGAGGGCATGCAGCGGTTGCGCTAGCTGTGCAAAGTGCGGCACAAACCGGCGGTTATATGACATGAAGCCAACCACTTGTCTTACTCCCTTCACGGAGTTCGGCACGGCCCAGTCCTTTAGTACCTTCACTTTGTCAGCGTCGACCTGAACCCCAGCGGCCGACACGATGTGCCCCAGGAACTTCACCTCAGTCTTGAAGAGGAAGCATTTCCGGGGCTTAAGCTTGAGGCCGTGCTCCCGTAGGCGTCCAAACACTAAGTCCAGCTTTTCACAGTGGCTCTCAAAATCACTGTAAAAAACCAGGACATCATCAAGATACACTAGTAAGACATCAAATGCCAGATCTCCCAGCACCGCCCCCATTAGCCGCTGAAAAGTTGCCGGGGCGTTGCACAGCCCGAAAGGCATGCGTGTCCACTGGTAAAGACCGAATGGCGTAGTGACCGCAGTTTTCTCTTGGTCCTGTTCTTCTACAGCCACCTGGAAATAGCCAGCCGTCAGGTCCAGGGATGAAAAGAGTTTAGCCCGCCCCAGCGCGTCCAGCGACTCCTCCACCCTGGGCAGCGGGTAGGCGTCTCGGTGTGTAACGATGTTTAACCTGCGGTAATCACAGCAGAAACGCACCGACCCATCTTTTTTTATCACAATCACGGCCGGTGACGCCCAGGGGCTGCAACTCTCTTTGAGTACACCCTGTTCCACTAGATCTTGCACGTGCCGTTCGACCTCCTGAAATACATGAGGAGGCACTCTTCGGTGCCTCTGCTTCATGGGGTGCGCGTTGCCGGTAGGGATGCTGTGAGCGACTGTGGTGGTATACCCGTAGTCACTGTCATTCTGTGAGAACACGGCTTGGTGCTTCTCCAAAAGATGGTTCAGCTGTCTCACTTGTAACACGTCCAGGCCCTGGAGGTTCGCCTGCACTGGAATGGACAGTGGTCCTGTGGTTTCAGAGGATGCCCCAGTGGGTGGCGCGTTACCTGGGCTAATCGCCTTGACCCGCAGCTCCCCAGCTGCCTCTTCAAACATGACTCTCTCCTTGGGCAGCACTCTGCAGGGCTTGCTCAGTTCGGCTAGCCTCGACCTAGGCCATAGTGTGACAGGTTGTTCACCGGAATTCAACAGCCAAACTGGCACCCTTCCATCGGTGGAGTGTGCTAACACATTGGCGACCATCAGTCCCCGAGGCAGGTTGGCGGCTGGGGTGGCTTCAACTAGCACCTGACAGTTCACCTTCGGTGGTACTCTGCTATGGCCCTCGATGATTGCTTCACTGCGTGGGGGAATGACCACAGGACACCGCCCAGCCACCTTGACATAACCTATTTTCATGCTGACCCACAGTACTGCTCCTCCCTTCCGATTGCGGCGAAGATGCGGTTCAGGTTCAAGCTTTTAGCGGTGCGCCTGTGCCGATCCATTTTTTGTATGCCATCAATACCAGCAAAAAGAGTGCGGAGCTCACTAAGAATGTTCATTCCCAGGAGTCCGGGCACTGCACTCCCCTCCTTGTCCCTGGCTGGGTCGTCGCGCACGACAAATACACACTTCCCGGGGAGCTTCATCCCCAAGCACTCTACGTCGGCATAGAGGCACCCGACGACTGGAATGTCTAGCCCGTTCGCGGCCGTCAGTTTGACCCAGGTTGCTGAGGACAGCCTCTTCGCTCCGAACTGCTGCCTGAAGTGCGTCTCAGTCATGGTTGTAACCTCGGAGCCCGTGTCTAGGAGGCAGCGCGTCCTTACTTGTTCGATCATCACATCTAGTGTGAAACAGCCCCCAAACACGCTCTCTGGTTCCTGCGCACCCTCACTCGGCCACGGTGCTGTAGATGCGAGTGAGCCCCCAGCGGTCATACTGATTGTGGCCTGCGTGTGAGTCTTAGGGGGTTCTGGTTCCGGGGCATCGGACGCAATCGCATTGGCTTAGTGCGACCCACCCTTCAGGCGTGGGCAGTCTCGACTGGTGTGCCCGGGCTGCTGACAGGAATAGCAGATCAGCCTTCCATCTTCACTCCTCCGCGGGGGCCTGCGTGCGCCACCTGGTGGACCGCCATGACGCTCGGGCCCTGGGCCACTGGGGTTGCTACTGCGATGCCCCACCTGTTGCATGGCTTGAAACAGCTCTTCCTGATGCATCGTCAGCTGTCGGATGGATTCCTGCAATGAATGCAGGGTCGGTGTGGGCACAGTGTCTTCTGCAGCAGCATTCACAGCCCCGTGGGAGGGACCCTTGGTGCCAGCTGTCAGTGAGATTTCCTCTTCCTCCGACCAGTCGATCGCTGCCTGCATCAGCTCACTGAATGTCAGTTCTTCCTGCCCCTTTACATACCGCCGCATTTCGCGGCGTAGAGAGTAATCCCTCAGGCCTAACACAAACTGTTCTTGTAACAGGGCGTCTGCATCAGGGACCCGGGTGGAGTCGCGCAGTTTAAGTCATCTGAGTTTTTCCTGTAGGTCGTATGCGTATCGTCGAATTGTCTCGCCAGCGGCTTGGCGGCGTTCGTAAAACTCTCTGAGGCGGGTGCTAATTGGGGCCTTGTCCCCATAGGCCTCCTCTAGCACCTTAAATACGCCCTGCACATCTGTCTTGGGTTCACTCAGCATAAACTTCACAGTCTGCTTTGCTTCACCTTTCAGGTGCTGCTTCAGCAGTTCGACCTGGTCCTCCTCCGGCACTCGGCCCACCTTGAAGCAGGACTTCATCGAGAGGACCCAGTCCTCAACACATGGCTCCCCTTTGTCCTTGCTCCCACTGAAATCTGTACCCTTTTGGTCCCGCTGCACATACACCGTTGCAGGAACCTCTCTGACTTCGGCACGTTGTTCGATGACCGTCTTTGCCAGCGCAAGCGCCTCCCTCTGTTCACTCCGTGCCTGTATGAGGAGCGTCGTTTGCTCTGCCATCCGAGCAGTCTGCTCGTCAAACTTTGTCGTCAGGGCCTCGAACCACAGGGCTAGGTCGTCCAGGGCCTTGGACTGCTGAGGTCGGCTCTCCATTTTGAATTCCTCTCTCTAATGTGTGGTTAGCTACATGTGATAGGGGTTTCTCATGTAGGATTTGATCCTGTTCGTGACGCCAAATTTAACAAGCAGTATCTGCCTGCGTAGTGAGGGTGTGAATATAAGTCTAAACTGGGCGGCTGGAGCGCGCGGGATCTGAGTCCAAGTGTACCCCAGCTCTTAATGCCGTCACTCTACCTCGCATGTGGTGTGTGAGTGGTTCAAGTGGGGCCTTAGGATTTATGAACCTAGGTTGCGAAAGAATAGGCAGGTGTTGGGTACCCCTATAAGAATAACTCACCTATCTATGTCCCCATTAATCGTACTCGGCCAGGTAGAACAGCACCCCCCCACACCCAGTAGATATGAGTATTGTAAAGTACAGAACACTGACTTTATTATCCAGTGGCTCATGGGCACCCTGCCAAAGTCACCCAATTCTCTTCTATGTGTCTAGCTAATTAAGCACTGACACCAAACAGTTTTGTAGAAAAATGAATAACATTTGTGATTTTATTAAGACAATTTGGACTTTAGATAGAAAATTAAATAAATAACAATGAATAAAATTGTCCTTATTATTATTGTTATTTTAAACAAAATATGCCTAAGGGCCTAATGTTCTCAAATTGCTGAACTTTACCCTTTAGTAGCTTTAATAGCTTATCACACCTGGGACCGGTCCCTGTAAGGGAAAAACCCTGATTATACCCGCACCTTCTAAGTGAACCTTAGTAATAAGTTAACTTATTGAAAATGAACCCACTAGAGGGGTCCTTATCCAGAACCTCCTAAAATGGGGATTATTGTTCAACCTTGCTGAAACAACTACTTTTGAAATATTAATCTGAGGTATTTAGTAGCAAGACCCTCTTTACAGTTATTATTTCCCCTTATTTTAAGTATTGCTGGAAATCCCCAATAACTAAATGGTTTTGTAAATCACTTTTTATTTCTCCCTCTAAACTTTACTTCACAAAATCTTCACGTGGTCACTCCACGAGGGATTAGCCTAGAACCGCTCTCTCTAGCTTTCCATCAGTGAAAATCCCGCCTGGCACGACATCCGCCTCCTTTTATCTCTTACTTGCCAGGCATTCTGGGCATATTTTATTTAACAGGCCGCACCCCGGCTAGCTCCCCCTAGCTGGTGGTCATCGAACAGAGCATATTGCGTGCTAAAAAGGCAAAATATTTTAAGACACTTTCACGTGTCTACACCTGTATACTACTTTGGAAATAGAACCATAATAATACTTTGCGTGCGGTACCTGGGGCTGCTCGTTGATATTTTCCGTCTTGTGAAATGAGTATCATGCCGTTTCTTGGCTAGGCTACGTCTAGCATAGGTACTTGGTTTATTTATTTATTTATTTTTACCAGGGGGTGCCCTAAAAATGCAGACACAGGAAAAAAACTTCTTCTTTTTTTTAAAAACCTTAGTTAAGCATGTAAGCATAATATTCCTGACGTTTTTGTTTTCCATTAGCCTATCATTCAGTTTGTTATTGCATAGGAAACACAACCTTAAATGCTTAACGTTAACCCCGGTCCTTTCAAAACAATATTTAATTTCGCCGTATGTAGCCTATACAATACATCACGTTTTATCCTATGTTCATACAGTTTAATGCCTCCGTCAAATAACTAATAAATCACGGCACATGTTTTCAACTACAACAGCTCAAGCATTAGGCTAACATGCAAGCTGCGCCCTCATTCTCGTAAACTATGACTGAGAAATAATACCGTCATTTCAATCTATTTGCCGTATTTCATGTCTAAAAAGTAGGCAAATGGTCTCGGGTCATTTTTTCTGAGCTACATATTGCCTTCTCAAAATGATCGCATCGCTGTGTAAGCGGGGGGGAAGCGAAACGAGGTGCCGTCTCCAAATTACGCCTGCAACAAGTGAAGGGCCATTTGTAGGGGAATGTGCTCCACCACTGTATAGTCGCACTGTCGGAGGTGAGAAACGTACCCTGTAGTCTGTCATTTTACTGTCTCAGTAATCAAACAAAGCATTGACGTTATTGCTCATCTTTACCAGTCCGAGCACATCCTGGAGAGATGCAGGGCTTTTAAAGATGTAGGTGTAGCTTAATCATCCGTACAAATCGTAAAAACCCATAAAGCAGTTGTGTTTTAATTCAGAAGGACATGAAAGTTTATTTATGAAGTTCATAAAAACATTTGAATAGTCAATGCTAAATTACTAAATTAAACAGGCTACAAATAATTGGCGATGCTTTGCAGAAGAATTATATTGCAAGAGCCTAATAAAAAAATGTACCCCCTCGCAAGCAGCCGATGACATCGGACATGCTTGTTTGATTGGCCGATGTAACGATGTGAAATTTGTTGACATCGAACAACCCTAGTACCGCTACCACCGCAGGTCTATGTGTATCTATGTTATGGCCTTGCAATTAGTGTGTCTGACTCTCACTGTGGAGATTGAAGGTAAGAGGCTCTCCTCGGCCAAGATTTCTTTATTATTTCTTTATTCAATTACAACAAAAAGGATGTGCACTTCAGCTCTGTTCAGTTTATGCTTTTCACACAACACAATGTGACCATACAAATTTAGTTGGCCTACTAGGAAAATTAAGAATTTACGCTAATATACAAGCCCTTACTTGGTCGGATTTATATACGTATCATCAGTTCAACAAACATATATCCGTTTCATAGTTAGTCACTTTTAAAAAATCACAATAGCCTCCAAACATTTCATACTTCTGCAGACAATGTATTGCAAACTAGATTAACAATTCCTAAAGAAATTGTAGGTGTGGTTGCTTCACAATTATCAATTGCTGGAAGTGGCATAAAAAGATGGTAATATGGTATAGTGTGAGGTGGAAAATAAAAGGTGGAAATGGTATGAACTGGTAATGCGGTTGTGGAGATGCGAGCACCACCGCTCGTGTGCAGAGACAGAGACCAGACTATTCGAGTGAGAGAATAGGGTTTTTTATTTTGCTTCTCTCCGCAAAACTGTGTGTCTTTACATGTACACACATTTAACGACAGACAACACGACAGTCTTCCATCCTTCTCCCCTGTAGAACTTCCGGAAGGCTTTTATGCTCTCAGGCTCACTGTCGAACAATCAAGGCAATTGGTTAATCGATACAATCAATAAAACAATCATTCGTTACCAACTGCATGATTTCCGACAGCTGTGTCGGCTCCACAAACCACACGAGTTCACTCTCTTGCCGGCAGCGCCTAAAACCACGCCCCCCTACCACAGCGGTATAAAGGGATCTAGTGAAGGTGAAAGTGCTAAAATATGATGATGTAGCCTATTTTGTGGTAAGTAGTCTAAAGAACCTGGAAGTCATACAAAGAAGTAATGAATTGTGATAAAAGCACAAAAAGGTAATGTCAAATCATCTTGGATAGTATTGTTGGGGCATAACAGTGTTGTAGAGGAAGGCATTGTGAATGCCCAATTTACTGTATCCTGTGTAGTAGCATACTGCTTACTTTAGGCTATCCTGCAGTGACATGCAGTATGTGAAATATCCTCCATATTAACCTGGACATACAGTTGAAGTCAGAAGTTTACATACACTTAGGTTGAAGTCATTAAAACTAATTTTTAACCACTCCACAGATTTCATGTTAGCAAACTATAGTGTTGGCAAGTCAGTTAGGACATCTACTTTGTGCATGACACAAGTAATTTTTCCAACAATTGTTTACAGACAGATTATTTCACTTTTAATTCACTATATCACAATTCCAGTGGGTCAGAAGTTTACATACACTTAAGTTGACTGCCTTTAAGTTTTTTATATTTGGTTGCATATTCTTTGCATGCCATGACTTCCTGATGTCTGTGACCCAGCAACATCCAAAGACTCTGGTACTGGTACTCTTACAAGCGATACTATAATGTATCTGCATTTGAATGGATCTCTATGGGAACTGGGGGGGTGGGACTAGATTTAGCTGTAAATTATGCTGGAAGACGTCCCACCAGTGTTGCCATGTCCGTGGTTTTACAGCTAAATTGGGATACTTTCAAAGTGCAGTCACGGGTAAAAATGATAAGTCACAAAGCACGCACTTATTTTAGTAAAAACATGATGATTTCTATTTAAAATATGTTGGTTTTGGTTAAAAATAGCCTATAATTTGGGCTAGTTTAGAGTCGCCATTTGGCTGGAAAGTATTACAAGATCTGGCAACCCTGCGCCCCACTCTTGTGCTGCCATGTCACGTGTTGTTTTTGTTGTATTTGAAGGAAAACGTCAGTGAAGCTGCACCTAATTTTTTTAAAACGAAGCTTCACGTCATATTTATGTGACCAAAATGTTCGTGTACTTCTTGAAAAGTATGCTCCCGAATTTACTCAGCGAAACCCCGGAAGTAAGTGTGTCATCCGGGTGTTTAAAGTGTACTGCAATTTAAAAACCTTTTGTGTACTCCACGACTTTCTTGCCCTAACTACTCACCAAGGCTACTCAACAGTGTGGAAGAGTGCTGATTCGGACACGGCCCACATGTCATGTGCTGAATTCAGTGTTCTATTCATCGAGCCTACCTAGCATGCATGCAGCTATCATAAAGCAATAATTAAACATCGTTTGGCTAATAGTAACTTAGTTTAACTTTGTTGACTCACATAAACTTGAGATTATAACCCAATCATGTGTAGCGGATAGTTTATTTGCTGTAGATATGTCATAATCGATTGCATTTAGATTTGCTAACGTAGGCTGGCACCTGTCACCTTTTCATGCAGAGTGAAAGGTTTCTTTTTCCTGGTAGCTTAACCACAATAGCCTAGCTGGTTTATGCTTTTGTCATGTTTTGTTAGGAAGTTGGCCAGTCGGAGTACAATATTTCTGTGCGAGCTGTGAGCTCGCAGACCTCGCAGTTCCCAGCATGCTTCGCACCTCGCAGTTCACTGGCAGCTCGCAGCTCGCAGTGGCAGGTCGCTGTGGCAGCTCGCAGTTCACTGGCAGCTCACAGCTCGCAGTGGCAGGTCGCTGTGGCAGCTCGCACCTTGCAAGCTTCTAGCAGCTAGCAATCATACCAGTTATTAACAATTTCTCTCATTTTTCTTTGTATTTCTGAAATTCCTTACTCCATATGCTCTTTTGCAGAATTAATGAATCACAATTTTCAAGTTGTTAAGAATTTATTTTAGCAGGGGTTAGCCTACTTTATTTTGTTGCTTGACCGTTTCGTGGACCAGTGGTTGCGCTAGAGTAAATAATAATCTGTCAACGTCATTTTTCTCGGTCATTAAGCTTGTTTTAATGTTTACCAATTTTATAACGTTTGCTTTGCATTTTTGGATGTTTGCCGGTATTATAACATTTTACTTAGCCTAGCGGCTCCCGTAGGCCTACAGCCAGATATACAATACAAAGTGCAGAACATGGTTATTAAAAAAACAACAAAAAAATTTTAATAATTCACTGTCCTATATTTGTGCTTTTGTTGATTTTATTGGTGTGCTTTTTGTAACGTTCCGCTCCCTTCCTGTCCGTTTTCCGTGTTTTCCTTTTTCCCTCCGTGTCATGTTGGATCCCTTTGTCCGTGTTTTCCCCTCTGCTGCGGACTAGGCGTTTCCCTCTCTGACTCGTTCGTTTGGTTTCCCACGTTTGCTTCCGCCTTTCACTCCTCCCCTCTCGTTGCATGCATTCCTCACCTTTGTGTTTAGCTAATCACTCCCGATTAATTTCCACACCTGCGCCTTATTTAGTTCGTGATTCCCTGCACTACTTATACCCTCGTCTGGTTGCTAGTCGGCGCCAGTTCGTTAACTAACCTCACTCGTTGTTAATGCTTGTCGTTCTTGGTCTTGTATATTCTGTTCGCTTGGTTGTGGGATTATATCCCCTTACAGCGTTTAGATCTCTTGAACTACGGAGTGGTAGTTATTCTCCCCTGACGTTTTCTGTTTGCATGCAGCTAACCTGTCTTCCTCTAACCACCAGCTTACCCGGCTTCCATTCATCCGTTGCAGTGTTCGTTTCCCCGTGTTTGTGTGTGTGTGTTGCGGTACCTCCAACTCCAGCTCGCGTAGGATCCGCTGTGGATAAATATCCTGGTTACCCTCCAGTTGTTCCTGTCCGGCCGTAGCAGCCCCCACGTTCTACGGTTACGGTTCCGGGAGCCCTGGAACTCAGCCAGCTCCTACCGGTCCTACCTGAGCTACGCCACACCACCCAGCTCTGCCGAGTTTCGCCGGCTACCTACCTGTTTACCGCTGTACCTCTGTGAGAACCTCCCGGTCCTTTCCCTACCTACTCCCAAAATTAACTACCCTCTGCTTTCTGTCCAGTACCGGTGTAGTCGTCCCGGTCCAGTTCCAGTCCTGCCGTAGTGTGCCGCTCACCACCCACATGAGTCCAGTTCCGGCTTGGAACAAGTTCCGTTCCAGTGCCCGTTTCCAGAGTGGACCTCCCGGTCCAGTTCCAGTCCAGTCCCGGTGTGAAGTTCACCTTCCTTTTAAAGTCCAGTTCCGGTTTGGAACAAGTTCCGTTCCAGTACCCGTTTCCAGAGTGGACCTCCCGGTCCAGTTCCAGTCCAGTCCCGGTGTGAAGTTCACCTTCCAGTAAAGTCCAGTTCCGGTTTGGAACAAGTTCCGTTCCTGTACCCGTTTCCTGAGTGGACCTCCCGGTCCAGTTCCAGTCCTGCCCTGGTGTGATGTACACCACCTGTCCAGTCCAGTTCCGGCTTGGAACCCGTTCCTGAGTCCCAAGTCCAGCTCCGGCTTGGAGCAGTCCGTATCGGACATTCCGCTATTACCCTGTGTTATACTGTGTTTTCTTTTCCTGTACAGTTTTGGGACTACCCCAAAACTTAAATAAATATCCCTTTATTGAATCTGTCTCCTGGTCGTTGCACTTGGGTTCGTCTCGTATCTGGATCGTAACACTTTTATCCTTTATTCTTTTAGTTTTAAAAAATGCCTACTGTCCCAACCTCAAGCTATACTAATTATGATTATAATAAAGTGTAACAGTACAGTAAACACTATTGAATTCAGATTGAAATGCAATTCAATTTCCATGCCTACGAGCGACACGTCATAGGCTACTCCCCAAACCCCTGATTCCTCAGGAAGTGCGGCACAGTAGCCTAGGTAGCACTTTCCCTGAAGCCACCCCCCATGTTATTGAAGTCCATCCCATATAACGCCGTCCCGGAGGAGGTTTTGGATTGTCCTCCGAAGAGTGACCAGGTCTATTGTAGTTTTTTGCTAGACTATGATGTTCCTCGCCTCCCACAGTTTGACGTGCTTGGAGTGGAGAAAAAAATATATTTTATTGGATATTCCAAAAAACTTAAACAATGAAAACATTTTCATGTTTCAGACAAATTTACATAAACCATATCACTTTTGGAGTGGAGGAAAAGAGGACACATTTTTCAAATTATTTTTCGAGTAATGGAACGCACCTGTGTCATTCGCTGAAATATTTTGTCTTTTAAAAAAAAAAGTGATTTTTCTTCAGCGAGAGAACTATAGCTCAATGCAACTATGCAAGGGGGGTTCATTTCCACACAAAATCTTCCATGGTGATCTTCCTGTTGATTTTTACAGTAGGCTAGCTATAGGCTACACTTCGCACCATTCAGTAACATTCAGTTTGAACAATTAAATAAAATCTATGCAATTTATCAATTAAATTATTAGCCGACAATAACACAACAGTTAATGTGTATCAGAAAATATTTATTGAACAAAAGATTGTATTGAAAATATTTATTGAACAACATATTTTCTATATATATATGTATATATATATATATAGCCTGTGGAATTATGTACCACACATGAGAAACTTTTATTTGTGTAACGCTGCACTGATGCTTTAGCGCAGATAATTTGTAGACTATCAAAATTGACTAGTATATATATAGTATAGTATAGTATAGCTTCAGTTTATAAAACAAAATTTAATTTGCCAAGGTATGCTTACAGATACATTACCGCAGAAGTTACGCTAGAAAATACAATGCAAAACATAGGCCAACCATTTTAGCCTAATAGCATAGACAAAAATACCCTACAAAATACGGCAGTGGGCTTACAATTTCAAATCCTTCCAACACAATGTAGCCTACTAGATCTGAACTCCAGTTTCAGGACAATGCAATCCACTCGCACAACAAGGTTGACAATTATTTTTCAATCGCAAATCTAACCTTTTCCAAAAAGCGTCATCTGCTGGACAAACGTTGTAACTGATTGTTTGGCTTCATTTGGCTCATTGAATGACCGGGGGTGCGTCCCAATATTCTTCACTCCCCACCTCCTTTCCTCCACTCCCCCACTACCTCTCCTCTCCTACCCGGAAGTATGCAAAACCGCCTGAACGAGTACAAGTATTTACATGTACAGTATACAATGTACCTGACATTGCAGTTTGCATCGAGACATTTCCGGGGCAAGGAGGAGAGGAGGTAGTAGTGGAGGAAGGGAGGGTGAATTTCTTTTGAGTATTGGGACGCACCCCGGAGATCATTGATACTAAGTCAATTATAACCTTCAATTCATTGTGCTTTTTGTCTTGCTTTTTCCACACAATTTGAAAGTAGGGTGTATCGTTAATGTTGCCGTTGCAAATAACATTATTAAAATGTTCTTGCATCCTCCACTTCAGTTTTTCTTTTGAAATATCGCTTGTTTGAAATTAACATTTAAATTAACCTTAGTTGGCAAATAAGGGTAACAATAGTCTGCTTAAAATGGATATGCGTAGCCTAGCTGTCAGTTTTGTTTTTCATAATAACGGAGTAAGTGTAAATCTCGTTTGTCTGGCTACATTTCTGAAATAATGAAGAGAAGGTTGCCATTGATTTGGGGCTGCCAACTCTCACCTTGAGTGAGTCTCATGCAGTTCGGCCATTTCGCACATTATCATGCAGCAGTGTTTGAATTGGGTTAACGGGTGTTCTCACTTTTTTAAATGTTGAGATTTTTTATGGTCTAGCTTAGGCTATACTCTATAAAACCATAGGCTAGGCTACACATAGGCTACAACATTTAAAGTAAAAATATTCAACGTACTTTCTCACTGAAATGTACAAATAATGTTAATAAATAGCCTACGTTAATGTATTAAAACGCACGCCATCGTATGCATTACTTTAACGTTGTCCTTATTCCACCATCTGCAAAATGCTGCCAAATGTGTTATCTTCAATGAACATTGGTAGCCTACATAAAAAATACATTTAATGATTGCACTACAGTATGTGAAATGCACTCAAAATGCGAAAATAACAATAGGGATATCAAACATATTGGAAAGACAGTGCTCGAGTGGAAACACGAACGTACATATGTAGCCAGCGAGATCAACGGTATTTTAGACACAAAAATACTTACATATCGGAAAAGGGAAACTCCCCTCCCTAATGCGTATTCTATAGAGCTGAATTTTGAAAGGAACATCTCGATGTGTAAAACCAATGGTAGGATTGTATATCTATTTAATATTTAGTAACATATATTGCTAGTAGAATACATGGTAGAATGAGACAGTACTTTCACAGTTTATTTTGCATTTGAGTGAGCAGGGCTTTTCACGGCTTTTCTGGCATACGATCAGGCTATTGTTGGGTTTATCTCGTTGCTATGACGTTATTCTAATTTTATATGTGTAATGGGGCGTGACGTGTGAGGTGGGAGGAGCCAAACGCAGCAAGGGGAATCCTAAAGCCCTAAGGCCACTAAGGCGGGATACCCCGCAGATAAGGGAGGAGACAAGACAAACGAACAACGAACACAACTACAGACGCTACTAACTGGCTCACTGTCACACGCCAACAGAGCGCAAGGACAGGATACTGAACAGTCAGAAATAATACGCGCCCTGTCTCGGAAACGAGATACATAAGAACGGGCGGGTAGCGTAGACAAACATAAAACACAGTCAGAAAACACTGCAAAATAATACGATAGAAGCTGAGGAGGCGAAAGGAACAGATTCAAGATTCAAGATTTCTTTATTTGTCACATATAACGTACATGTACAGTTATAGTGAAATGTTACTGCCGTCTCCAAGATTATGCCCAATACAGATACTCAAAAAAAAAAAAAAATATACGTATATATACCACACTATACAAATTTATAATTTAAAATCTAAATTTACAGAGTTCTAATTTACAAATTTAAATTTAAAGTTTAAAAGTTACAAAGTTTACAAATTTAAATTACAATTTACGGATTACACATTAAAGGGCATTAAAAGGCATGGGTGTATTTGTACATGTAATAGCTAATAAATAATAAGTGATAAATAATAATAAGTGATGAATAATCCCGGAGGGGGGAAGCGGGGGGGGGGTATTGACAATGTTCATGGTTGTATTCAGAGTTCTATGTGCACCAGATGTTCTAGTTGTAGTCATTCAGGTGCCGGATGGCTTGCGGGAAGAAGCTCTTCCTGAGCCTCTCTGTGCTCGCCATGTGGGTGCGGTATCTCCTTCCTGACCGTAGCAGAGAGAACAGTCCATAACCTGGGTGGCTGGGGTCTCTCAGGATCCTGTTGGCCTTTGTCTTGCATCTTCGGTTGTAGATGTCCTCGAGGTTGGGGAGTGGTCTCCCCAGGGTACGTTCAGCCGATCGTACCACTCTCTGTAGGGCCTTGCGATCCTGAGAGCTGCTGTTCCCATACCAGATGGTGATGTTCCCAGTCAGGATGCTCTCGATCGTGCACGAGTAGAAGCTCCGCCGAATCTGATGGGACGCTCTGAATTTCCTCAGTTGTCTGAGGTGGTACAGTCTCTGGCGTGCTTTCCTCACCACAGTGTCTATGTGTGATGTCCATGTCAGATCGTTAGTGATCTGGACGCCAAGGTACTTGAAGCTGTCCACTCTCTCTACGAGGGTCCCGTTGATGGTTAGGGGGGTGTAGTTCCTCACTTGCTTCCTCCCGAAGTCCACCAGCATCTCCTTTGTCTTGCTGACGTTCAGATGGAGGTTGTTTTCCTGACACCACTGGGTCAGGAGCCTCACCTCCTCCAGGTAGGCCCTCTCGTCATTGTTAGTGATCAGGCCTATCACTGCTGTGTCGTCGGCAAACTTGACGATGGTGTTGGAGTCAAAGGTGGCTGTACAGTCGTGCGTGTACAAGGAGTACAGCAGTGGGGACAGAACACAGCCCTGGGGGGCTCCCGTGTTGAGGGTGAGGGACGATGAGGTGTGGTTGCCCACCTTCACCACCTGGGGTCTGTCTGACAGGAAGTCCAGGATCCACTTGCAGAGGGCATCGTTTTGCCCCAGGGCCCTGAGCTTGGTGTCAAGTATAGGTGGGGTTATAGTGTTGAAAGCTGAACTGTAATCAATGAACAGCAGTCTCACATAACCTGACACGTTCCCCTTGGTCTTGTCTAGGTGGGATAGGGTGGTGTGGAGGATGTGAGCTATTGCATCCTCTGTGGATCTGTTGGGTCTGTATGCAAACTGTAGGGGGTCCAATGTGCTGGGCAGTGAGGAGCAGATGTGTTCCTTGACCAGCTTCTCAAAACACTTCATCACCACAGAAGTGAGGGCTACCGGGCGGTAGTCGTTGAGGCACGCTGGTCTTGGCTTTTTCGGTACGGGGATGATGGAGGACTTCTTGAAGCATGTGGGGACAATGGACTGGGCCAGGGACAGGTTGAATAACACTGTGAACACAGGAGCCAGTTGGTCGGCGCACGCCTTTAGGACCCGCCCTGCGATACCGTCTGGTCCTGCGGCTTTCCTGATGTTCACCTGTTTAAGCACCCTCCTGACGTCATGTTCAGAGAGAGTAAGAGCTCTCTCCTCCCTTCCGTTCTCCCCCGCCTCAGGTGCGACGGCTGTCCGGCTGTCGTTGGTCTCGAAGCGGGCGTAGAAGTTATTGAGGCTGTTCACGAGAGCAGCGTTTACACCCCCTGAGGAGGATGGAGATCCCTTATAGTCCGTCATGGTGTTTAGTCCCTGCCACACACTTCTGAGGTCTCCTTGTTTGAATTTTTGTTCCATCTTCTCCCCGTATTCCTTCTTGGCTTCCTTTACTGTTCTCCTTACATTGTATGCTGCTGCCTTGTAGTCTTCCATGTTGTCAGACTCTAGTCCTAGTTTGTAGGCAGCGGTGCGCTTTTTTAGGGCATCGCGTGTCTTATTGTTGATCCAGGGTTTCTGGTTTGGGTAGGTTTTGATAGTCTGTATGGCTACATTCTCCTCTGTAGCCTTCCCAATTATTCCAATTACTTCCTCTGTCAGTGCGTTTATGTCCGTGTTGTCTTTTTGCAGTTGTTCAACAGTTGTGTTGGTGAACCTACACCATAGCTCGTCATGCAGTGCGACGCGCATGCTGTTCTCTGATTGGTCCGTCCATCGACGCACCTCTCTCGTAACCGGAAGTAATCTGCGTTGTTTGTTTACATGCGCAGGCCAGAGAAAAATGCCGGAATGGTCACTGTTTCCTACCGGTGCCACGGATTCGGCTCTGTACGCCCCTTTGAACGGGGTATAGCAGTGATCCAAGGTGTTTGGTCCTCACGTGGCACAGTCGATGTGTTGGTGGAAATTTGGCAGCACTTTCTTGAGGTTCGCCTGGTTAAAGTCGCCAGCCACAATTAGCGCAGCGTTTGGGTCGCTAGATTGGTAGCTGCTCAGTGCTTCGTGAAGCACTGAGAGAGCGGACGCTGTTGTCGCTTGAGGTGGAATGTACACTGCCACGATTATAACCAAGGTGAACTCACGCGGAAGAAAGTGCGGTCGACATTTTATTGAGAGAAATTCCAGGTCGGGCGTGCAATGGCGTTGTAGTTCCGTTACGTTGTTCTCGCAGCACCATTTCTGGCTTATTAGCGCACAGACTCCGCCACCCCTTGATTTCTGGGATTCCAACGTCCTGTCGGACCGGTGAACAGAAAGAGTTTCTGATGGATTGATGGCGTGGTCTGTTTTGGAGGGGTCCAGCCACGTTTCTGTCAGCAGGAGGACATTGCAATTCCTGATGTCCCGTTCGTGTGCAAGCCGCATACGAAGGTCGTCTATTTTCTCCTCGTTCAGAGACTGGACGTTTGCCATCAAGATGCTCGGCAGCGGGGGCTTGTGAGCCCTGCATCGTAGTGCTCTTTTGACCCCGCCATGTTTTCCCCGGGCGCGTTTGTTGGTTCTCGCCTTTGTTGTCCTCTGCTCGTTGTTTGCAGTCCGGAGGATCTCCGACGGGATGTATCCGAAAGAGTTCTCTGAACTTAGGTGAGTTGCTTTACATCCGATGTCTAAAAGTGTCTGGTAGTCATATGTGAGTGTTCCCACAACTGTTTTTGTCAGAATATCCAGTAATAAGACACTAATAACAAACAAATGGCATAATCTACTCGGAGCCGGCAAGACGGCAGCAGAGAGGGTCCGCGCCATCTTGAAAATCTAATGTTCCAATGTTCCAGGGCTAGTAACATAGGCTAGCAGTCAAATGAGAAAAATAAAGAGGGTAAACACCCGATCTCCCAGGGGGGAAAAACATTTTACAGGCGAGCCGAACGGAGCACCGTCGTCCCATAACTTCACTATCCATAATGACTAACGCAAGCTTACTTGAGAACACACGCCCTAGCCTCTCAGTAAAGAGATAAGTAACGTGACGAAATGGAACAGAGAGCTAACATTCCGAGGCTATATTAAGAAAGACGCAGTCAAACACAAACATGTCCACAAACACTGCAAAATAATAAGAAGCTGAGGAGGCGAAAGGAACAGATCCAACGTTCCAGGGCTCGTATCATAGGCTAGCAGTCAAATGAGAAAATAAAGAGGGTAAACACCCGATCTCCCAGAGGGAGAAACATTTTACAGGCGAGCCGACGGAGCACCGTCGTCCCATAACTTTACTCTCCATAAAGACTAACGCAAGCTTACTTGAGAACACAAGCCCTAGCCTCTCAGTAAAGAAATATGTAACAAGGCGAAATGGAACAGAGAGTTAACGTTCCGAGGCTATATAAAGAAACACGCAGTCAAACACAAACATGTCCACAACATCGCCCAAGCTCCATATGAGGAGACAAACACCCGGAGAACGAAACAGAACAACAGTTCCCAACAAAATCGTCTCGCAGGTAGAAAGGGTGAACAGGACAGCTGCAACAACAGACCTACGCAAACTTAATAGCAAGCACTGCCTCAATATAAGATGAATAACCCTGACTCACAACAAAGGCGATCGTAGTCCACGAGGAAACAAAACAGGGAAACAAACGTACCGAAGCTACTGACTGGCTAACGAGACGAGTAACTAAAAAGCCAGCAGGAAATAAGCCCTGCCTCAGCAATGAGGCGATAAAATAGGTGAGTAGCCCAAATGGTACGAATAATTAACACCGAATAAATAAAGCCCTAAAATCAGTAAGATAATAATGCCCTGTCTCTTAGTAAAAACCTACCACGTAGATAAATACAAACCAACAAAAACTCCTCTCGCCTTCACGGCAGAAAGCAGACAAAGAGAGGAGAAAGAGACATAGAAAGGCAAAAAACTAGGCAAACGGACTAAAAAGGAGAAACCAGGAAGCGAGGACTGAAAAGAGCCAAGGGGGAAGAGTCCGAATAACTCCATCCACATAGGCAGGTACGCCAGGAGGGACGAGTCCAAATAACTACTTCCACATAGGCGAGTCCCGCATAGCTCCAACGAACCACAACGGAGCGAACCGGTCTCCTTATAAACCTAGACCAAAAATAATACTGACTTAAAATACAAAGGGCTGAATAATACCACACACAATATAGCACAATACACCACAGTACAAACAATCAATATAGAAGCCCCAATAGAATGAAACGGAAGGCTTAAATAGCGGTGACCACGCCCAGGTGTAAATGCTAACAGAAAGTACGCAAACCCAGCAGGGCGGAGCAAGCATCTACCAAAAGGGCAGCGCCCTCACGTGGCCACCGAGGAAAACGACCGCATAGGTAAACAGGGTAAAAACCATGACAGGACCCCCCTCTAAGGGGCGACCCCAGAAATAAACCTCTGCGGACGTTCATAAAGAGAAATAAAATACCAATTTTTTTTTTTTTTTTTTTTTTTTGGAAGGGTAGGGAGGGTGGGACTAAGGGTGAGGGGGGTGTGGAACAAACTTGTGCCCGGCTAAAAGCACCTTGGGGAAAATACTCAGCACCCTGGTTCCTGGCTACCTACCCAAAACCTCACTATAGCCTATCTTGTCTTCATGAGGCGTGCCGGGCAAGAGGCGACTTTAAACGCTGAACTCAAGGGCATTTGGCCTACGAACTGAGACCAAAGCCCTTGAAATGCGTACCCCTGACAGGGATAAAATCCCAGCCCAGGATTACCTCAAAATAAAAAAGGCAAAATAATAAAGTAGTGGGCCGCAGGAAAACCAAAGAAGATTAACTGGCCCACTCGGCGCCTACCTACCAGGGTAGCTGGAAAACAAAAAACACCAAGGTACTAACAAAAACCAAGACACAAACCACAAACAGTAGCCACCAAAACCCATCTTAGTAAAAAAAAAATTCCCCTATAAAAGCCGCTGGGCCCGGTAATGGCTTCTATATTCTGTAATGGGGCGTGACGTGTGAGGTGGGAGGAGCCAAACGCAGCAAGGGGAATCCTAAGGCCACTAAGACGGGATACCCCGCAGATAAGGGAGGAGACAAGACAAACGAACAACGAACACAACTACAGACGCTACTAACTGGCTCACTGTCACACGCCAACAGAGCGCAAGGACAGGATACTGAACAGTCAGAAATAATACGCGCCCTGTCTCGGAAACGAGATACATAAGAACGGGCGAGTAGCGTAGACAAACATAAAACACAGTCAGAAAACACTGCAAAATAATACGATAGAAGCTGAGGAGGCGAAAGGAACAGATCCAATGTTCCAGGGCTAGTAACATAGGCTAGCAGTCAAATGAGAAAAATAAAGAGGGTAAACACCCGATCTCCCAGGGGGAAAAAACATTTTACAGGCGAGCCGAACGGAGCACCGTCGTCCCATAACTTCACTATCCATAATGACTAACGCAAGCTTACTTGAGAACACACGCCCTAGCCTCTCAGTAAAGAGATAAGTAACGAGACGAAATGGAACAGAGAGCTAACGTTCCGAGGCTATATTAAGAAAGACGCAGTCAAACACAAACATGTCCACAAACACTGCAAAATAATAAGAAGCTGAGGAGGCGAAAGGAACAGATCCAACGTTCCAGGGCTCGTATCATAGGCTAGCAGTCAAATGAGAAAATAAAGAGGGTAAACACCCGATCTCCCAGAGGAAGAAACATTTTACAGGCGAGCCGACGGAGCACCGTCGTCCCATAACTTTACTCTCCATAAAGACTAACGCAAGCTTACTTGAGAACACAAGCCCTAGCCTCTCAGTAAAGAAATATGTAACAAGGCGAAATGGAACAGAGAGTTAACGTTCCGAGGCTATATAAAGAAACACGCAGTCAAACACAAACATGTCCACAACATCGCCCAAGCTCCATATGAGGAGACAAACACCCGGAGAACGAAACAGAACAACAGTTCCCAACAAAATCGTCTCGCAGGTAGAAAGGGTGAACAGGACAGCTGCAACAACAGACCTACGCAAACTTAATAGCAAGCACTGCCTCAATATAAGATGAATAACCCTGACTCACAACAAAGGCGATCGTAGTCCACGAGGAGACAAAACAGGGAAACAAACGTACCGAAGCTACTGACTGGCTAACGAGACGAGTAACTAAAAAGCCAGCAGGAAATAAGCCCTGCCTCAGCAATGAGGCGATAAAATAGGTGAGTAGCCCAAATGGTACGAATAATTAACACCGAATAAATAAAGCCCTAAAATCAGTAAGATAATAATGCCCTGTCTCTTAGTAAAAACCTACTACGTAGATAAATACAAACCAACAAAAACTCCTCTCGCCTTTACGGCAGAAAGCAGACAAAGAGAGGAGAAAGAGACATAGAAAGGCAAAAAACTAGGCAAACGGACTAAAAAGGAGAAACCAGGAAGCGAGGACTGAAAAGAGCCAAGGGGGAAGAGTCCGAATAACTCCATCCACATAGGCAGGTACGCCAGGAGGGACGAGTCCAAATAACTACTTCCACATAGGCGAGTCCCGCATAGCTCCAACGAACCACAACGGAGCGAACCGGTCTCCTTATAAACCTAGACCAAAAATAATACTGACTTAAAATACAAAGGGCTGAATAATACCACACACAATATAGCACAATACACCACACTACAAACAATCAATATAGAAGCCCCGATAGAATGAAACGGAAGGCTTAAATAGCGGTGACCACGCCCAGGTGTAAATGCTAACAGAAAGTACGCAAACCCAGCAGGGCGGAGCAAGCATCTACCAAAAGGGCAGCGCCCTCACGTGGCCACCGAGGAAAACGACCGCATAGTAAAAACCATGACAATATGATGAATAAATATATTTATGAACTCAAACATAGACGCTATTGTCCACTATGTCACGCATGGGTAGGTATAGACTAGGTGGGGGGTTGCTTGTTAAATGGACTTGCTACGGGGATATAGTGACACTTAGAAACTCTGTATTTGGCAGAAATCGTCATAAACCGTCTACCAATAAATTTAAAACACAGTGTTTGTGATTTCCACTAATAGTTTGGCTGCAGTAGCAACGAATGTCTCAGTTGAGCAAAAAGATTCCGCCGGCGTCACCTTCTTCGCAAAGGGGCTAAGCAGTCCAACACACAAACTGCACCTCCACGACTTTCCTCTATATCGACTAGACAATTCGTCAATATTATAAAAACGAGCAGCAGGAGTGCCCTGAAAAATCTCCAGCCCGCTTCCCCATCCCACAACAGACACACAGCGCATTAAAAAAAAATACAAAAGCCCGACAGAACAAAATGCATGCAAATGAACAAACACGAACACGAGAGACACGCCATTACAGCACCACGTGACGTCACCCTGTGCATGGGGTCCATCCAGTAAGTGAAGAGGTTCCGACCCGAACCCTACATGGGGATCTACTACTTCCCTGTGGTTACCTCTCTGAACCTGAAGAGGATGAGCTGCCAGAACCCAGGCCAGCTCACCTGGCCAGGACAAGATGCAGTCACCCTCAGCTCCAGGATGGTGAGAATTCTGAGCCTGAGGATGATTTCTTATTCTGTCCTGTGGAGCCATCAGTTATCCCTGAGCAGAGGTTTACCAAGGTTTTTGAAATTCCAAAGAGGCTGGAACCACCCGCTGTTCCTTCAGTAGAAGATGGCCAGTGTAAGGTCTTACCTTCTCAATGTCAAATGGAGTCTTCTGCAGGTAACTCTGCATTCTTGCCTGTTGAAACAGAGGCATGTCCTGAGATTGAAGGAGATAAATGTGCTCCTGAGCAACTTTCTGCTGGAGTGGAGCTAATACTGGATCCAGTTGATGTTTCACCAACCCCTGCTAATGCAGATGATGATGTAGCTATGTTAGATCTAGGTGATTCTGAGGATGGAAATAAAGATGAATTACAAGAAATGGACACACAAGGAAATGACAAGCTAAATTCTGAAGTTCCTGGGGAACGTGAGAGTAAGGTGTGCAAAGGGAATGGTGAAGACAGTTCTGTCCGCACATCTGATAGAGTGCGTCGACCACCTGGACGTTTTCATTATCCAGAGTTGGGAAAGCCCTTAATCTCCTTTGCACAGAGTCTCTTTGAGAGTTTCAATCGAGCCCTTGATTCACTCAGTGACTATGAGAGCCACCCGGTCAAATGCGGTTGAGTCTAGACATTGTAGCACATAGAGGGACTCATGTGGATTCAAGGGGGGGGGGTATACACTAAAGGGTTAAAGAAATTTGGGTGCCATTTTGTATGATGCCAGTAGAGAGCGCAGGCACGCTGTGACTACGCATATAAGGAAAAAAAGAAAAAGAAGGCTTCTTCAAGTGCAAAGCCTGTGAATACTGCTTAGTGAGAAATCCAAAAAAAAAGATAGCAAAACCTGGAAATATTCTGTTAATTTATATTAATTCTTGCTAATAAGGTATTCTTTTGTTAGCAACCAAACTATTGACCAGAGTGAACCAGTTCTTGTCGCACTTTTGTCCATTTTTCTACCGGGAACTCCGATTCGTTTTTTATCCTGGATTTAGCTTGGGTTCAAACCCATGTTGTAATTTGATGGCGAGCCTGTCCCAGTGAGCAACTCCATATAGAGAATGTTTGGAACTAGTGTGGCCAACTGCTTCAGATTCTCTTCTACGAAGCAACTGAACTGATTCACATCCGGAATCCAGATAAGATAACACGTGCACATATTCTTTTCAGTTTTTACTACCCGGGTAGATCATTAATCAAAAGATAAGTAAAGAAATACTGAACTAACTAAACAAAGAGGAAACCAAATGGACATTGAATTACAAAACTAAAGGAACAAAAGGATACTTAAAGTAATTATTTTGTTACTTTGAGAATAAAAGGACATTTTATAATTTTATTTGACATTTTCACTTTTCCATTGAAAACTTCTATTTTGAAAGAAGTTGTATTGTTTTAGTTTATTCCATTATAAAAGAAATTGCATATGGTATTTGTAAATTGTGTAATAAATCTGCCAAGTGTTTAATCTTATGCAAAGTCTCTTGGTGAGTCTTTCTAACCCAACTACACAGAACCTAGGTCTGATGTATAGTATCGCTAATCATTTGGGAGCAGGAGTGCTACACAAACTAAACCAGAATGAGGCAGACTACAGGTCATTTAATTCTGAACTCTACTATAAAAATCTGTGACATCATAAACAATATAACACAACCTCGCTAGCCTTTTTATGCCTAGCTAGCTATACTACTATGAATACAACACCATTTAACACACACACACACACACACACACACACACACACACACACACACACACACACACACACACACACACACACACTTGTACACACAGCAACACTTTGCTATGGAATCCATGCTTTCTGCTTCAGATGAAGAGTCATGGGTGCATATAATGCGCTTTCTTGTGCAAAACCACGGAGATGCTGACACTTGTTGATGCATGATGTTCTGAAATACGCATGTGACACACACAGCTATGACAATCTGTCAGGGTTCTGACAGGGACTCAGGCGCAGACAGTACGTAATAATAAACAATAGTTTATATGCTTATTAATAATAAACAATAGTTTATTATGGGTAGAAACCCAGGGAGGAGGCGAAGGCGGAGTCAAAAACAGGCAGAGTTCAAAAACCAGGAAGTCACAGTGAAAGTACAAAAAAATAATCCAATCGTAGTCAGAAAACAGGCAGAGATCAAAAACCAGGAAGTCACGGTGAAAGTACAAAAACACAATCCCATCGTAGTCAGAAAACAGGTAGAAGTGGAAACACAGGTACATGGAAGGGAGACGGAAAAAAAGAAACAAACACACGAGAGGAAACGAACATGCACGAAAAAAGAACGAAGTCACGGAAAAGCACAATACAGATTCAGATACTGACACAATCACTCACAACTGTCCAATAACCTATATTATACTTCTTTAGAAAGCTTAGAATGAGTTCTTTTTGGATATTAAGGCTGTCAATCAATTATAATTAGTTTCAAGATTTTACTTCTCCAAATTTGAATTGCGTACTGTTATGCAGATGTATTTTTAAGATTTATTCCGTGTTGAAAGTTACACTGTACACCACATACAGGCAGAAAATAATTATAATATTAGAAAGACAAGGCTTCAATGCCCGTAAGGTCAGGACTTTATTCCATACATTATGAGAGATTTTCATAGCAGAAGGAAATTATTTGATGACAACAGAGATTCACTCTAATACGTGAGCAGGAAAAATAACAGTTTCATTGACCTATATCCAGGACCTTATGTGTTCTTTATTGCTGCTGTGATAGTATACGATTTTTTTTTGGTGAAGAACTGTAACGAACTCCTAAATATATTTAAATGTCCAGTATCTTCAACCAGATTCACTCTCATGTAGATCACACTGTAGAGTGGTCGATATACTTTTATGAAATACAGAAGAACGGTGGCACGTAGGAACGTCATATTTTGCTCAATAATAGCCCAACTAGCACTGATGAAAACGATATGCAGTTTTCCATGATACCACGCTTTCTGACATGGTACAGTAGGATGTTTGTGATGTAGATGCCACTATGCCACTAGGGATCCTGAGCAAAGGGGTTCATTTGTAGTTTTTAAATTGAGAGTAGTAGGGCGAGAAGGAAAGGTTATAGGAGTAATTTTTGTTATTCATTTGGAGGAGCCTGTAAAGAAATATGTAACAAGGCGAAATGGAACAGAGAGTTAACGTTCCGAGGCTATATAAAGAAACACGCAGTCAAACACAAACATGTCCACAACATCGCCCAAGCTCCATATGAGGAGACAAACACCCGGAGAACGAAACAGAACAACAGTTCCCAACAAAATCGTCTCGCAGGTAGAAAGGGTGAACAGGACAGCTGCAACAACAGACCTACGCAAACTTAATAGCAAGCACTGCCTCAATATAAGATGAATAACCCTGACTCACAACAAAGGCGATCGTAGTCCACGAGGAGACAAAACAGGGAAACAAACGTACCGAAGCTACTGACTGGCTAACGAGACGAGTAACTAAAAAGCCAGCAGGAAATAAGCCCTGCCTCAGCAATGAGGCGATAAAATAGGTGAGTAGCCCAAATGGTACGAATAATTAACACCGAATAAATAAAGCCCTAAAATCAGTAAGATAATAATGCCCTGTCTCTTAGTAAAAACCTACTACGTAGATAAATACAAACCAACAAAAACTCCTCTCGCCTTTACGGCAGAAAGCAGACAAAGAGAGGAGAAAGAGACATAGAAAGGCAAAAAACTAGGCAAACGGACTAAAAAGGAGAAACCAGGAAGCGAGGACTGAAAAGAGCCAAGGGGGAAGAGTCCGAATAACTCCATCCACATAGGCAGGTACGCCAGGAGGGACGAGTCCAAATAACTACTTCCACATAGGCGAGTCCCGCATAGCTCCAACGAACCACAACGGAGCGAACCGGTCTCCTTATAAACCTAGACCAAAAATAATACTGACTTAAAATACAAAGGGCTGAATAATACCACACACAATATAGCACAATACACCACACTACAAACAATCAATATAGAAGCCCCGATAGAATGAAACGGAAGGCTTAAATAGCGGTGACCACGCCCAGGTGTAAATGCTAACAGAAAGTACGCAAACCCAGCAGGGCGGAGCAAGCATCTACCAAAAGGGCAGCGCCCTCACGTGGCCACCGAGGAAAACGACCGCATAGTAAAAACCATGACAATATGATGAATAAATATATTTATGAACTCAAACATAGACGCTATTGTCCACTATGTCACGCATGGGTAGGTATAGACTAGGTGGGGGGTTGCTTGTTAAATGGACTTGCTACGGGGATATAGTGACACTTAGAAACTCTGTATTTGGCAGAAATCGTCATAAACCGTCTACCAATAAATTTAAAACACAGTGTTTGTGATTTCCACTAATAGTTTGGCTGCAGTAGCAACGAATGTCTCAGTTGAGCAAAAAGATTCCGCCGGCGTCACCTTCTTCGCAAAGGGGCTAAGCAGTCCAACACACAAACTGCACCTCCACGACTTTCCTCTATATCGACTAGACAATTCGTCAATATTATAAAAACGAGCAGCAGGAGTGCCCTGAAAAATCTCCAGCCCGCTTCCCCATCCCACAACAGACACACAGCGCATTAAAAAAAAATACAAAAGCCCGACAGAACAAAATGCATGCAAATGAACAAACACGAACACAACACATGCAAAGTCTCTTGGTGAGTCTTTCTAACCCAACTACACAGAACCTAGGTCTGATGTATAGTATCGCTAATCATTTGGGAGCAGGAGTGCTACACAAACTAAACCAGAATGAGGCAGACTACAGGTCATTTAATTCTGAACTCTACTATAAAAATCTGTGACATCATAAACAATATAACACAACCTCGCTAGCCTTTTTATGCCTAGCTAGCTATACTACTATGAATACAACACCATTTAACACACACACACACACACACACACACACACACACACACACACACACACACACACTTGTACACACAGCAACACTTTGCTATGGAATCCATGCTTTCTGCTTCAGATGAAGAGTCATGGGTGCATATAATGCGCTTTCTTGTGCAAAACCACGGAGATGCTGACACTTGTTGATGCATGATGTTCTGAAATACGCATGTGACACACACAGCTATGACAATCTGTCAGGGTTCTGACAGGGACTCAGGCGCAGACAGTACGTAATAATAAACAATAGTTTATATGCTTATTAATAATAAACAATAGTTTATTATGGGTAGAAACCCAGGGAGGAGGCGAAGGCGGAGTCAAAAACAGGCAGAGTTCAAAAACCAGGAAGTCACAGTGAAAGTACAAAAAAATAATCCAATCGTAGTCAGAAAACAGGCAGAGATCAAAAACCAGGAAGTCACGGTGAAAGTACAAAAACACAATCCCATCGTAGTCAGAAAACAGGTAGAAGTGGAAACACAGGTACATGGAAGGGAGACGGAAAAAAAGAAACAAACACACGAGAGGAAACGAACATGCACGAAAAAAGAACGAAGTCACGGAAAAGCACAATACAGATTCAGATACTGACACAATCACTCACAACTGTCCAATAACCTATATTATACTTCTTTAGAAAGCTTAGAATGAGTTCTTTTTGGATATTAAGGCTGTCAATCAATTATAATTAGTTTCAAGATTTTACTTCTCCAAATTTGAATTGCGTACTGTTATGCAGATGTATTTTTAAGATTTATTCCGTGTTGAAAGTTACACTGTACACCACATACAGGCAGAAAATAATTATAATATTAGAAAGACAAGGCTTCAATGCCCGTAAGGTCAGGACTTTATTCCATACATTATGAGAGATTTTCATAGCAGAAGGAAATTATTTGATGACAACAGAGATTCACTCTAATACGTGAGCAGGAAAAATAACAGTTTCATTGACCTATATCCAGGACCTTATGTGTTCTTTATTGCTGCTGTGATAGTATACGATTTTTTTTTGGTGAAGAACTGTAACGAACTCCTAAATATATTTAAATGTCCAGTATCTTCAACCAGATTCACTCTCATGTAGATCACACTGTAGAGTGGTCGATATACTTTTATGAAATACAGAAGAACGGTGGCACGTAGGAACGTCATATTTTGCTCAATAATAGCCCAACTAGCACTGATGAAAACGATATGCAGTTTTCCATGATACCACGCTTTCTGACATGGTACAGTAGGATGTTTGTGATGTAGATGCCACTATGCCACTAGGGATCCTGAGCAAAGGGGTTCATTTGTAGTTTTTAAATTGAGAGTAGTAGGGCGAGAAGGAAAGGTTATAGGAGTAATTTTTGTTATTCATTTGGAGGAGCCTGACAAAAGAACATATTGTTTCGGACACTTCTAAAGTTAGGTAACATTATTTAATATTAGGCTATTAGCCAGCAGAGAGACCCTTGTGATAAGATAGCTCTGTAAATTTATAGATATTTTCAATTGAGGGTAGTAGGGCGAGATGTTGTAGTTATTTCTGTTATTTATTGATGTTGGAGGAGCTTGTGGAAGGAATGTGTTGGCTAGCTGTGTTACCTAGCTAATCAAGGGTGTGAGATGAGAGCTAACATTAGCTGACATTTAACCTGTTTGGTCGGGATGTACATGGTTTCTGGAGAATAAAATGTCACGGTTCAACTTCACTGAAAAGCTCAATGCTCAAACCTATGATGGCGCTGCAGTTGTGGCTTCAGATCTTAATGGCTTGCAAGCCAAAGTTAGAGAAGTGGCCCATTGCAACATTTGTGCAATGCTATGATCATCGTATGAACCTTGTACTTAGTCAAGAGCGTGAAATCTATCCCCAAGTCCAAGGTATTTTTCGCTACTCTGGGTGGATTCACTTCTTTGTTTTTCAAAGTCTAGCAAGAGAGTGGCAATTAAATGGAGTTTTAGGCAATTATTGAAGAATTTACGATTGGTTCTACAGAGATTTTTTGTGTCCCTTTTTTTGCTATACAGCTCAAAGTTGTATATATTGGCATTTGTTTAAGATCTTAGCATCTTGAAAAATGCACGCCGATTAAAATGTTTGCATTTCTTGAACCTACAGAGTATAATTAATTATTATACATGTAGTCAATTTAGTAGTTCTGTACATTAGCAGTCTAATGTCTCTAACTTTTAGGGGTTATTTTCACAAAAATGTTCTCCTCTTTTGGGTGGGGAGACCCCCCCAGTGCGCTGCCACGTAATTACTTCTCAAACATATTTCTGTCCTCCCCTGTTTCCACATCCACCAGCCGCCACTGATATAATTGTGTGGATGTTTGTTGTGTTGGTTGTCACTTTTATTGCGTAGGATATGATTGTGTTATGTGTTTATATAGTGGAAGGATATGAGTGAGTTATTTTGTATTTATTGTACTTTATTGTGTGCCTGTCAGCTTGTTCTGGTTGCCACTGTTTTTTTGTGTCTGTGTGTTTCTACTGTACGTGTGTTTCTCTCTATGTGTATATGTTGTGTAGGATATTACTATGTGTGTTTGTCCTGTTGGATCTTGTGACCGACATAACTGAGTCTCTGCATCCTGCAGGACTTCACCATGACCCTGTACCTGCGGCACTACTGGAAGGACGAGCGTCTGGCCTTCCCTTCTAGCAACAACAAGAGCCGCACTTTTGATGCACGGCTTGTGAAGAAGATCTGGGTGCCCGATGTCTTCTTTGTCCACTCCAAACGCTCCTTCATCCATGACACCACCATGGAGAACATCATGCTCAGGGTCTACCCAGATGGCAACATCTTGTACAGTGTCAGGTATGACCTCCCGGCCAGAGTTGTCTTGTAATATTGCCTGACAGCTTTCCATCTCTTTCAGGTGCAGTATAGCGTAGTGGTTACTCTGTTTTGGTTGTCTATTTATTAATTTTCCGATGACATTTCTCCCCACACTTCCCCTGACAGCTGTGTCCAATCACAGTTAGGGTGTAGGGGTGGCAGTGTAGCACAAAGGTTAGGGAACTGGACTTATAACTCAAAGGTTGTTGGTTTGATTCCTAGCTGGGGTGCTGCCATTGGACCCTTGAGCAAGATACTTATCACCTGATTTGCTTCTGTAAAAATATCTAGCTATATGAATAGATTGTATGTAAAAAATATAATCTGTGTAAGTTGCTCTGGGTAAGAGCATCTGCTAAATGCCAAAGTGAATGCCAATGTAGTTCTGTGTCTGAGATTCTGAGGAGTTCTGGAATAATCCCCTGGAAGTTCTGGGAAGAATCCCCTCACTGAATCTGAACCCAGAGGTAGTATAAAATGAAACTGTCAGGACAACTCACGTATTGAATATATGAAAATATAATTATTTTGGTTTGGCGCTGAATGGATCTGCTCTATGTCCTCATTTTTATCTATGTCCTATCAAACAGGGAGCATGACACATCTCCCCTACTAAACAGGAGATATACTAAAACCCCCAGTACAGAGAAGCAGATCCAAACTACAGGTGGAAGCTGGGGTGGTGGAGGGTGAGAAGAAAATTTCTATTAGAACCAGCAGCAGTGAAACAAACAAGAGCAGCGCAGGCTAAAGTAGCATGGGAGAGATCTGACTCGCTTTTTAAAGGGGCACACAAGTGATGTGTGAATGTATTTGGTTGAGTATGAGAACATAATAATAATAATAATCTTTATTTATATAGCATCTTTCATATCATAAAATGCAGCTCAAAGTGCTTTACAAGAGCAACAATAGAAATCAACAACACAGGTATTAAGATAAGATAAAAAAAATAAGATAATAGTTGATAAGAAAAGTTGATAATGATAATAGTAGAAATTAAATAAATTAAAAATAATAATTATAATAGTAAAAATAAAATTTATAAAGATAAAGAAAATAATAATAGTAATAAAATAAAATGATAATGATAAAACAATCCTAAGATATAAAAAGCATAAAACAAGTATAAGAAATATAAAACAAATATAACATAATAACAATGGTGTTAAAAAAATAAAAGTTTGAATTAATTAAAAGCAAGATCATAAAAATGGGTTTTGAGCTGTTTCTTAAAACTATCAACAGAGGCTGCTTGTCTTATTTGTAATGGGAGTTTGTTCCAAACCTTTGGTGCATAAGAACAGAAAGCTGCTTCACCATACTTTTTGTAATTCGTTTTTGGGGCATTGTGCAAGCCAGCACTAGACAATCTAAGGGAATGGTTTGGAACATACTTAGATAAGCAATCACAGAGGTATGAAGGTGCTAAACCATTTAGGGCCTTATAAACAACTAAAATAATTTTAAAATCAATCCTCAATGTTACAGGGAGCCAGTGCAATGAGGCTAGAACTGGTGTAAAGTGTTCTCTTTTCCTGGTTTTTGTTAAAATTCTGGCTGCTGCATTTTGTACAAGTTGCAGCCTATCAATAGTTTTTTTTAGGTAATCCAGTAAAGAGGGCATTACAATAATCTAGACGAGAGAATACAAAGGCATGGATCTACTTTTTGGCATCTTCCAGTGAGATGTAGGGTCTAACTTGCAATATTTCTTAAATGAAAAAAGGCAATCTTTGTAACAATGTTGATATGTGATTTAAAATCCAACTCAGAGTCAAGAATAACACCCAGGTTTTTTACTTCAGGCTTATTCTGTAGAGCCAGACTTCCAAATTTGCTTAATATCTTTTCTCTTTGTGCATTTGTACCAATTTTATCTTCATTTAGCTTGAGGAAAATTTTACTCATCCACTGTGTAATGCTGGATAGGCAATTTATCAAGGGATTTAGGGCATCAGTATCATCTGGTGCTACAGATAAATATAACTGAGTGTCCGTCAGCATAACAATGAAAATTCACTCCATGATCACAAATAATTTTTCCAAGTGGCAGCATATACAGACAAAACAGTAGAGGACCAAGAACAGAACCCTGTGGAATACCAGAAAAAATGTCATGTTTGTCTGAAACATGGTCACCGAGACTAACAAAATATCTTCTGCCAGTAAGGTAAGTATTAAACCAGTTCAGGGCTGTGCCTGAGAGACCAATCCAATTTTCAAAACGGTTTAGAAGTATCCCATGATCGACTGTATCAAAGGCAGCAGTCAGATCAAGAAGTACAAGAATAGAAACATTTTTATTATCGGCGCTCACTCTAAGATCATTGATTACTTTTACAAGCGCTGATGCCATGAAGGACCTGGCGTAATGGCCAATAAATGTTTTAATGTCATTGCATATCTCCTCCCACTAACGTTAAACAGACTATTTGAGTCTGAGCAAAACAATCATTTGCTATAGAGAACCTTTGTCTGTGTTATCGATAGTTTAGTAATCCTTAGCTGTAATTATTTTGATATTTTTCAGTTCTTAATCCCTGTACTGTCATGGTTTTGCAGCTTGCCTGCTCTACTCTGCTATGTTTTCTTTTGGAGCCACGGGACGGCGCCTCTGCCATGTTTTTCTGCTGCCCGGGACTCATTACCCTCATTTTATTCAGGTGTGTAGCAGGCTACTTAAACTCGCTCGTTGTTCCGGGCTTTTGTGTCATACTTTGCCACGTCAAGCCAGGTAAACGGTTAGCTGGAGGACTGCATTTCTTTTGTGTTAAAAGAAACGCAGGAACCTTCTTCGTTTAGGGAGCTTAGGTTTAGATACTTAGGATCAGTCTTTCCTTTTATTTTGCTCTTCTTTGGTTTTCTCCTCTGTTGCTTTTCTGTCCTCTTTGAGGCAGTAACTTCTGTTTACCTTTATAATATTCCCTCTTCGCTTAGCTCACTGGTTTATTTTCAAGCAAGAGGTCCTTTCTTTTCTTTTCATGCTCGAGTCTTGAGCCTGTTTTTGCCCTCTTTTCTGGGTTGTTATTAGTTGGCATTTGCCAGGTTTCTTTTCCTTTTTTTCCTTTCTATTTTTCCCTGCTCTATCGGGCTTCCTGTTTCTTTGTCCCTATTAGTGGCTCCCACGTTTCTGGGTAGCTTTTGGATTCCCCTCCAGTCGCAGTCTGGTCCTCCAACCCCTTCCTCTCCCTGATAGTACACAAAAGCCATATGGAGGTACCAGCGACCCCCTCGGGAATCGAACAAACTCTGGCCACCTAGCACACGGCCCTGACCGTTCATGAGCAGGGGATTCAGCAGATGGCCCTCCAGAGCCAGCAGGGACAGTTAATAGATCAGCTGCGCCACCAGAAAAACTCTGCGTGAGTTGGCAGAGAGTCTTCGCTACTGAACGATGCAGTCACACACACTGTCCCACAAGCACCAGTCCCTGAGAGCCTTCCTTCTCTGCCCGTCCCTCTCACTATTAGGGAGCCCAAGCTCCAGCTCCCTCTCCGCTATGATGGGGAGTCGGGGAAGTGTCGTGGCTTTCTGTCACAGTGTTTGACTTTTTTTAAGGCTCAGCCGTTACGGTTTTCCTCCCATGACTCCCGTGTAGCCTTTATCTTATCTCTACTCACCGGGACTGCTCTTGTCTGGGCTGATCCCCTGATTCGGTCCAATGGCCCTGTCATGAGCAATGCGGATAGTCTGATGGACGAGATGGTGTTGGTCTTTGACCACGACATTTCTGGTCAGGAGGCACCCATAAGATTAACCCGTCTCCGTCAGGATAAAGACACGGTATCAGGTTTCTCCATCATGTTCAGAGCACTGGCAGGAGAGACAGGGTGGTCTGCCGCTTATTATATATTATATAGTTATTATATATTATTATATATATTATATATTGACAGATCCCGTCAAAGACGCCCGGGCAGTGCTCGAACCGCCTGCTACCTTTGATACCCTGGTGACCACAGCTATCCGCATTGATAACCATGTCAGGGAGCGAGAGAGAGTGACACTCTGAGTAGGGAGGAGCCGATGCAGGTCGATAGCTTGTTTCTATGTGACACTCAGCAATCTATATCACCTGGAGATTGGTGTTGTTATTGCAGGTGGTGGGGACATACTAAAGCGGAATGTCCCAAGTTGACGGGAAACTGAGAGTCTCAATAACGGGGAAAAAGGCACCCACCTTTCGTACCCTCCTTTCAGTACAGTTAAAGTGGAATCAGCGCTCTGTTAAGACTGACGCATTTATTGATTCTGAGGCGGTCGAGTGCTTTGTGGATGCTCAGTGGGCTAGGGAGCTTAAGATACCTGTTTGCCTCCTCGCTCAACCCCATTTTGTTACCGCTCTCGACAGGCGCTCGTTAGGTACCGGGGTAGTAAAGGAAACCACTGGCCCTCTCTGTATGCGCGTTTCCTATGGAGGACATTCTGAGCACATTGAGTTTTTCTTGACCAACTCCCCTGCTTATTCTCTTGTATAAGGGCACTCCTGGTTAGTCTAGCATAATCCGCAGGTCAGCTGGGGTGAGAGTAAAAATACCATCTTTCAATGGGGGGGTCCCCAATGTGCACCGCATTGTCTGCTGACGTCATCGCCCGCTTCGCACGGTTGTGGGTCTGTCTCTGAATCTAGTTCGGTCAGCGAGTATGAGGAAGTGAGTTTTCCGGTCAATCAGACTGGGTCCTCTCCTTTCTCAGAGGATAGGGAGGAGAGTTTGGCCTGGGATTCGCTGGCTGATTGGAATCCTCCTATTGATGATCTGTCTATGGAGGAATTCTCTGATTCAGAATTAATTTTTAATTCTCCGCTTCATTCCCACTCTAGTCTGGATAATACTGGAGTGATGGGAGCACTCAAGTTTCCTCTGCCAGCTAACGTGCATACCAATTATGCTGACCTCGCTGAGGTATTTAGCAAGCAGCGAGCCACTACCTCGCCACCTCACAGGCCCTATGACTGTGCCATTGATTTACATCCGGGCACAGTACCTCCTAGGGGCTCTCTTTATTCTTTGTCGGCCCCAGAAAGCGCTGCTATGAGGAGATACACATTGAGGAGGCTCTGGCTAATGGCTTTATTAGACGGGAATTTGGGCCCTGTTTTGATTATCGAGGCCTTAATAATATTACTATTAAGAATCGTTACCCACTGCCACTCATGAATTCTGCCTTTGAACGTCTCCAGGGGGCTTCATGAAACTCGACCTTCGGAACGCTTACAACTTGGTATGTGTGCGTGAGGGGGATGAGTGGTAAACTGTGTTTAATACCCACAGCTGGCACTACGAATATCGGGTAATGCCGTTCGGGCTCACTAGCGCCCCCTCTGTTTTTCAGGTGCTAGTGAATGACGTGCTCAGGGAGATGCTGGAGAGATTTGTATATGTCTATTTGGACAATATTTTTATTTTCTCCGCCAATCTCTCGGAACACATTGGCCACGTCAGCCAGGTGTTACAAGTGTTTCTCAAAGCTCAGGTATTTGTCAAGGCTGAGAAGTGTGTCTTCCACACTAATTATGTTTCTTTCCTGGGGAAGGGAAGATCCAGATGGACCCCGATAAAGTGTCGGCAGTCAGGAACTGGCCTACCCCTGAATCAGTGAAACAGGTGCAGCGCTTTTTGGGGTTTGCAAATTTTTACTGCCAATTTATTCGCAATTTAGTGCTGTAGTCGCCCCCATCACTGCATTGAAGAAAACCGCACCTTGGCAGTTTCGGTGGAATCCGAAAACAGAGGCTGCTTTCGCTGAATTAAAGAGAAGGTTCAGTTCCGAGCCTATCCTCATCACTCCCAACCCTTGGGGGAACCAGCGCTCACCCCAAGACCAAAACCTGCATCCGTGTGCCTATTTTTCTCGTGGCCTGACCCCGGCTGAGAGAAATTACGACGTAGGGGAAAGGAAGATCCCGTGTTGAAAGTCAAATCCGTTGTCTAACGCGGTAGGAGGGAGCCGGACGGCGAGAGACGGCACGCAGGAGAGACGCACAGACTTTCCTCCAAACGGCCTGACACCTTCGGACAAAGGACCCTGCGGACGGTACCTCTATGTTCTTCTCCAATTCGGGGAATAGAGGAGGTTGGTACCCTAACTGAGCCTTGAATGGTGAGAGGCCTATGGACGCATTACGCAGAGTGTTATGAGCGTATTCTGCCCAGGAAAGATTAAATTGACGCTTGACGAATGCCGACATTAGCTTGAGGGGGCTGAGCATGATTTCACTGTTTGGACCGACCATAAGAACCTCAAGTATATTCAGGACACCAAACACCGTAATTTGCGACAAGCCCCCTAGTTGTTGTTTTTTTCTCGGTTAAATTTTATACTAACCTATCAGCCAGGCTCCAAAAACGTTAAACCGGATGTGCTTTTACGGATTTTCGACCGGTCCGAGGACGACCACCTTCCGGAGCCTATTATTCCCATTGCACGGATTCTGGCCCCAGTCACGTGGACATTAAGTCCCTTTTGCTACAGGCTCAGCGACTGGAGCTGGACCCGGGTGGGAGGCCTCCTAATTACCTGTTTGTGCCCTCCAGGGTACGGAGTCAGGTACTGCAATGGGCACTCATGCTGGTGTCAATCGGACAAAGGATTTTCTGTCCAGGCAGTTTTGGTGGCCTGGTATGAAGAAGGATGTTCCGGAGCTTGTTTCGGCATGTTCGTTCTGCACCCTTTGCCCATCCCTAGTCATCCTTAGATCTGCATTGCCCTGGATTTTATCATGGGTTTACCGGCATCTGACGGCAACATGGTGATTCTGCTGGTCATAGATAGATTTTCTAAGGCGGCACATTTTATCGCTCTGCCTAAGTTGCCATCAGCACCGGTTGACCATGTTTCTAGAGTGAATGGCCTGCCCCAGGACATTGTGTGTGATTGCGGACCCCAGTTTGCAGCACGATTTTGGCTTTCTTTATGTTCGCAGCTGGGGGCTTCCGTTACTCTGTCTTTGGGATTTCACCCGGAGACTAACAAACAAACCGAACGCACCAACCAGGCGTTAGAAAGCACTCTCCGGTGTCTGGCCGCGACTTCATGGAGTGGTCATCTCTCTTGGGCAGAATACGCTCATAACATAATATATCACTCGTTCACTCACTCTCTCTATCTCCTCTCCACGCAGATCAACCGCTACACTGCCCGCCCTCGCTCCAAAACTTCAGGGTGTAGCCACTGAACTATCTTTGGGCGTAGCTGTACAGGTTTCTATTTTGTCACCGGGATGTGATGGGGGTGCATAGGGTGTGGAGGACCAGAAGTGGCAGTAGGATACTGGAAAGTTCCCATGAATAGGAACCACTAAACGGAGAAAATCCGAAGATAGGAAAGGGAAAAAAGGCGAGAAAATGCTCCCACTCTCGACCGGAGAGTAACAATGAAAGGGAGGCTGAAGAGAGGAGAAATAAAAGCAACCCGCGGGCAAATGACTTGTAGACACGAGAGATAATAGGGAGAGACACCTCCACCTCTCAATAAACAGAGAGGGAAAAACTAAGAGGCGATAAGAAACAAAAGAAATGAAAATAAGGAAAGGAGACCTCTTGCTTTCAATAAGAAAGCAGGCAGAGAGAGGTGGACAGGAAACAGCCAGATAACACTTGTCGCTGGCAGACGGGGCAAGGAAAACCCAAGCGAAAGAAAAACCTAAAAAGCTAATTGTACTGAAGGCAAGTCCTGCGTTACCCCAAAGCAAACTATGGGGCAAAGTGGTCTCCTTGAGTGCCTAGTCCTATAACTTACTGGCTCTGAATCGCAAATGAATACAATACAGAAGCGCCAGCAGCAGGAAGCACGGAGCTTAAATAATCGGCAGGTAACTCAGCACAGGTGAGGTGACTGAGTATTCGGGAGAGCGAAAACCCGGAACGGAGTGGAAAAGCAAGCCGAGAGCGCCTCGCACTGCTCCGGCGGCGAACGACTGCAAAGGGAAGACAAAAGAGAAGACAAAACCCATGACACAGGAGGAATACATCAGCTGGATGAAATTTCTGGCCAATCACAGATTGAATGTGCAGTACCTAACGCTTTACCACTAGAGACACTTTTGAGCCAGATTCTTAAAGTTTACGCTTTTGTGCGCTGACTGCAGTAATTTGCAAGACTTGGACCAAGATCAATCAGTAATAATATCAGTTATCACCTAAAATACGTTGTTTTAGTGCTTTGTTACCCTTTAATCTAGTCCCACCCCCCAATTCCCATAGAGATCCATTCAAATGTAGAGAGGTTATAGTATCGCTTGTACGAGTACCTGAAAATAAGATATCAAGAGTATTTTGATGTCCTTTTATACCCAGTCATGATAGCATCACCTGTTTACCTGTGGGATGTTCCAAACAGGTGTTTATTTTACTTCCCAGTCTTTTTTTTGCCCCTGTGTGTTGCAGGCATCAAATTCGGAATTAGCGTATATTTACAAAAATCAATAAAGTTGATAAGGTAAAAAATGAAGGGCTCTATCTTGGCGATCTTAGCACTTGGTCTTAATGCATGGCGTAAAGTGCATTTAGGGCATGTCCAAGTCCACCTTTGCTAGTTAGACGGTGAGTTTTTTGAGCGCTAAGTGGGATGAACTTAGTCTCTTCATTAATTATAGGTGTGTCTTGGGCGTAACATGCAATAAACCAATCAAAATGCCATATCCCATTCCCTTAAAAACCCTTCTTTTCCACCTTGGCGGATTGCTTATATGATGACGAAACAGACATACTTGTGTGTGTGTAGTGCGAGCAAGGACTAGGCTATATGGATAAATAGTATGATCAACATTATTCGGACTAACCATTATGAAACGTTTTGACATACACAATAATAATCTTTGGCATTAAAGTTTAACATTGGCACGGGTTCCCGGTAATTCCCGAGAGTGCTGTTATGTTTGAAAATAGGCTATATTCGGTTAAATTTTGTTAAAAGCACCTGCAACAGCTGAGAATAAGCTACACCTAAGAAAACGCCATTGACTGGAATTTTTAAAAAAAATGAAGGATGAAGAATAAGGTTAAAATGCAGTTTAAATGATGACATTTAAATGAATTTCCATTTTTTAACCATAGGCTATCGAAAAAATCTTATGCACAGAGAATCCAGAGGACTGTAGCCTAGGTTATTTAAAAAACAATAAATGCAATATTCACTGGACAAGGTTTTGAACTTCAGTCAAAACCATTCTATTTACTTACAGGCCTAGATTTAGAAAGCTGTATTGTAATGACATCTGAAGCGCATTTTCAGAACTGAAATGTCCATCTATTGCAGTGCGCGAGTTTTCCATTGAATGAGAATTCACGCATTAGGTGTAAATGACAATCCGCACATTAGGCTTGACATATGTTATCAGCAAAGTTTTTAATGGATAGCCATTGTCCCGTAACAGAAGAAGCCATTGTCCCGCCAGATGATTACAGGAACTATTGGCAAATATAGGCTAAGTCATAGCTTGATCCAGGATAATTGCAAATAGTCTGTAAATGTAACCTTACACGTACCATCGCACATCGCCTGGATGTTGATGGGAGTGGGCTGAAAGCTATTTAATGCGGCCCCTTCGCTGAGGGACAGGTATGTGGTCTTTGACCTATGGACCCTTTTATTATTATGCATTTTTTGATATAGCCTCCACAATAGCCTACTAATATTTCACATTGTAATCTTGATATTTTTAGTCATGCTTGTGCGCGCCTCTGTGTGTAACAGACAGGAGGGTGTACGTGCGTTGTGTAGACGCTGCAAAATGACTTTAGACCAGGTTTGTGGTGGTTTTAGTGCAAGCGTGGTTTAGTTGCTGGCTCACGATAGCAATACGCCAAAAGTTATCCTGGCAACACCTCATCTTAAGACCAACCCGCCCAGTTCACTTGCAGTGGGCGCAAGAATACTTGGTGTTTAAACGACGTGAGCGCTAGGCGTTATAATGAACCCTGTGCCTGGTGTAATATGGCAAAGACACTTGCGATTGGGTTAGCGCCAGGTGTAAGATAGGGCCTTAAATATCTTTTCTTTGTATTGTTTTCAATTATATATGCAAAAGAGAATTTACAAATCACTGCTTTCTGCTTTTATAGGTATGCATACTGAAATATATTGTTTTGTTCAGATGAGTGTGAGAATATCCTGGATTCCACAGAGTGGGTTGTGCTGTGATAAGGCTAGAGAGTATGCAGCAAAAATGTTGGCATAAATTTAACACCACCATTTTTGCTGTGTAGAGAGGGTACCATAACTGTGCAGGTCACATACGTAGGTGAAAGCGGAAGGGAGAAAGAGAAAGAAAGATGGTGGGAGGGAGAGTTTTTTAATGTGTATGTCTTTGACTCAGCTGTGCCTTGTCTTTTAGGATCACAGTCACTGCTCTGTGTTCCATGGATTTCAGCAGATTTCCTCTAGACACACAGAACTGCTCTCTGGAGCTGGAGAGCTGTGAGTATGAGTCTGTATCCAACACACACCCTTCCTCCTTCTGCATTTTTGGTTTTCTTTGGGCCTACACAGCTTCACAAAACAGCTTACTTCCACAAAACACACACCTGTACTCGCTTCATACATACAAGCACTGTATCCACACACTTCATATGTGCAAATACAGTCTATTCTCACAATACACTCATCAAAAGAAGCTCCGTACACACATAAATGTTATACCTTTATCTGCCTACATGCTAGCCAATACAGAAAAGGGGCATAATGTACCATTTACCAAGTGTGATAAAAGGGGTCACACTCTGTGCTACAGGTACGTACAACAAACAACTGATCCAGTATCAGGTTATCTAAAAAAATTCCTTTATTTCTAAGTGTGAAAAATCCAAAGCTGATCTCAGGACTGTGAGTGCACAGTTTTCTGTGGTTCATGAAGTCTCACTGTTAAATCACTAAGTGAATGAATGGTTTAAAAATCTTTGTAGTGACAAATGATGATGTACTATGAGAAGTTATTAACAAAGGGAAGTGACTGAATACATTGTGATGTCTGTCTCTGTGTCCCAGAATCCAGTACTGGATTAGGGCAGTAATTCCATTTTTGAGGTCTTTGAAAATAATGTTTCCCTGTCACTGCTTTAGCTATGTTTCCAACTTCCAATGGCTATTATGCGCTGCTGGGTGGCTCAACTGGTTAAGGCAGTTTTTTTTACTGCGTGGATGGGCCCCATGGTCCGAGATCGAATCCCGAACATGCTACTCCTATATGTGGCCGGTAGACCCGTGTGACAATGCATAATTTGTGGGAGTGTCTCCCAGGGTTAGTAAGGATTCAATTGACCTTTCGCTAGGCTCCTCCCCAAACTAGAAATTGTCCAATCATACTTTAGCAACCATTACTATGTGCACTGACCTCGGTCAGGCGGTTCGGTCAAGGTGCATTGAAACCAATGGAAAGACTGCAGTAGCTCACTGAAAATCGTTAAAAAAACATGGAAATTGAGTCAGACAGGATGGTGAAAAGATGTGCTTGGGGAACCTGTAATACCTACACTGGGTACCCTGAAAGATTGGAGGGAAGAGTAATTTTTGTCCCTTTTCTAAAGCCCAAAACCAGCGATAAATGCATTTGTGCTAACTTAATGTTATCTATGTAAATATCCCAGTGCTCACAAAGTAACGTTAACTTTGGCGCTTCAGTTATTGAGACCGCACTGCCGGTCTTGGAGCTACCAGTGAAGCCAGCTATCATTACCACCATATCTGATGTGATCTCAACATTCCAACTTTAGGTAACATAAAGTTATTTATATCTAGCTGGCATAAACGTTAGCTAGCCTACGTTACCTCTTTTTCCTGGACATTTCTTCTTTTGGGACTGAAAATACCCATCCAGGCGGGATTTCTAAATTCCTAAAAATGTCCGGTTAAGTTTTGCTCGTTCTATAAACCGTATATAAACAAAAAGATAGCCTTTTTTTTGTGTTCATAACACCCGTCTACCCCTGCCCCCCTTTTTGAAATCAAAAATATGGTCACCCTAACATTACCTAGCTAGCTGTTCAGTAGCTCACCCTGGCGTCTTAACATGACAATTTCAGGTCACTGGCTTTGGGGGGTTTATATTCATAATGTAAATGATAACTAGGTTAGTTCATTAATGTTACCTGCAGTGCACAAACAACACTGCTCCTCGATGGTGTTGTTTATTAGCAACATCGGTAATCAGCTGGTGCAGTTTCTCCAGTGGTAGACTTTAATTGATCTCGATTATAATGATGTTTTCATTTCTATGTTCCTATATTCCTGCACATACTGCTCCATTCCATATTTCAAACCTTTCTGCCTGCTTCTTGAGGAAATCGCTCTGTGATTTTTCCAAAAACATGTCAATTAACCTTACCCAAGTATTTCGAGAAGAGCCAATTGTTTACGCTGTAAAGTTCTGACATGAAATCAATTGTTTGTTCAACTTTGGAACAAGAGGGGTGGGACTTAGAGATCGGTCAATTGGCAGTCTCATCTCCCTTTAGCGACTCCTAGAGATCAATCAGGCACCTGTAAGTCCACCCATTAAGCTACACACAAAGGGGTCGATTTACTAAGATCGCAAATAAGTTTTTTTGCGTGCGCAGCCAAAGTATTTGCACGCGTTAACATTTCACACTTTGCGGGTGATCAACTAAGGGTCATTATGTAAATTACTCCAGCCGCAAACAGCCATGTTTAAATGAGAGATTTTGCGTGTTTGGAATGGTTATACTGTAAGAAAACGGTGAAAAGCCTGGCAGCAATGTTGCCAGTGAAAACCCAAATATATATAAAATATATATAAATCCAAATATATATAAAATATATATAAATCCTGTTATTTTAGATTACTGTTACCCTGAATAAGCTGGCGGTTTAAGACAAACTGTTTCACTGGATGTCTCTTACTTTCTACCAGGAGTTACAGATGTTTGTCAGGACTGAAACGATTGTAACTAACTAGCACTACCCATGCCGTGTCACATAAAATCACATTTACATCTGATGGGTTTTAATTGATAACGTTTTTATTCGCTTTGTTATTCACTGTTTGTTATAATAGACGGTGTATTGCTTGTTTGATTCAAATACTAGTTACTCTTGTATTCTGTAACACAATTTGCTTCAGGATTAAAAATTTGTACTAAAATACTCCCGCAAATACCTTCCCAAACTTGCTTTCAGGCTTAGTAAATCACATTGCGCGTGCTAATGTAATGTATTTGCATGACCTCCCACTATTTCGCGAAATAACGTGGGGATGCCCAATTTTGCTAATTCATTCAGGCTAACCCGGAAAAATGAGAAATCAACGTATCTTTCAATTTTAGCACACAATTTTAGCAATCCTCTTTATACCTATACCCCATTAGTTGATCACCTCGGATGATTTTTTGCAGGTGGTAACAGTTTTACACATGTAAAAATCGTAAATCGACCCCAAAGTGTCTTCCTCTTACTCATCTCTGTGCAAGCCAGACTTGCAGACTGCGAGAATGACAATGACACAAAGTGCCGCTTGGTATTGCTCCCAAATCATATGGTTCCAGCAATGAGAGCAGATACAGTATATCCGATTGGCAATGCCAAATTGTTGAGAAAAGGGGGATAAACTGTTCAAATGGGTAGTGTTTTTTATTCTAGACAATGAGCAATGGTATTTAAGCATCCCTAGAGTTAATGTAGTTCCATGTTGTAAACTCTCCATTTGAAGAAAAAAAAAGGCTCTCTGACCACTGATTTTCTGGGGCCTCTGTGGCTATAGACGTGTGAATGTCACATGTCAGTGGCTGTTATGCCCCTTCACCTTTAGAATCCTGTTCATTCAACACTGAGATGACTATTGCTGGTAATGAGTACTTTAATGGCTTCTTATGGCCTCATCTGTTGTTCCAAAGCTGTGTGAAAAGGTGTGTTCTTCCCTTTTTAGAGACGTGTCACTCATTTTCTTAGTAGCACTCCTCAACTCCCTTTCTTCTCTCCAAGATGCATATAATGAGAATGACTTAATGCTGTACTGGAAGAATGGAAACGATTCATTAAGGACTGATGAGATCTTGCTCTCTCAGTTTTTTATTGAAGAATTCAATCCTTCCAATGGGCTAGCCTTCTACAGCAGCACGGGTATGTGTTTGTGGCGCATCTGTGTGTTTGTGTGAGTCTGTATGTGTACTTGTGTGTCCATGTGTATGTGACTGTCAGTGTGTGCACGTGTAAATATGAGTGGGCTCATGTATCTGCTTGAATATGTGTGCACCTAGAGTGGGCCCTATGTCCTGGCATGTGTGTCATTGGCCAGTGAGCTGTTGCTTTTACTACATGGTGCTCCTGAAAGAGAGCACTCGGAAGCCGAGTGAGCATGACCTGCTCCGTATACTATGCCCATCTCTTGTGTGTCACTGCTAACCGAACTGCCTGGTGTTAACTCTCTCCCCCTCTTTCTCCTCAACCTGCATTTTCTCTCCCTCCATTTCTCTCTTCTAAACTCCCCCTCCTCTCTTGTTCCCCCCTCCTTTATCCTCTCATTACTACCTCTTTCTCACCCTGTCCTGCTTTCTCTCTCTCTCTCAGGCTGGTATAATCGGCTGTATATAAACTTCATTCTCAGGAGACACATCTTCTTCTTCATGCTGCAGACCTATTTTCCCACAATGCTGATGGTCATGCTCTCCTGGGTGTCCTTCTGGATTGACAGGAGAGCGGTCCCTGCCCGAGTCTCTCTAGGTACACTCAAATTCTACCCCCAATCCTCCTCGGCTCTTATGTATAGTTACGTAGGCTGAGAGAGGGTGGAAACACCATATGCTGTCAATCACAGACATGATTAAACCAATCAAAAGGCATTGCTCTCAATAGCGATACACTGTGATTAGTTCAGATCAGTGAGCCATTGATATATATTTTTGTTATTTTATTTACGATTTATTTAAGCAGGGAGCCTGACTGAGACCAAGGTCTCATTTTCAGCAGGGCCCTGCATTACAGCAACAAAAGAAAATACAATATACAGTTTTACAAAAAACATGCAATAGAAATACGCAAACAATACAGCAGCACAAATTATTTTAAGAAATCAGTCAAAACAAGTACATTCCTCAAAAATCCCTCACCAAAGATTTAAAAACTGACATTGGAATTAATTCCTCAATTCCACGGTCATGCTGGAGTTCATGTTTTTGGGACATCATAGCTAAAAGCAGTTTTACCCAACTCTGTAGTATTTATTTGAGGAATCTTAAAACGTAAGGTATGTGGGGAGTTTGGCTAAGACAGCTTTATAAACAAATAAAAACCAGTGAAAGTCTCTTCTGGCAGCTAATGAACCCCACAGAATCATACAGTGTGCAATGGTGAGTGTGATAATTCAGTCCAGTGATAAATCTTAAAGCAGAATGATACATTTTGTCCAAAGGTTTGAGGGTTGACTCAGTGGCATGTCTATAAATGACATCTCTGTACTCAATGAATGGGAGTAGCATTGACTGCACAATTTTTTGTCTGTTCTCTAAGGTAAAACACAACCTTTTTCTGTATAAGAATCCAATCTTAAACCCTTACATTTTTTGTTAGTTTTTCGATGTGTATTTTAAAAGACAGATTATCATCAATCCAGATACCCAGATATTTATAATAAGGGATATGTTCAATTTGGGCACCTTTCAATGTGGAGATATGTAGGTCCTGGGAATCGATAGCTTTAGCTTTAGAGAATAACATAAATTTAGTTTTTTCCTCATTTAGTTTAAGATCAGTAAGTGATTTCTGTATGGAATTAAAACGATGTTGAAGGTTTGAAATTGCCTGCTGAATAGAGCGGGCAGTGGAATAAACAACAGTATCATCTGCATAGAGATGCAACTTACTATTATTCATTGATAAGCCAACATTGTTAATGTAAATAGTAAACAGTAGAGGACCCAGGATCAAGCCCTGTGGCACACCTTTACTGATTCTAAGAAGGCAAGACTGGACTCTATCTACTGTGATGCATTGTGTCCTATCCTGCCGGTAATTATTAAACCGGTTACAAGCCATTTTATCAAAGCCAATGTCAGCTAACCTCTTCAGCAGGATGATGTGGTCAACTGTATCAAACACCTTAGAGAGGTCTCTTCATTGAGCTGCACAGTGTTGTCTTTCATCTAGTGAGTTTACAATATCATTTATCACTAGGGAAGCAGCAGTAATTGTACTATGTCCAGATCTAAAACCAGATCGGTGCAAATTCAAAGTACATTTCTTTGTTAAAAATGACCTCAATTGCGAGTTTATAAGAGACTCAAGAATTTTAGAAATTGTGTTTCCAGTACCGCTTTCGCCCCGCCTCCAACATTTTTCGTATTTCATAAAAGAAAGTTTTTTGTCAAACCGCTGACGTCATACGTGGTACTGTCAACATTCTTCAGCTGCTTCCCAATGTAATACGCAAAGAGAAATTGACGAAGAGAAATCTAAGGTTAGATGACTATGAGCGAGAAAGAAAGATAAAGACAGAAAGAAAATTCAGAGAGGAATGGAAAAGAGTTTAGCCTACGTGGTTAGACTACGAACAATAGAAGAAGTTGTGAGAACGCACCACCCAAAAAAGGATGCTGAATAGCGGCCCATTAAATCCGATATAAAAAAAACTACACTGCACCCTGAAGAAGGCATAGCTACTGCCGAAACAGGTTGGTGACTTTACAATAAAAAACTTTGCCCGGATGAACCAGCAAATCAGGCGCATAGACGCAGTACAACGAGACCAGATGATCAGAATCTTCACGGTGCAATATGCCAATTGTCTTTCTCGCTCATAGTCGTCCAGCTTTCTGATCGTTCCCTCGGCTCCTAGAAATCCACAAAAAGTCGGGAGACTACATGCTATTCGAGTAACAAAAATTTTGGTTTCCTTAACATTAATTCAGTCAGGACCACTGTTGTTCAAGTAAAAGCTTTATTGACATAAAACAATACATTTTAGGTTTGGTGGTATGGTTCTGTTCAAAAAATCCACGCGAGCAAGCATGGGTATGGCGGTGAGGGCAGCAGCAACAACCCCCCAATAGGGTTGCACTTAGAACAGAACCGGCAGCACTGAGAATGGTTTTTTACAGATTCCATTCAATCAGTTGTATGTATATGGCACTTTTAAGTGTCATTATCACAACAATTTACAAGGAACCGGGCCTGAACCCCCGTAGAGCATGCCTAGGGCGACAGTGGCAAGGAAAAACTCCCTGCTGTTTAGCAGGAAGAAACCTTGGGCAGAAGCTGACTCTGAGGGGAGAGTCCATCCGCCGCTGACTGGCACCGGTTAACTGAATAGCTGATTACAGAATAGAAAAATGGCAAGACAGAACATATGAAAATGTCAATATATAATGAGCCGGTGGTGGATGACGGATTGAAGGCCAGCAGGTGGCATTATCAGCTGGGGACGGCGTGGAGCTGGAGCTGACCGGCTGCTTCTGGAGAACGATGTTCGTTGATCTATAGCTACCGCACCGGCGGTTGCCGAAGAGGGAAGGAGAGAGGAAAGAAATCAGTAGGCACTCAAACATATTAGTGAGCCATGCAGGAGCGATATAGGCTAGGTGTCAGTGCGCAATAGGGAACTGAAGAGGATGGAGCTGGGGTGGAGGGGGGTTTTTGTGTGCAGCGGGTGTGCATCAGAGGATCCACCATGTTAGGGCGAGGCGGTTAAATAGACCGCCTTGCTACTTGAATTTATTGATAGGTGAATCGTCACTACTCAGCTGAGCTGTCAGCTGATTCACCTATGGCCAGGTTTCACTCTCTTGGCCTGCCTGAACTAACGCTACGCTCGATTTCAGTCAGGACCACTGTTGTTCAAGTAAAAGCTTTATTGACATTCTTAAAACAATACATTTTAGGTTTGGCGGTATGGTTCTGTTCAAAAACCCTCCCGCCAATCCACGCGAGCAAGCATGGGTATGGCGGTGAGGGCAGCAGCAACAACCCCCAAAAACAACCATAAGCCAAAGTGCTGCTAGTGTTGTGCTTACGTGATGACTATGTGTAACGACCGTTCGCTTCCGGAGGAAGCCATTCTGTCCATCAGCTCGAGGCCCTTCTAATATTACATGGATCAGTGGCTATGTGTACCAACGCTTGTTGGACTCCCCTGTGTGCCAGATGTAGTGTAACTAACCCCAGGAAGTTCTATGTGTAGTGATGAAGAACAATGTGTGACCTTTCAGCTACCAATGAAGCCATCTTGTCCGTCAGCTCAAGGTCCTTCTAATATTGCATGGGTCAGTGGCTATGCGTACCAACGCTTGTTGGACTCCCCTGTGTGCCAGATGTAGTGTAAACTAACCCCAGGAAGTTCTATGTGTAGTGATGAAGAACAATGTGTGACCTTCCAGCTACCAATGAAGCCATCTTGTCCGTCAGCTCAAGGTCCTTCTAACATTACATGGATCAGTGGCTATGTGTACCAACGCTTGTTGGACTCCCCTGTGTGCCAGATGTAGTGTAAACTAACCCCAGGAAGTTCTATGTGTAGTGATGAAGAACAATGTGTGACCTTCCAGCTACCGAAGAAGCCATCCTGTCCTTCAGCTCAAGGCCCCTTAAACGTTACATGGATCAGTGGCTATGTATACCAACGCCTGTTGGACTTCCATTGGAGCAAAACTAATCAGGGGAGTTCTATGTGTAGTGATGAAGAACTATGTATGACCTTCCAGCTCGCGATCCTCTAACATTACGTGGATCAGTGGCTATGTGTACCAACGCCTGTTGGACTTCCATGGGAGAAAAACTAATCAGGGGAGTTCTATATGTAGTGATGAAGAACTATGTGTGACCTTTCGGCTATGGATGAGGCCTGACATGCCTATGGAGAAGCTTTTCATCCATTCAGGTCCATGCCAATTAATATTGTACCAACGCATGTTGGTCTTCTCCCTAGAGGTCAAGGAGGATGCTGTGCGTATATTGGCTTCATGCCAATTAATATTGTACCAACGCATGTTGGTCTTCTCCCTAGAGGTGAAGGAGGATGCTGTGCGTATATTGGCTTCATGGCGCCCGTATGCCTAGGGCCATTCTAACTACTGAAGTTGTATTTTGTAGTATATATATATATATATATATATATATATATATATATATATAAATATATATGTACCAACCGGCTGAAGGCAATTCCCTAAAGCTAAATTAACCAATTTAAGGGAAGTAGAAACTTCTAGGCTACCCTTATCGGTGTGAATGAATCCTCGCTTGTTGCTGGAAATTACGAACTTTTATTTTGGCAATAAGCCACACACAAACAGCCATGTTCCTATGTTTCTAAATAGAAATTATTTCATCAATGTCGGGACGAATGTAACGTTCGTAAGCGGCGAATGACCAACGCCCCATGGCTTTTATTGTGCACGTCGGGGCGATCAAACCCCCCCCCAAAAACCATGCGCCGAGCTGCTAGTACGTGGTCTCCGGCTAACGTGATGACTAATGACCTTTCGCTTTTCGTCTAGTCGGTCAGAGTAGCGAGGGGTTTGCTAACTCGTTGTGGCTTCACAGGTAAGGCACTGCGGCCAATTTGCTGTGGCTACTACCAGCTCCATAGCTGCGGAATTTCTCAACCACGTACGAAAAATATTTAAAATTTTATTTTTATTTATATATTTATTTAAATTTATTTATTTTAATTTTTTTTTTTAATGTTAACGGCAATATGAGTGGAGTTCCTTTCATTGGGAAAACTGCTTTGAGCACAAATTATAGATATCAGCAGAGGGCGACATCCGGTGCAAAGGTTTGAGAACGTGGCTGCGGGGAACCGAAGCTGCCCCTGAATGACGCATCACGCCCAAGGGGCCAAGACTGGGCTTTCATTTTGAAGCTCACTTCCTGGTTAGGCTGGGTGCGGCAATTGAGCCATTGCTCACTAGCGCCACTGCGATTGGCTCCAGCATAGGTCTTTCACCATGTCAGTCGATGGCAGCAATGTGGTCAAAATACTCAGTCAATAAATTTCTCCCACGAAAAATGTAATTGCAATAGGTGCCTTTTCTTCATCTAATGCCTCTGCATGTACTGATTTTTTATTTATTTATTTAAATATTGTTTCGTTTGGACAGGGTATTAACATTTATTCAGGACCAATCAGAGGGACAGGTTGAGTCCTCTTCGGCTCCACGGAGCAGACGCAGTTTGTACAAACCGGCGGAGAAAAATGCAAGATTTCAGATATATGACAAGATACGCAACTGGCGCTTTTCCTTCCATTGGATTATTTATTTATTTAGTTAGTCCACACAAGAGGAAGTGGTCAGGCATGCGCAATAGTGTTTTCAGTTAGCTTAGCAATTAAGGTTAGCTAGCCGGACTTAAGTTGGTTTTCGTTGGATAGTCAAAATCATAACGGGCTGTAAGTAGTAGTACTGGGTCCTAACAACCTAGCATATATGGGCCATTCTACAGAAGTCGTGCAAATTGAGGGTTGGAGAAAAGTGTAAATTTCTATTCTTTTTGCAAAATTCTTTTATAATATATGTGTTACACTTTATCTGAGATATATAAATATACTAGATGTACAGTGCAATCACATGTCATTTTTTCAGAATAAGGATGCATTTACTGACTGCTCCTAAATATGTCACAACCGAAACATGGTGTACACCCTGCTTTTGAAATAAAATTACACACCCAATTGATAAGTTTAATTCACCCCTTTGAAAATGACATTTTTTAAAATAAATCTTGACTGCTGTTGAATTTGAATCAATTACCCTGATTTTTTAAATCAAATAAAACATTGGATTAACCTCTTAATGCCAAACGCCCCCTAGCGGTAACGCCGGCGTGACGGAAATTATTACATTATACATTTCATTAATTTAATAATATATAATAAACTGGTCACCTCAATATTTTGATTAAATATCCTTAAGATATATCCATTCCTTCTGGGAAAGTGGTTTTTAAGCCCAAAACGTCGGAATAAAACTTCGTAAATAACGTTGGAAACTCGGACCTAATTCTCAAACATGTATTGCAGCTTGATGTCACACCATAAACAATGTGCTGGTAAACTGTTCTGCTTAATTGTATTTCACAAAACTTTGGTTTGAAAAATCATTATACCTTTAGGCTTCAAGAAAAAATACTTTAAAACTTTCATACGGCTGTACATTATTTTTTTCCAATTTTAAACCGACTTGTGCTTTTTTGCACTTGATTACGACTCGTTCGGCTGTGTTCACTTTGGCGTTGTGAAACTCAGCCAGTTTCTGGAGTACCAATCCCATGGCTTAGTATATGTTAGCCAGAGTAGTTTTGAACATGCTTGCAGAGATTTATGCAAAACCGTCGTCAATTGGGTGTATTTCTTTGACTGATAGCACAATAGGCCTATCTGAAGTGGGAAAAACCGTCTTCCACCCGCCTCCACTCTGAGTATTATTTGCTTTCCATTGGGTTTTAAAACTGTCTGTCAAATATTCCAGGCAATAGCCAAGACTCTTATCTTTGAAACAAGCCGGCTATTGAATACAATAGCCGTCGTAAAAAAGGAAATCGAGCCGTGCGTATGAGGAAGTGGCGACCACGCGTAATTATCGAACCAAAATGGCGCAGTGTTTTTACCTTGTAGCGTAGCTCGCTACATTCCGTTTAGCAAAGCACAATTAATTAGGTAAGGCCCGCAGTTACATTTTTTACTTTAGAGTATTTTTGATACAGTTTTTGTGTAGTTATGTCGAGATTTTTGAGGCGTTTATCCGTGCACCAAGTGCTAGACGAACTGGATAAGCCAGAAGATGTTTTTGCCGAGGGAGACTCATCCTGTCTCAGTGACGCTGAATCCACTGATGACCGAGATGATGTTGCTGACATGTAAGTTGTTTTATCATACTAACAGTGTTATGCTATAAACGCATTGAATTTCGCCATGGCAGGTAACGTCGTTAGGGCTGGTGGTATTACCGATTTTTCGATATACCAGTGTGAATTCACGCAATGCCATGCGGGTTCGTAATTACATTGTCAAATGTATTTTATTGTTTTTCATACAATTAATATTACAAATTGCACATTCCAACGGTATGATAAATAATTTATGAAGTAAACTTAGGGTGTATTGTCTGTGTTGACAAACTCGCACGTGTTACGTGGCGTTGCCAACAACACATGTTTGGTGTAAGCATCGAAGGAAATTTAGCTGCAATGCGTGAATCCCTGTGTTTCTTCTGTGAAGCTAACTAACCTTATATACTTATGCATAAAATCGGTCCCTCTCAGCTAAATTAATATAGATAGTATTGCCTTTACAGTGGCAAGCTAGCAAGCATCCCTGTGTTTTCCTGTCTGTTTATTATAGTTTATACGAGTATTAGGAATGGAAGTGTGGTGTTGCTGATTTGCCCACAGCTTACTGTGAACTACAGTCGACGTTCATTGCTAGGGATAGCTGCTACATTATGCGAAGGATGTGCTTTGCCTTGTCTGTTCTGTAGTGATCTTGATGATGTCTCTGTGCGCACTTACTGTACATCGCTTTGGATAAAAGCGTCTGCTAAATAAATGTAATGTAATGTAATGCAAGCAAAATTACAGGTAACAAGCAGCTAGCTATCTATTTGTGTCTGAGATGAGCTACTAAAACGATTTTTTTGAGTGTGAAATGGCTTCTGGAAGTGTTTAGTAAAGTCATTGTTCCACCTGAGTAAATTGTTCTATATGCAGTACAGAAGGATGTGCAGGTAAACAAAATGGTAATTTATGCATGGTATGAGGGAGAGAACATGATAACATGAGGGAGTACTTGTTGATTATTATTATTGTTGATTGTTGTTGTATAAGGGGGACTAATGGGTATATCAACATGGTGGACAATTCCATGGACAGGGTTAGTGGGATTTGTAATGATGCAGATTGCTCTCCTGAGGGAATGTGTAGTCTAAATGGCTTCTGTATGAATGGTTAAATAATCTCTCCTCAACCTCCACCCCCATGTTTTGATCCTTTACCTTTTTTTGTTTTTAGTTCATTTTTTTTTAGCTTTTTGGACCCTGCCATTTTGTACTTTCTTTGTGTAAATACGGTAACTTCAGCAATTAGAGGCAAGGATCTTTTTATTTGTTACAGCAGGGGTGTTTTTATTTTTTATCTAGGAAACTGGTGGACTTTTGATTTTTTATCCACTGCACTTTTAGTAGTACACCTTAGTGCACTTGTATATAGTTGATATATGTTTGTCATGTATAAAGTTTTGCCTCCTAAAACCCAACCCCCAACGTCCCTGTCATAGGAGGTGGCAACAGAATAAAGAACAGGACTGGCAAGCATTAATGTGTAGGGAAGTTTCATACTATTCCCATTATTCATTTGAAAACCTGTTTGCACATTCCTGGACTCATTTCTGGCTAATGGGGCTCTGGTGAAATACACAAGATTCACTGTGCTGCTACATGGGTTTTGACAGCTTTTTGTAACCTTGGGTAGTTAGTTGTGTAATATGCAGAACACCAAGAACACGTCTAAAAATGAACTTTTATTGCCAATATTGACAAATTATCTCATTTTATTGTAAAAACCTAAAAAATAAATCATATTGAGACCTTTCTGGAACATTGCCATTTTTGGCACATTTGGCACCATTTGGCACCATTTGGATAACGAAAAAGGTTCACCTGAAAAAAACCCTGTAAAATTTGAATGGTTTGAGATATTGACACCAGATTGTTACCAGAGGTAGGCAGCATATTGATGAATCAGATAGAGGAGTCATTTCCTTGATTGCATTTGTAGCTCCCCAGGTAAAAATTCTTAAACTTGAATGTAGGTACCCGTTTTTTAGTTTTTTTGTATTTTCTGTACATAAATTGTTGTAGTTAAGTATCAAAAACTGGATTTCTATGAGTTCTCACTGCTTAGTCGTAATACTGCAGGTGTCTGCTTTAATAAAAGCCATGAACCATATTTGTACCATTTATAGTTTTTGAGATAACCACCTTTGTTTGTCACTAGTGAAAACAGGCAAAATTTGGCCTATTTTGCCCTCGGTAGGAAGAGGTTAATTAAATTTAGTGAAAACTCCATACAAATGTTCTCTATAAAATGGACAGATTTGATCACATGAATTTGATAGATTCTTATTTATGAGATTACATATACCCTCACCAGCACAATATCTTGGATATTTGATTGATTATTCATATTATTCAAAATTTTAACAAAACAGCAGGTGTTTCGGTTGTGACCACATTGTTGCGGTTGTGACAGCTCTTACTGAAACCTGAATTCCAAAAAAGTTGGGGACAGTACGTAAAATGCAAATAAAAGTAGAAAGCAGTGATTTCTAAATTCTCTGAAATTTTTTTTTTTTTTTCTAAATTCTCTGCATCCATGAAAGCTCTGGCATTTACGAGCAAGGATGGGTTCGCCACTTTGCGAAAAACTGCATGAGCGAATAGTCCAACAGTTTAAGAACAACGTTTCTCAACACACGATTGCAAGGAATTTAGGGATTTCACCATCTACAATTTACTATAATATTAGTAAAACATTCAGAGAATCTGGAGAAAACGGGCAAGGCTGTAAACCAAAATTGAATGCCCGTAACCTTCGAACCTTCAGACAGCACTACATTAAAAACGGCATGCTTCTGTAATGAATATAACCACATGGGCTCGGGAATACTTCAGAAAACCATTGTCAGTAAACACAATTTGTCACTGCATCTACAAATGCAAGTTAAGACTCTACTACCCAAAGCGTAAGCCATATATCAACAACATCCAGAAACGCCGCCGACTTCTCTGGGCTCATCTGAGCAAAGTGGAAACTGTGCTGTGGTCTGACGAGTCCACCTTTCAAATTGTTTTTGGAAATAATGGACGTTGTGTTCTCCCGGCCAGAGGAAAGAGGAAAAGGACCATCTCGATTGTTACCAACACAAGGTTCAAAAGCCAGCGTCTGTCATGGTATGGTGGTGTGTTAGTGCCCATGGCATGGGTAACTTGTACATCTGTGAAAGCACCATTAACGCTGAAGGGTACATATGCATTTTGGAGCAACATTTGCTGCGATCTGGACATCCCTGCTTATTTCAGCAAGACAATGCCAAGCCACATTCTGCACGTGTTACAACAGCATGGTTTCGTCATCAGAGATTGCCTGCAGTCCAGACCTGTCTCCCATTGAAAACATGTGGCACATTATGAAGCGCAAAATATGACAATGGAGACCCCCGGACTGTTAAGCAGCTGAAGTCTCATATTAAGCAAGAATAGGAAACAAGTTTGCTTTCAAAACTACAACAATTAGTGTTGTTTGTTAAAATGAAAGGTGATGTAACGGAGGTAAACATGCCCCTGTCCCAAATTTTTTGGGAGGTGTTGCAGGTATCAAATGTAGAATTAGCGTATATTTACAAAAAACAATAAAGTTGATTAGTTAAAACATGAAATATCTTGTCTTTGTACTGTTTTCAATTGAATACAAAAAGGACTCGCAAATCATTGCTTTCTGTTTTTATTTACATTTTATACACTGTCCCAACTTTTTTGGAATTGAGGTTTGTACATGTGCATTGATTGTCTCATTATTTATTGCTTCAATAAGAATTTACAGACAAGTGTCACCAACCGAAACAGGCCTGTCAAAACAATACCATTTGTTTTGGTAGTGACTGTTTCGGTTGTGACAATTTTGGCTCATTTCGGCCACAAAACAAAATATTTAGCAAGCACATGGTTAGCAACCACTTCTCTGTGCAGATGCACCTTCCTTTTAATCAAATCTACAGTTATGAAATCAACTTTTTTTCTCTAATATGAAAACTTGGGTGTTTGGGTGTGACGTCTCTTAAAACCACAGACTAATTTTCATACTTTGAAGGACAATTATATCAAAATGCTAAAACCTAGCTACTCACCATGTGGCCTTGATTCATATGAAGGCTGTCTAATTTCCTGGTTAAAAAAAGGGGTGTGTGGCTACAAACAGGTTCATTGCACAGACTCAAACTGTATGTTTCGGTTGTGACGTAAAAATTGGGGACAGCATTTTTTCGATAGGTTTTTTGAATTATAAAATTTATTACAAAATAGATTGCATTATTTTAACTTATATTTGATAAAAATCCACATGCTTTATTGAATGAGACAAGTCAAATAATTGGCAAAAATATTTTGGGTATCATTTTTTAATGCACCAGTTTAAGGGTTGATAGTGGGGACAGCCATCTCCCAATAGGAATTTATACTCCCAAGAGTATAAGTGTTGATTTTGGATAAATGTAACTATTATTACTGCAATTTATATCTTGGATTATATTAAAACATAACATGATCTAATGAATTATATAGCATTGAAAGATTTTATTGGTCAATTTCTTACTTTTATCAGAGAGGGACAGCAATTTGCATGACTTTTGTAGAATGGCCCATATAGAGACTTGATTTCATCAGTCTGATAATGGCCCGTTTAGCGAACCGTTTTGTAAACTCCATTGACCACTAGTCATTCAATGAGTGCCTGTTGTCTGTCTAATAAATTCCAAGTGCGGATATTCCAGCCCCGAAATTGGACCTCTTGCTCCGCCTACCCTCTTTGCTCAGATCCTTACTTGCCCCCCGCCGAAGGTCCCTAATGTAAAGTATCTAAATTTACTGGTATAGCCTAGTTAGTTTTAAAATTATGGTAGGCTTACCACGTTATTTTCCCGTTAGGTACCGTGCAACCTTAGATGAAGTAAATCTGCTCGCAGTGAATGCGCAGGTGCCGAGCGAATACGAATTATAAGCCTACAATAATTCTACTAGCCCAACTTAGTATGCACGAAGCAGTACCACAAATACCTATAGTAGTAATATCCACATAAAGCTACACGCGTAACGTTGCAATGTGAATTAGGTTGTCTGCAATCAGTAGTAGGCTAGGCTAATATAGCCTACAAATCCCTGGCAATGATACAAATTAGCCGTAATAATGACGAATAGGCTACAACACTTAAATTCAACCTGAAAACTAGTAGCTAGCTATCGGAGTAGGCTACGCAGATGCAGTAGGCCTACGAGTGTGATTATGTCCCGATAAATGAAAATACCATGCAGGATACAGATCGGCCAACGCAATAACGTGTAAGATATAGAATGTAAAATTACTTACGCCGGTCAACAGTAGGCCTAGTCTTCACATCATTACCGATTGCACACACAGAACTAGTTATGATAATAGTTGGAGCAGCAGTGCGTTAAGACGTGAACTATGTAGACTAATCATTATGTCACCATTTTTTTTTTCTCTTCTCTCCATCTTACGTATCAGCATCCGTGAACGGCCACGAACCTCTCGTATCAGAAGCCAGCTCAATGAATAGCCTAGTCGGACCGCGTCCACAATGTATCAAGATCTCTTTGGTCTCCCACTTCCAGAAAGAGACAGCGAGTATGCGAACATGACCATCCAATATTCCAGGGCAGGGTGTATAGGCTTACCGTTTAGGTTAGCCCAAAGGTCATATAAAGGTTACCGTGCGTTTTATACCTCTAAAGCCAATATAGTCTGTTAATGTTAGCTAGCAATCACCAGTTGGAAGGTTTCGAATAACAAGCAATAAGGTCCGGGTTACACGACAAGACGCACGCTTTAAATAGCCAGCCTACGCAACGTGAATATTGCCCTTCCTTGTCCGGGACGGGCGACGGCTATTTGCTAGCTTGCTTGATGTGGGAAAAGCGTACGAATTGAAAGGGGTAGTGGAATATACGAGATCAGTGCAGGTAATTTAGTCTGGTAGTGTGCAGTATGCATGCATAAAGAAGCATGTTATTTGAATACATCGCCCCTTCCATAGCGGACCACAAGCTTAACCGTACTACAGTTGCTTAACTTTAGCTACAATTTCAGGAATCCAGTTATTTTTTCACTGGCAGTGTGCAGAATGCGCCATTGCATGTAGAAGGAAGCACGTTTAAAACAGCAGAATGTTATTTGAATACATCGCCAGTTTCCATAGCGGACCATAAACTTAAACAAAACTTGTAGTCACTTAGCTTTAGCAACAATTTCAGGAATCCCATTCGTTTTCACTGGCAGTGTGCAGCCATGCATGCAAGGGAAGCAAGTTTCGAATAACCAAATGTTATTTGAATATATCGCCCTTTTCTTTTGTCTAGCGGACCATAAAGCTTAAGAACACAGAGCTTGACATCACTTAGCTTTTACGTAGATATTGCAGGATTCCAATTCTTTTTTCCCGCGGCGTGTAGTAGAACATGCAGGATGTGCGGCGCAGAGGATCTTTTTGTGTGCAGCGGGCGTGCATCAGAGGATCCACCATGTTAGGGCGAGGCGGTTAAATAGACCGCCTTGCTACTTGAATGGATTGATAGGTGAATCGTCACTACTCAGCTGAGCTGTCAGCTGATTCACCTATGGCCAGGTTTCACTCTCTTGGCCTGCCTGAACTAACGCTACGCTCGATTTGTCGATTAATTGAACTAACGTTAGTTAACGTTAACTTTGCTTATACATGATCTCAGTAGCTAGCTAGTAACTTAACTTACTGCATTAACTTAACATTAGCTTGCTAACGTTATGCATCTCAGTCTAAAAAACTTGAATGGATTACTTGAATGGATTGATAGGTGAATCGTCACTACTCAGCTGAGATGTCAGCTGATTCACCTATGGCCAGGTTTCACTCTCTTGGCCTGCCTGAAGTAACGCTACGCTCGATTTGTCGATTAATTGAACTAACATTAGTTAACGTTAACTTTGCTTATACATGATCTCAGTAGCTAGCTAGTAACTTAACTTACTGCATTAACTTAACATTAGCTTGCTAACGTTATGCATCTCAGTCTAAAAAAAAAAAGAACTTTAGTGTCTAACCCTGCCAATGCACAGAGACAGTTTTCAACTTTTCTCACAGAAATATTTAGCTAGTAACAACTAGCTAATAGTTAACAACTAGCTAACGTTAGGCTAACGTTATACCAATCTGATCTTCCAACGTGATTCAATTGTACATTGTCTGTTGGAGGATTTTCTGCGTCCTGGCGTGGTGCGGCATCAGGTTCAAAGCAAAACGGCTCAATAAACATATCTTTGCCCATTTGTTTCTGCTCAAAATACTCAAATTACTCTTCCTCCTCAGAACTGTCGGATTTGTGAGTGTCTGCCATTGTTGTACACCGATAGGCGCGAACCAGCTCGCTGGGCCCCTCCCCCAGTTAGACACCCAGTCCGAGCCAAGCTCTGCATAAGTGCATACTAAAAGTAGAAATGGTTCCAGGGCATTGCAAATATAGCAAATTTAAAATGATAGACATTTACAATTTACATTTACAGACCAATATTGTACACAGTACTGTATGTACAGTAGAGAAATATTTGCACTTCCTCCAGGTATGACGTCATACATCTATGATTCTATTGTCAGCGGATTTTTCAGCGGTTTTTTCCAAACTTCGCTAATTTTACAACATTTCCATGTAGTTATATAGAAAAAGACATTGATATTGTTGTCTAGATACCGGCCTAGTTTGTACATGTAAAAGTTGTCCATTATCTGCTGCTTACTCTTTAACAGAAACCGGATGCGAGTCTGTTGTATTGGCATCCTAGGTTCAGTTCCTGTAGAAGGGTTTATTTTCTAGCACTGTGCTGTGTTCAAGACTCAGGAGTAAGGTGCTACAGTATTAATCTGCTGTGTTCAAGACTCAGGAGTAAGGTAATACAGTATTAATCTGCTGTGTTCAAGACTCAGGAGTAAGGTGCTACAGTATTAATATTCTGTGTTCAAGACTCAGGAGTAAGGTGCTACAGTATTACTGTGTTGTGTTCAAGACTCAGGGGTAAGGTGCTACAGTATTAATCTGCTGTGTTCAGGACTCAGGAGTAAGGTGCTACAGTATTAATCTGCTGTGTTCAAGACTCAGGAGTAACGTGCTACAGTATTAATCTGCTGTGTTCAAGACTCAAGAGTATGGTGCTACAGTATTAATCTGCTGTGCTCAAGACTCAGGAGTAAGGTGCTACAGTATTAATGATGCAAAGCTAGTTCGGGCAGAAAAACTTGAGAAGCCGAATCGCGTCAGCTCACATGATGCTTACGTTTTAAATGGGAGGGATATTTAAATCACCAACCTTACCTGGTCATGCATTGTTCTGCCGTGCTGCTGTGCTATGCTGCTACCCAATGCTTGACTTGCCCCGCTTAATCCTACATGTATGCGTTTCAGAAAGGTTTTTGTGCTTGTGCTGTTCTTTGCATGCTCTGCTGCTGCTTTATGAATTAAGAATTGTGCGGACTGTGGTGTTGTATGCTTTTGTCAAGGTGGAGGTCCTTGTTGAGTTTGCCCGTTGCGGAATCCTGCAATCGTTGTGTAAACCAAAGTGACACTAACTCCCCGCTTTGTGTGGCAGGAAGTTGGCCTAAAACCCAGAATTTTAAACTCCTGCACTCATTTTAGGGCACAAAAGTAATTAACATAAATTTAAATAAAGTCATCATATTTCATATTTGGTTGCATATCCTTTGCATGCCATGACTTCCTGATGTCTGTGACCCAACAACATCAAAAGGTACTCTTACAAGCGATACTATAACCTCCCTTTATTTGAATGGATCTCTATGGGAATTGGGGGGTGGGACTAGATTATAGAAACAACCTTAAAGTGATCCATCCATATCTACTGCATATCTAGCAGCAGAGTGATGGTTTGAGGCTCGTTTGATACCTCAGACCTTTGATGACTTACAGCCATTTGGCGAACCATGTGTTCCATACAAGCAGCGGCGTAATTTCCACTGGGGACGGGGGGACAACCTCTTTTGAAAATCCCGTTTGTGTCCTTCCCCACTTTTTACAGTCCGAAAACTAACGTTATATAAAAAAAACAGGAGAAACTGCACGCACTAGGACCATGCGGAAACAGCCCCCGCTCAAGCTCCCAGTCCTCCTTCCAACTCCCCCCCCATTTGGGATCTTTAAAGAATGTTCCCTATACAGCCCTGTAATGTCATTGCAGAACATTACATTGGAAACATTCTGGGGTGTATAGGGGAATGTTACTCCAAGATCACAAAAGAACATTTCAGGAACATCCCATAAATGTCACAGACGTTGAAATGCGTTCCCTGTCATAATGTTGAGTTCCCTTCAAGTCCTCAGAACATTCCTAAAAGTTGATTGTGGAACTTCCCCTTCACATTCCATGAACATTACAGGAACATTCTATGTAACATAAGTGGAATATTCTAGGAATGTTAGTCGAAACGTTCCCTTTGGGTTTATCTAACGCTTGGATTTAACGTTCCCTTACTGTGAGACCGGAGTACATTGGTAACATTACCCATACATTCTTCCCACGTCATTACAAAACGTTACTTTGGGAATATTCTGCGGTGTATAGGGGAATGTTACTCCAAAATAACAAAAGAACATTCCAGGAACATCCCATAAAAGCCACAAACGTTGCAATGTGTTACTTGGATGTCATAATGTTGAGTTCCTCTCAAGTCCTCAGAATATTTTTGTGGCATTTTGGCTTTATTGGACAGTAATCAATGAGAGACTAGAAAATCAGAGGGAAAGAGAGAATGGCCTTTGAGGTTTATCTTGAGCCGGATTTGAACCCATGTCGTGGAAAACAGGAATTGCTGATGACACGCGATTTACCTGGTTGAGCTACTAGAGCAGCTTGTCCCTCCCAGCAAGCAATTTTCAGGCTAAAAGCCCTAAAATAAACGTCTACTGCAGTCAGTGAAAAGACCTCTTAAAATGGTTCCAAAGTGAATTTTGTTCTACATATATTTGTAGACCTATTTCAAGAGTTCTTGTTTAGACCACGTTTCAACCACATTTTTTCATGTAAAAAAAACACCACTGCAAGCAGGAATCAAACTCACGATCCTCGAATCTGAAGACTAGTGCTTTTCTACTGAGCCATCGAGGGCACATGTTTACCAGTGTGTTGTAGTGTTTAATGAATGATATCACAAACGATCATGGACAGGCAAGTTGTTGACTCTCATGTACAAGTCCACACACATGCGCATAGCAGAAATTCTTGCAACATTATTTTTGGGTACAAACTCTGTCTGGCTATGATAGAAACTTGTGCCATGTTGTTTGCCCAAGATTCTTGTGGCAACAAATTGGCTATTTTAAGTGATACACTTCATGCGGTGAAATTGCATCTACAGTGGTGTTCAAAAAAATAGCAGTACAACATCAGTAACCTGATGAACCACTGTTATTAGTAGTAGTGATATTTCTGCATGGCAAATAATTTACTTGTAGATGTTGTAGTGTAATTGAAAAACAACAGACCCAACTGTCATGACATGCACGCTGCTTGTTCTGAGTAATTGACTCATTCATTGAAAGGGGCGTGTTCAAAATAATAGCAGTGTGGAGTTTAATTAGAGAATTCATTCATTCTGTGAAAAAAAACAGGTCAAACAGGTATTCCACAGGTAAACAGGTGATGCCATCATGATTCTGTATAAAAGAATATCAAAAGACTCCTGATATCTTATTTCCAGGTACTCTTAGAAGCAATACTATAACCTCTCTGCATTTGAATGGATCGCTATGGGAATTGGGGAGTGGGACTAGATTAAGCTGTAAATTACACGGGAATAGTATGGAACACATGGTTGGCTAAATGGCTGTAAGTCAACAAGGGTCTGAGGTATCAAACAAGCCTTAAACCATCACTCTGCTGCCAGAAATACAGTAGATATTTCCCAGAGCATATCTACTGTTATTTCCCAGAGCAGCTAGCATATTTGCAAAAGGCCTTTTAATGATTATAGCCTATAGGAATTGTCAAAATGTCAAGGTTTTTTGTTGTAAATTAATTTATAATTTCAGAGAAATATGAATAGGTTGCTATAATTGGGACGTCAACAACTACCACTACTAGGGGGGCACCGTGCATAGGGTAAGCGTCATTAACAAGGGGTAGCCTAATAATGAACGCACACCCACAGTTTCTTACTCCAGGACATCACATTCTGCAGAAATATAACCCAGTTATAATTAGCCTACAAAATGAGCTGGAATTCTTCAAGTTGCAGTAGTCTATTCCACGTGGCTTTTTACACGTTTAGATACCTCCGCTTTTCTTACCAACTGGTTGCCTACGTTTCAAAGTAAGCTATGCAATTTTACTGGGGTTAACCTACTCGTAGCAGGGGAAAAATACCATTCTATAACATCAGAATGTTCCCCTGATGTTATAGAAAATGTTCGTAGAGCACAAGAGGAAGGTTCCCAGAATATTACCCTCATGTTACGTAGAACGTTACCCTGATGTTTTATGGCATGCCCAGAGAATGTTCCCCTCATATTATATAGAATACTCTTAGAATGCCAGAGGAAGGTTCCCACAACGTTACCCTCCTGTTACATAGAACGTTGCCCTGATGTTTTATGGAATGCCCAGAATGTTCCCCTCTGATGTTACATGGAATGCTCTTAGAATGTTACCCTGATGTTATATAAACTGTTCATAGAGCGAAAGAGGAAGGTTCCCAGAAAGATACCCTAATGTTACATAGAACATTCCTCTGATGTTTCATGGAATGCTCCTAGAATGTTCCTCTGATGTTATATAAGCTGTTCATAGAGCGCAAGAGGAAGGTTCCCAGAACAATGCCCTCATGTTACATAGAATGTTGACCTGATGTTTTATGGAATGCCCAGAGAATGTTCCCCTTTGATGTTACATGGAATGCTCCTAGAATGTTCTCCTGATGTTATATATACTGTTCGTGGAGCACAAGAGGAAGGTTCCCAGAACGATACCCTCATGTTACATAGAATGTGCCTAGAACCTAAGAGGAATGCTCCTAGAATGTTTCTGGAATGTTAAAGGGACGTTCCTCAGAAACGTTGTGTGAAAGTTCTTAGAACCTGAAAAAAACTCAACACTGCATCAACCAGGGAACATTTAGAGCAACCTTAATAACATACAGGGAACGTCCCGAGCATGTGATTCCGTGAGCTGGGCCCTCCCCCTCCTCTCGCGCATTCAAACCAATTCAAAAAGCCAGCCAGCAGCTAAATTTAATGTCTTTCTTTGCAGAGGGGATGAAAAGAAAGAAAGGAAATGTGAGTTGGTTGATTAGTGGTTGTAAAACTACGGAAGCGCAATTATATGGGAATAGGAATCTGCAATTTGAATGGATCTCTATGGGAATTGGAGGGCGGGACTAGATTTAGCTGTACATTATGCTGGAACAGTATGGAATACATGATTGGTAAAATGGCTGTAAGTCATCAAGGGTCTGAGGTATCAAACAAACCTCAAAGCATCAATCTGCTGCCAGATATGCAGTAGATATGGATGGATCACTTTAAGGGTTGTTTCTCCAGACAAATTTTCCTATTGAACTCTATGGAAAAATAAGTCAGGAGAAGAAACCCTTCAACCCTTCATCCATATCTACTGTATTTCTGGCAGCAGAGTGATTATTTAAGGCTTGTTTGATATGTCAGACCCTTGAAGACTTAGAGCCATTTAGCCAGCCATGTGTTTCCATACTGTTCCAGTGTAATGTACAGCTAAATCTAGTCCCACCCCCCAATTCCCATAGAGATCCATTAAAATGCAGAGACGTTATACTATCGCTTGTAAGAGTACGAGAAAGTAAGATATTAAGAGTCTTTTGATGTTGTTGGGTCACAGACATCAGGAAGTCATGGCATGCAAAGGATATGCGACCAAATATTAAAATTTTAAAGGCACAGTCAACTTAGTGTATGTAAACTTCTGACCCACTGGAATTGTGATATAGTGAATTAAAAGTTAAATAATCTGTCTGTAAACAATTTTTGGAAAAATTACTTGTGTCATGCACAAAGTAGATGTCCTAACTGACTTGCCAACACTATAGTTTGCTAACATGAAATCTGTGGAGTGGTTAAAAATTTATTTGAAGTGAAAAATTGACAAATATACTTTATACAGATTTAAAAAAACAGTCAAATGAAAATGTTATTTAAAAATTAAATGTTATTTGACTGTTTAACTAAAAAATAAAATACTTAAGCTAAAACTGCTTTGGCTGATTTTGTTCCAAAGACCGGACAAGTCTATCCCTGCGTCCACCGCATTTGTCTCAGGCGTTTCGAAGCCAGAGTTTTGCCACATTCTCAATAATTGAGTCCTGTGGCACTGGATTAAGCCCCCCTCTTCTTACAGCTTCTGCAAAAATAATAACACATCACAATGACACATCATATAATATATATGAACAGGGATGAGTGATTTGCTTAAAATGCTTTTGTAATTTTTTGCTGGGCGCCAGGCCGGCCTAGAACAGTGATAGTAGCTGACTGAGTGAGTCTCCATTCTTGGAAGTCTACCGAATACCTAGGCAGTAAATGGTGGTATACTGATCTTGCGGTGTTTCACTTTTTTTCATATTGCGCATATTTGATCGGTTGGGTAAATAAATAAACCAAAACTGTGGAAAGTTGAACTTTGGCGCTGTACACACTTTGCCTACGGAATAGTTATATCACTGTGAGATCTTTGTTTCATTTAATGTCAGTTTCCCAATGTATGGTTGTCGGTAGGCCTTGACATTAACGGGATAGTTCACTTATTTTGATGAATTGTCTAAGTTAAGATGCGACAAGTTGCAGTCAGAAATTCATATTACAGAAGCAAATTATTGTATACGTATGTATTTATGTGTGTGTGTGAATGTATATGAGTGAGTGTGTATTTACTGTATATGTATTTATGTATGTGAGTGAGTGTATATGTATTTGTGTATGTGAATGAGTGTGTATGTATGCAAGTGAGTGTATATGTATTTATGTATGTATATGAGTGTGTATGTATGTGAGTGAGTGTATATGTATTAGTATATGTACAGTGCCCTCCACTATTATTGGCACCCCTGGTAAAGATGAGTAAAAAGGGTTATAAAAAAATTCACTGATTGGTGAATTAGCTTAATCACACACTGAAAAAATGAGAAAAATCCAACCCTTAATTGAAGTAAATTTATTATGAGAAAAAAAAATCCCTCATCAAGAAATAACTATTTTTAACAAAACCACGTGTGCCACTATTATTGGCACCCCTGCATTTATGTATAGAATAAAGTAATCATTTTTAATATTTAGTCGCCTATCCTTTGCATGCCATGCCATGACTTCCAACATAAAAAGACTCTTGGGGCCCTAACTTACACCCGGCGCAAAGCAGCGCTAACCCAAACGCAAGTGTCTTTGCTATTTTACTCCCGGCGCTAGGTTCATGATAACGCCTAACGCTTACGTCGTTTAACTACCATGTATTCTTGTGCCTGTTGCAAGTGAACTGGGCGTGTTGGTCTTAAGATGAGGAGTGGCCAGGATTATTTTTGGTGTATTGCTATCTTGAGCCACCAGAAAGCGCTTGCGCTAGAACCACCACAAACCTGGTCTAAAGTCATGTTGCAGTTGTTTACATGTTATTTTAACGGCACATATAAGTGCCTCTACATAGGCGTGTGCACAACGCGCGTACCCTCCTGTCTGTTACACACAGGGGCGCGCACAAGCATGACTAAAAGAGCTAGATCACAATGTGAAATATAATTATTGTGTAGGCTATATCAAAAATGCATAATAATAAAAGGTTCCATAGGTCCACATACCTTTCCCTCAGCGAAGGGGAAAAGATGCCACATTACATTGCTTTCAGCCCACTCCATCAACATCCAGGCGATGTGCGATGGTACGGGACAATGGCTATCCATTAAAAAGGAGCTGATAACACCTATATCAAGGCTAATGCGCGAATTCTCATTTGCACCTAATGCGTGAATTGTCATTCAATGGAAAACTCGTGCACTGCAATAGACGGACATTTGAGTTCTGAAAATGTGCTTCAGATGTCATTACAATACAGCTCTGTTTATCTAGGAATACAGCCTGTAAGTAAATAAAATGGTTTGTGACTGAAAAAAGTTCAAAACCTTGTCCAGTGAATATTGCATTTATTGTTTTTCAAATAGCCTAGGCTACAGCGGATTCGATAGCCTATGGTTAAAAAACGGAGATAAATGTCACCATGTTAACTAAATTTGATTAACGCTACGATTAAAACAGGTTGGTCACATTTCCATAAACAGGTCATTATTAAACAAGGGGAAATATGTGTGAACATATGGGTTGCCAACCTGACAGCTTTATTGTATTTAGTGTCAGCATTAAGGCAAAATAACGGTATTTATGTTATTAATCAATATTACTATGCAGGTAGCCTAATGAACTTCGGATGAAGCTTGAACTTCGAGAACTCCATGAAAACAGCCTCATGGAATTGATGTTTGACACTTTCATTGCATAATCAAACGAAATTCGCTGAACAAGCAGGCTAATTTGGCGTTTTCTAAGGTGAGACTGAAGCCATGATTGCTTATTCTCAGCTGTTGCAGGTCCTTTTAACGAAATTTAACCGCATATATTTTGTAAAATAACAGCCCTGTCGGGAATTACCGGGAACTCATAGGCTAATGGTTAGTCCGAATAATATTGATCATACTTAGCCTATTCCTTGATCGCACTAAACACGCACTAGCTGTTTCACCATCATAAAAGCAATCCGCCAAGGTGGAAAAGCAGGCTTTTAAAGGGAATGGGATATGACATTTTGATTGGTTTATTGCATGTTACGCCCAAGACGCACCTATAATTAATGAAGAGACTAGGTTCAGCCCACTTGCACGCTGCGCCATGCTTAGCACCCAAAAAATACGCCGTTAAAATAGCAAAAGTGGACTTGGACACGCCCTAAATGGACTTTACGCCATGCGCTTAGACCAAGCGCCAAGATAGGGCCCGTGATATCTTATTTTCTGGCACTCTTACAAGTGATACTATAACGTCTCCATTTGAATGGATCTCTATGGGAATTGTGGGGTGGGACTAGATTTAGCTGTAAATCTAGTCCCACGCCCCAATTCCCATAGAGATCCATTCAAATGCAGAGACGTTATAGTATCGCTTGTAAGAGTGCCAGAAAATAAGATATCAAGAGTCTTTTTATGTTGTTTGGTCACAGACATCAGGAAGTCATGGCATGCAAAGGATATGCGACCAAATATTAAAAATGATTACTTTATTCTATATATAAATGCAGGGGTGCCAATAATTGTGGCACACGTGGTTTTGTTAATGAGGGATTTATTGATGAGGGATTTTTTTTATCATAATAAATTTACTTCAATTACAGGTTGGATTTTTCTAATTTTTTTAGTGTGAGATTAAGCTAATTCACCAAACGGTGAATTTTTTATAACCCTTTTTACTCATCTTTACCAGGGGTGCCAATAATAGTGGAGGGCACTGTATGTGTGTGTGTGTGTGTGTGTGTATATGTATGTATATATATAAAATGCTTTGGCAATATTTACAGTATGTATTTCATGCCAATAAACAATACCAACTTGAATAGAGAGAGAGAGAGAGAGAGAGAGAGAGAGAGAGCATGTACTATTGCGAAGCATCGCTGTGGCTTTCATTTACATAGTTTGGATTGTGGCTCTGGCTCTGGAGTCAGTGTACTACAGGTGGTGGAGACATGTGCGAGGGACATAAGAGAAAAACATGTCATAATCACAGGCATCTACATATTGCTAAACTTTTTGAGTATTCCCAAGGTGTTTATTTCTTACTCTGACAGAAATGATGGAGTGAGAGTAAAATACATGAAACAGACAAAAGAGAAATATGGGGACAGCTAATGGATTAATCTCAAAATGTAATGGGGTCAATGACAGATTCATTTTCTAACATGTCTATAGAAAGTTGGTTACATGATTCTGTGACACCTTGTAATGCTTCCCATAAGTATTTTCGACCATACATATACAGATCCTTTCCAAAAAATTAGAATATCATGGAAAAGTTTTTTTTTTTCCATAATTCCATTCAAAAAGTGAAACTTTCATAGATTATAGATTCATTACACACAACGTGAAATATTTCTAGCCTTTATTTGTTTCATTTTTCATAATTTTGGCTTACAGCTCCAGAAAACCCCCAAAACAGTATTTCAAGAAATTAGAATAGTGTGTCGAAAATCAGCATTTACTTCAGTTATTTCAGAGAATTAATGTTTTAGACTGAGTGTCACACTCTAATCATCTAATTTACTCAAAACACCTACAAAGTTTTTCTACAGGTGTGTTGTTAAATTGGACAGGTATCTCAGTTTGGTTCAGTATGGGGAAGACTGCAGACTTGACAATTGGCCAGAAGACCATCATTGACACCCTCCAGAAGATGGGTAAGCCACAAAAGGTCATCGCTAAGGAGGCTGGCTGTTCACAGAGTGCAGTGTCCAAGCATATCAATAGAAAGTTTAGTGGAAGGGAAAAATGTGGCAGGAGAAGGTGCACAAGCAAAAGAGATGACCATAGGCTTCAGCGGATTGTCAAGCAAAGACGATTCCAAAATTTGGCGGAGATGCAGAGGGAGTGGACTGAGGCTGGAGTCAGTGCTTCAAAAACCACCACGTACAGAATGTGACACTCAGTCTTCTTTCGAAGTGCTTGTGTTTACCATTCACAGTCAATCCCCGATCATTGGTGTAGTGGTTTATCGCCCTCCTAAACTGAGCAATGGCTTCATGTTAGAATTTCCAGAATTACTATCCACTCTTGTCCTGAAACACGATAAAATTGTAATCGCAGGCGATTTCAATATTCATATTGATATCCCCTCAAATCCTCTCACCTCAGAATTTTTAAATATTATGGAGTCTTTCAACTTTGTACAACATGTATCAGGACCCACTCACAATAAGGGACACACTCTTGACCTCGTATTTACTCTTGGTGTGAACCTTAATAGTATGATGATGAAGGATATTTGTGTCTCCGATCACCTTAGTATTAGTTTTGCTCTTCAACTTCCCTCTATTGAAAAAAATGACAAACGCTTTTTTCGTTCTCGCATTATAAATGGTCAAACAGCTGAACGGTTCTCTTCAGCTTTTGAAAATTGCAAAGTAAATCTAACTTGGATATTAGACACTGAGAAATTAGTAAACGACTTCAATAGCACATGCCTGACCATACTTGATGCTATCTCTCCGTTCAAAAGTAGGTCAAAATCCTCAAAAAACATGCCGTGGCTCAACGATGACCACATACTCAAATTAAAAAGGGAACGACGAAAAGCGGAACGGAAATGGAAAGCATCTGAACTACAAGTTCATTATCTCCAAATGAAGGACCTGTTTCAAAATTATAATCTGGCAGTTAAAAATGCGAGAACAAAATACTTTTCCAATCTGATTTCTGAAAATAATCAGAATTCAAGACTTCTATTTAAAACTATTGATCATATTCTAAATCCCTCCCCAAATGTTCCATCTGAAGCCTCGGTTGAACATTGTGAGAAGTTCCTGACTTTTTTTGTGGAAAAAATCACTCCCCCTGCTCATACTCTCGACGAATCCCACCAAACCATGGGAATTCTAAGTATATTTGAGCCCATCTCAGCAGATGACCTCAACGATATTATTTCCCATATGAAAATGTCATCCAGTCTCGTTGATATAATTCCTACTACACTTCTAAAAGATGTACTAACAACGATTGGTCCAGTTTTACTCTCCATTATAAATAACTCCCTTGCCTCGGGATACGTTCCCTCTTATTTTAAATGTGCTATAATTCAACCTCTTCTAAAAAAAACAAATCTTGACACCTCAGTTTTAAACAATTACAGACCTATCTCAAAGCTGCCTTTTTTGTCTAAAGTCCTGGAAAAAGTCGTCTCTAAACAACTAACATCAGCAATGAACAATAACAACCTGTTTGAAAAATTCCAATCTGGCTTCCGCCCGCATCATAGCACGGAGACAGCACTTTTAAAAGTAGTAAATGATTTACTTCTAAACGCAGATTCAGGTGAAAGCTCAATCCTAGTCCTTCTTGATCTTAGCGCGGCATTTGATACAATTGACCACTCTATACTAATCAACAGACTTGTAAATTGGATTGGCATTTCCGGTACTGCCCAGAACTGGTTTGCTTCTTACCTGGCAAACAGAACTTTTTCCATCTCAATAGGTGAATTCACGTCCTCATCAGTAACACTAAAATGTGGTATTCCCCAAGGCTCGATCCTCGGTCCAATCCTGTTTTCCATCTATATGCTTCCTCTTGGCCAAATTATTCAAAACCACAATATATCTTTTCATTTCTACGCTGATGACACACAGTTATACCTGTCTATCAAACCAAATGAATTAAACAAATTAGCTCTATTGCAGGACTGTCTGAAGGATGTTCAGAGCTGGCTATCTCAAAATTTCCTCCAGCTCAACCCGGATAAAACAGAGGTCTTAATCATAGGCCCGAAACATGTCTCTGATCAAATTCAATCTAATTTAGGCTCTCTTGCACTAAATGTAAAATCTGTTTCTATAAATCTTGGTGTGATTTTTGATCAACATCTTAACTTTGAGTGTCACATAAAGAAATCAGTCCAGACATGCTTCTACCAACTGAGGAACATCTCCAAAATCAGAAAAATATTGTCTTTTGAAGATACAGAGAAAATTGTACATGCGTTTGTGTCATCACGCATAGACTATTGCAACTCGCTGTATAGTTGCCTGGGACGCAAAACTATGGTCCGGCTCCAAGTGGTGCAGAATGCAGCCGCCAGGCTATTAACTGGGACAAATAGGAGAGAACATATTACCCCTATTCTAGCATCCTTACACTGGCTCCCAGTTGCTTTTAGAGTTGATTTTAAAATTTTACTAATCACTTTTAAAGCATTAAATGGTTTAGCACCTGCCTATATAGTTGAGCTTCTTACCCCTTACTTACCAAACCGGACACTCAGATCTGCTAATCAGAATCTGTTGGTTGTTCCAGATTCTAGGCTAAAGACGAAGGGTGACTGTGCCTTCTCAGTGGTTGCGCCTAGACTCTGGAACAGCCTCCCACTCAACTTAAGAACTGCAAACTCAGTATGCACTTTCAAAAATAACCTGAAAACTCACCTTTATAAACTAGCTTTTACTTAAAAGTATTATTTTATTTATTTATTTATTCTTCTTTCTTTTTATTATCTTGTATTTCTGTATACTTATTGTTCTTGTTCTTCTGTTTGTTATATATTTTGTCATTTTTCCTTTGCCTGTCAAAGCACCTTGTATCCTTGCATTAGAAAGGTGCTATACAAATAAAGTTATTATTAAAACATTCATTCTCTGAAATAACTGAAGTAAATGCTGATTTTCGACACACTATTCTAATTTCTTGAAATACTGTTTTGGGGGTTTTCTGGAGCTGTAAGCCAAAATTATGAAAAATGAAACAAATAACGGCTAGAAATATTTCACTTTGTGTGTAATGAATCTATAATCTATGAAAGTTTCACTTTTTGAATGGAATTATGGAAAAAAAAAACTTTTCCATGATATTCTAATTTTTTGGAAAGGATCTGTACATCAAATATTCTATACTGGATTAGAATACACTTGTAAATGATCAGTATATAATATTGATTGATGGCCTCAATAATAGATTGGAGGGAGAGAATATAGTACATTGAATGCCATTTATGCTCGTGATACACAGTAACAGTTGCATTCCGTTACAAAACACGTCACTACTGCAGTTCTGTTCCAGTTGTTTGGTATAAATACAAGTGCAAAAATTAAATTGTCTTAAGTTTTAAGAAAGATGTTTTGTCACGTTGTCTGCTGTTGAATCAAACACCAGTTAAAATTAAGATTAAAATTATAATCTCGCTAGCGAAGGTAATAGATTTCCCTGGACAAAAGTGAATACAGTTTAGTTGATATAATTACATTTTTGAATAACACACAACTGGTGAAATGACAATCCCATAGCTAACTTTGTGTGCTATCAATAATATAATTGTTGACGTTGGCTTCAGGTAAGTGGCTGTGTTTTTGGTTCATAGTTAAAGCTATCTGTAGGTAGGCTATATTAACGTTTAGTGTTAGTTAGAGGGTCGAAATACCCCCCGGTACTTTCAGCCGCAGAGGAAATACCCATTAGTTAATAGGACATTACAGTAGAAACTGTCATAGAGTTAACGTATGTTATTTATTATATTGCCACGATCAGCAATTATACAGTTTTACTAACCTTAGCCAATTTGCCTGCTGGAAATTTCAGGTTTTTACATAATGGATTACTTCCGTTTAACATGAGGTTGCTGTCAACAAAGTAGCCGGCTATCTACACTGGATACTTGTTAGACTTCATTTAAAGCATCTTTAACAATGGTTAGTTTTAATGTTACGTCATGGCCTGCGCAGTATTGTCTGTGACACCTTGAGAGACCAGAGGACAGGGTAGAACGAACGTACAATAATCGATTTTATTGGGTCACTAATGGTTTCACCCCCTACCCCCTCTTTAATATCTCCCATTTTCGAATGAAGTTTGAACATTATGATATGTTTGGTGACAATCCAAAATCGAGTTAGGAAAGAAGATTCCTCAGGACTAAAGACTGACAGTAACCACTTGACATGTTAGCCATCTGGCTAAAGCCGTATCGCGCAGCCATTGCGCTCGAGCCTTAACGTTAAACGGCCTGTGACGTTAGCTTTTAAAGTTATTGATCATTTTGTTATGCAATTATTTAACCAAGGTTAACTAATTTCAAGTTTTATAGACAGCCACAGTAACGTTATCAAGAAAGCTGTTCAGCCTGTGGCTAGCTGCTTAGCTACTGCTGGGGAAATTGATCAATGGTATCGCTAATGAGCTAGCTAAGTTAGAGAAATAATATTTCAGCTAACGTTAACGTACACAAGTTATTCTCATTCCTGAAAAGTTTCATTGTGTTTTTGCGACAGGCGTAATTGTAAGTTAGCCAAGAGGGATACATCCCATAACGTTAAGTTATACCAGATCTCGGCAATATAAAACTAACCTCAACTTTGACAGATAACGTTAGCCAGCTGTTATCTTTGTAGGTAGCTCAAGATGGCTGCCTTAGCTAACGTCACGTAAATGAATGAAAGACCACATCAAATAGCCTATTGTCCTTGAACATCAATATTCTTATAGAGAGCTGTTTATGTGAAGATTTTATAACCTTGAAGTTGGTTACGTTAATCCCACACTGCTTATTTTGCGTTAATTTAGCTAACGTTAATTTACCTCAGGTAACGTAACCGTTAACTAACGTTCACCCATTCCATTTTACTAAACTTGGTAAAACCCTGTCTATAACAACCAGGTAATAAAAAAATATGGTAAACCGACCATAAAAATCTATTATTAAAATGAACACTTTTCATGGTGAAATTATGTATTTCCCTATGTAAGAAACATGAATATTATACCCACCGAACTGTAAAACTTCTCTCCTCAGAGTGAGACTGATGATGGTCGGTCAGTTTAATTTGAACTTTTAAGAAAATCCTTGTGACTGTAACTGTCCGAACTGGCTCTGAAGAAAGACATGTCAGAAAAGAAATCGCAAAGTGGGCTATTTTTTCATGAACGGAACACCATTAAAAAATTATTTATCATAACATAACATTTTTTTTAAATATCAGAATTTAATAGCCTATGACATGATATCATATAAGAAATTTTGTAACGTTAGAGCTAATAGGCTACTCATCCAACTGGACGACTGCTCTCATCACAGTTAGAAGTTGTCCCGCAGTTTCACTCGAAATTCAATTAAATCTTGAAGCCCGCACTACCCACAAATTGCCCCTATCGGACCCATGGTGACATATTTGATGGGGGCCAGCACTGATTAACCCACCGTGGGCCAGTGTGGGTTTTCTGTGGGCTAGCCCAAAGAAAGCCTGCAGGGGGCACACAGTGGAATGTTTGATGGGGGCCATTACGGGCTAACCCACAGTGGGCTACTGCGGGTTTTTCTGTGGGCTTGCCCTAGCCCATACTGCCCACAGAAAGCCCACATGGGGCCCGCAGAGGCTTGTTTGCTGGGGGCCTTGTGCTTAATGTGCCTGACATCGATGCAGGAGTTCCCAGGTTCACGTTACTTTTTACTGCAGCTACCAGTCATCTTCCCACGTCACATTAGCAGCTATATCTGAAGTGTAGCCTACCCTTTAAAACACTGCGGTGAAGTGAGCAGCCAGTTGAGAGCCGCAAACAGCCTTAAGCTTGGTCATGCGTGTATCTTATAAGAAGTACAGTAATATAGCAACTCACGTGCTAGTAGGACATTTTACAGGCATTGAACAGATGCTGTTATTGAGAGTAACTTACAAAATTTTTTTGGACTATTGATCTCTGCTTATTTTAATATGTTATTATTATTTTATATTTTTATAGTCTTGTGTTGTTTTCGTGTATTGTATTGTTTTTTATTGTAAATTGTTATGTTATGAAGCATGGCACGCTGTACTATAGAGTATTCTGGGGGCAATTGTAACAGGGGGCAATTGCAACACCATAAAATTGCATCAATCTGAAACAAGCTTGAGCTGAGAATCTATCCAGCAAGCTAGCTAGTTTCATTGACCCCTGTTACAATTGCCCCCAGAATACTCTACTGCTAGATAGGTGCTATGCAAATAAAGGAGATATTATTATTATTATTGTTATTATTATACTGCTGGAAAGGTGCTATACAAATAAGGATATTATAATGATTAATAGTTTATGCACAGACAGTAGTACTCGCTTATTTTAAACATCCCAAAAAGTTGAAAATGCAAAATGTTCCCTCATTAAATTGATTTTATGAAACTAAACACACAACTGTCTATCACCCAGAGCAATATGGAACATTTTCACTGTGGAAATCAGAAACAGGCTCTTTTTGCAGCTGGTGCACAGACATATACTGTACTACTAGGCCATACGAAAAATGATACAAAATAAAAACTGTGATAAGTTCCCTCATTAAATTATTTTTATTCAATCAAGCATACATCTGTCTATCAGTTGGGGACATTTTCATCAGAAGTAACAGGTTCATTTTGGTGCTGAAGCATAGGCAGAAGTCTGGGGATCTACTGTATTACTAGGCTATACTAAAGATCAGAAAAACTAAAAATTTTAAAATGTTACCTCATGAAATAAATTTTTATTCAACTAAGCACATGTCTGTCTATCCGCCATACCAGTTTGGAACATTTTCACTGTGGAAAATAGGAGCAACAGGTGCATTTTGGTGCTGACGCATAGAAAGCAGTCTACTGTACTAGGCCATACGAAAAATCATAAAAAAAGAAAACTGATGTGTTCCCTCATGAAATAACTTTTATATAATCAATCACACTTCTGTCTATCACCCATACCAATATGGAACATTTTTACTGTAAAATCAGAGGCAACATGCTGTTTTGGCAGCTGATGCACAGACAGCAGGCATCTACTGTACTACTAGGCCATACTAAAAATCATAAAAAATAAAAACTGATATGTTCCCATATGAAATTTTTATTCAATCAAGCATACATCTGTCTATCACCCCTACCAAGATGGAACATTTTCACTGTGGGAATCTGAGGCAATATGCTGTTTTCGGTGCTGACGCATAGACAGCAGTCTGCATATCTACTGTACTAGCCAATACTAAACCTCAGAAAAAATAGAAATTGTGAGATGTTCCCTCATGAAATTATTTTTATTGAAGCAATCACACATCTAACTATCACCCATACCAATATAGAACATTTTCACTGTGGAAATCAGAAGCAACAGGCTGTTTCTGGTGCTGATGCATAGACAGCAATCTGCACATCCCCTGTACTAGTAGGCCATACTAAAGATCAGAAAAAAGAAAATTGTGAGATGTTCCCACATGAAATCAATTTTATTCAATCAATCACACTTCTGTCTATCACCCATACCAATATGGAACATTTTCACTGTGGAAATCATAGGCAATAGGCTGTTTTTGGTGCTGATGCATAGACAGCAATCTGCACATTTACTGTACTAGCCGATACTTAACGTCAGAAAAATTTAAATTGTGAAATGTTCCCTCATGAAATCACTTTTATTCAACCAAACACACATCTGTCTATTACCCATACCAATATGGAACATTTTCACTGTGGAAATCGGAGGCAACAGGCTGTTTTTGGTGTTGACGCAAAGACAGCAATTTGCACATCTACTGTACTACTAGGCCATACTAAAGATCAGACAAAATGAAGATTGTAAGATGTTCCCTCATGAAATCAATTTTATTCAATCAATCACACATCTATCTATCACCCATACCAATATGGAACATTTTCACTGTGGAAATCAGAGGGAATAGGCTGTTTTTGTTACTGGCGTATAGACAGCAGTCTGCATATCTACTGTACTAGCCGATACTAAACCTCAGAAAAAATAATAATTGTGAGATGTTCCCTCATGAAATAATATTTATTCAAGCAATCACATATCTAACTATCACCCATACCAATATAGATCATTTTTACTGTGGAAATCAGAAGCAACAGGCTGTTTTAGGTGCTGATGCATAGACAGCAATCTGCACATCTCCTGCACTACTAGGCCATATTAAAAATCAGAAAAAAAACAAATTGTGAGATGTTCCCTCATGAAATCAATTTTGTTCAATCAATCACACATCTGTCTATCACTCATACCAATATGGAACATTTTCACTGTGGAAATCATAGGCAATAGGCTGTTTTTGGTGCTGACGCATAGACAGCAGTCTACACATCTACTGTACTACTAGGCCATCCTAAAAATCAGAAAAAAAGAAAATTGTGAGATGTTCCCTCATTAAATCAATTTTATTCAATTAATCACACATCTGTCTATCACCAATATGTATACCAATATGGAACATTTTCACTGTGGAAATCATGATGCAACAGGCTGTTCTTTGACGCATAAACAGCAGTCTGCACATCTACTGTACTTATTGTCTACACTAAAGACCAGGAAAAAGAAATTACCAGCGGCTGCATAAGTGCTACAGTAGGCCTCTACTAATAGCACGTACTGTACCTTAGCTTTGCTCACCTAATGCAGTGTTTCTCAAACTCTTGGGGAGCCCTCGTGTATATTGATTATCATTCCAACCACAGTTGCAATCCCAGAATTTTAACAAGATGTTAATCTTTCTTCTTTGGGTCTTTTTCGTGTTTAGAGGGATTATTTACCACCTTAACCCACATTATGTTAGCAATAGCTATGCATACCATGAATAATAAAATTCCAATATTGACATTGTGCTATATTGCAACCAATTACAACAAGAGAAGTCAACAATGTTTTAATCAAATGAGGACGTGAGGTGAATCAATCATTAGTGAAATTGTGTGAACCATTTGTTAAATAATGAAGAATTCAAAGACAAAGCAAATGATAATGAGCCAAACTTGCATTGTGTTAATAAGTTTAAGGAAACAATTATGAAGGAACCTAAACCACATTGTGTTCAACAACCTAATTATGAGCCAATTGACTCACCTCAGTCTTTAATTTGATCAGTTAAAAAAATTGTTCTTTTGTTTGCAATATAGCACAATAAGCACAAAGTGAACATGGGACATTTATTCTTCATGGCATGCCAAGCTGTTTCTGACAATGTTGGTTAAGAGGGTAAATAATCCCTCTAAACAAGAAAAACACCTAATTAAGATAAATTACAGCCTGTTGCCTTTGATTTCCACGGGTAAAATGTTCAATATTGGTAATAGACAGAAGTGTGATTGATTGAAGAAAATTGATTTCATGAGGGAACATCTCACAATTTCCTTTTTTTCTGATCTTTAGTATGGCCTACTAGTGCAGTAGATGTGCAGACTGCTGTCTATGCATCAGCACCAAAAAAAGCCTATTGCCTATGATTTTCAGTGAAAATGTTCCATATTGGTATGGGTGATAGACAGATGTTCCCTCATGAAATACTATTTATTCAAGCAATCACATATCTAACTATCACCCATACCAATATAGAACATTTTCACTGAAGCAACTGCCTGTTGCTTCTGATTTCCACAGTGAAAATGTTCCATATTGGTATGGGTGATAAACAGATGTGTGATTGACTGAATAAAATTTATTTCATGAGGGAAAATCTCACAATATTCTTTTTTTCTTTAGTATGGCCTAGTTGTACAGTAGATGTGCCGACTGCTGTCTATGCGTCAGCACCAAAAACAGCCTATTGCCTATGATTTCCACAGTGAAAATGTTCCATATTGGTAGGGGTGATTGACAGATGTGTGATTGCCTGAATGTGCAGACTGCTGTCTATGTGTCAGCACCAAAGAACAGCCTGTTGCCTCTGATTTCCACAGTGAAAATGTTCCATATTGGTAGGGGTGATTGACAGATCATATTTCATTTGACATTAAATACATAGTTCATCTACAAACTTTTTAAATGTAATTGTGGGCTACCGGTAATAGGAGAAATGTTCTCATTCTCATCAGTGGAGGGCGATATGGTTATGCGAATGTCTTCAGTAGGAGTCTGCATGTCTTCTGTATGCATGTGTCTCTCAATGTCATCATCAGTTATCTACCAAAAAGAAGTGATATCTGAACAAAAACACGTTTTCAATGTAAAAAAGTTACTCACGCATAGCCTACAAAGCACTGTCTGTAAGTCCTTAATTCCAACTTGCAAAAACTAGGCCTGCCTTTAAAAGTATTAATATCAAAATGTGGCCAAGTTACAACTATCGTAGCTCACACTAAATAAACTAGCTCTATTCCAAAGCAATGCTATCCAAACTTTCCTAAATTATTTAATGCAACTTGGCCCTGTGTTTTTTCATCTTACCATCTCAAGAGAATGTGGTCAATGAAACTGTATGTGCCACATCAAACTGTGAAAGGAGAATAATTTATAGTGGAAATACTCAAGATATAAAGATTCAGATATTGTGCACATAGAAATTAAAAAGAAAAATGACTACACTATAGGGCATGTTTGAACAATTGTTTGTATCCACTGCTTTGGGTCTATAAAAAGCACAGCATGAATAAAATTATTATTATTATGTATTTATTGATTTATTTACTTATAAATTGATTGATTTACTTTACTGTGTGGTCCTACAGAGCCTAGACATTCTTGTGTTCACAAAATTCTGTTCGCAAATATCATAAGTATTATTATGTTAAGACAATTAGTACTATTACTTATTTTGCAACATCTGACCCACAAACATACAGTAGGCTACATTAAAAGGGCAATCACGTCTGGATACATTAGTAAAAATGCAATATGTACACTATTTTCTAGGTCACAATATTACAAATTTTTATCTGCATTTATTTATTCATCCCCCTTTCTCTATTGTACATGATGTTTCTTGATAGAAATGTCTGTTTGTGAAATGTAAAGAAATCTGTAGCAGCAGCGAACATTTTAAAATCTGTACATTTTCTAAAGTAAACTTGCCAACAAACTATAAACATATCCGTTCTGGAGTGTAATTATTCATCAACTGTTTAAAACATTAATTGAAATCATAGGTTGTTCCATGAGGCAATTTTTGTTCTTTGACATTTACAGTTTGAATGACCACAATCTCTCCACATGGAAAGATTGTGGAAACACAGGGCCAAGTTGCATTAAATAATTGTGTAAAGTTTGGATAGCATTGCTTTGGAATAGAGCTAGTTTTATTTAGTGTGAGCTATGATTGTCAATATTGTTAGTTGTAACTTGGCCACATTTTGATATCAATACTTTTAAATGCAGGCCTAGTTTTTGCAAGTTGGAATTAAGGACTTACAGACAGTGCTTTGTAGGCTATGCGTGAGCAACTTGCCATTTTTTATGTTGAAAACGTGTTTTTGTTGAGATTTCATATTAGCCAACAGAGAGAGAAGCTTGTGATAAGATAATTTTGAGTTTTTTTCAATTGTAGATTTTTCTAATTGAGGGTAGTAGGTCTAGAATTATTAATAGACCTTTATTTAACCAGGTAAAATCAATTGAGAACCAATTCTCATTTACAATGAAGACCTGGCCAAGAGGCCTCAGCAAGAGTATATAAAATAAACAGTCAACACAAAACGACACATACAGTACATAAGAAACGGGAAAAGATAGCGTAGGTAAATAAAATAAATCTAAAATAAATAAACACTATATGCAAGAGAAGGTGAGTTACTGGGTATTCTTTGTGGAATTATAATGGGAGAGAGAGAAAGGAGAGGGCTGGTCAGCAGGTACAGCAGTCAACTACAACCTGTTGCAGATTTTGTTTGAATGTGTTAAGTGATGTGAGGGCTGTGAGTTTGAGTGTGTTTTGTAGTGTGTTCCAATCGTTTGCTGCGGCAAAACGGAAGGAATTACAGCCAAAGACAGTACGGACTTTTGGGATGTTGAGCATAATGAAATCACTGGATCGTAAGCAGTAATTGCTATCGGAAATGTGCAGGAGATTTGAGAGGTAGTGAGGTGTCTTTCCCAGGGATTTTTTATAAACTAGTTACAGCCAGTTTTGTAGCTGCCTGGTATGAAGGGAGGGCCAATCCACCAGTTTATAGAGATCACAGTGGTGAGTGGTGAAGGGTGCAGATGGGCAATTCCACAGTAATGGAATTACAATTCACAGACATTTTGGCCTTAATTTTACTTGCTGTGGATAAGTCTTAAAGCCTAACTGATTATAAAAAGCTTTATAACTTCAGATGATACCCCTGCTATCATATCAAAATAAAAAATTGGAAACTTCCTGCATGTGGAAGGGTCCAAGACCGAAAGAGCGTTGGTAATGGAATTACGGCAGAAAATTGGGTGTTATTTTTCCCCTTAATTTTCAAAAGAATTTCTATGAGATCTATAATACATGGGGCTTACATTGATTCAAATTTTTATTACTTATGGTGTGAACTATACCCTGGCAGGATTTTTGGGTTTTTTATTTGGATGAATACTCCATACTCTACCTTTTTTTCAAAAAAGGCAGCAGTAACGGAATTACACAAATTGGTAACGGAATTACATCTCTGAAATTTACCTGGAAAAATGACAATTGTTGAACATCAGATTATCAGAAATGACTGTGTGAACACTTTATGCATTACCACCTTTAATATTAACCATAATACAAGCCACCTTTATGTCAAATTGAAAAACATTGGGAGAATATACCTACTAAAAAGTGTTTATTTTGAAAACTTAAATGAAATTTCTGGAGTAATTACTGGTGAGTGGTCATATAAACAAGTCAATCCCTGTTAGTATGTTTATTGGCTTCAAACTACTTAATACTGACCCAGTTTGTAGGTTAGAACATCCTTTACTATGTATCAAACTAATCTAATATGCACGGTAACAGAAGTCATCCACGTTCATCCACGCCTTTAGAGATGGAAAGTGGTTCCGACATGATGTTTTCTGTCTTCACCTGCTGGACACGATCGGCAAGGTAGCTGGCAAACCAGTTTCAGCATCTGCTAGACAGGCTAATGCTGGCAGGAGGATCTCCTGCTCTTTGCAGGAGTATATTATAGTCGACTGAGTCAAAAGCCTTGGCTAGGTCTATAAAAGCAGCTACGCAGACCTGCTTGTTGTCCATGGCGGTAACGATGTTGTCAAGGACCTTCAGGGTAGCGGTGATACATCCGTGGCCCATCCTAAACTCAGACTGCAGGTCTGACAGAATGTGGTTAGAGTCAATGAAGTGAATTAGTTATTTATGAACCAGTTTCTCTATGACTTTGGCCAGGCAGGGCAAGATGGAAATTGGCCTGTAGCAGTTCGGGTCAGAGCCAGAGCCTCCTTTGAAGAGGGGGAGTATCGTGGCAGATTTACAGTCCGGGGGAATACAGACAGTTGAAGTGACAGGTTAAACAGGCTTGTAATGGGGACAGCAATAATATGAGCGGCCGCTTTTAAAAACACAGAGTCAAGCCCATCAGATCCAGCTGACTTGTTTGAACCTAACGTAATGAGTTCATCCAGGACTTCCGAAACCATAACAGGTTGAAGGGAGAAGCTGTTGACACTGGATGGTGTAATAGGAGTATGAGATGAGGCAGTGTTAGGGGCAGCTGCATCAAAGACATGAGATGATGTCATGAAATGGTGGTTGAGGAGCGTGGCCATGTGTGGTTTATCAGTAACAACAATGTCACGAATTTCATAGAGGTGGCTAGATTGGGAGAAGCAAGTTTGTTTTCCATGGACTTGACTGTTTTCCAGAACTTCTATTGAAATAATTGATTTTAGCTTTCCTGATCGCCCGTGTGGTTTTCTTTCTGCATTGTCTGAAAGCCAGCCAGTCGGCAGGAGACTGAGAAGACCTAGCTTTCCGCCATAAAGGATTTTTAGTTGGATCAGAGCAGCCAAGTCGTGGGTAAACCAGGGGCTACAGCGATTCTTGGTCCGGAATCTTTTCAGTGGGGCATGTTTATCAATGATAAGGCTAAAGGTATTCTTGAAATAAGACCAGGCATCATCCACAGAGGGGATAAGTTTGATTCTATCCCAGTTCACAGCTGCAACATCATGTAGGAAGGCCTGATTATCAAAGTTCTTCAGTGAGCGCTTGGACACAATCACTGGTGGGCGTTTGGCAGAGAGGCCAGAGCGAATGCATGCAATGGCACAGTGATCACTCAAGTCTTGACTGAAGACCCCAGTTTGGTAGTTTGATGGAGTGTTAGTAAGAATAATGTCGATCAGTGTGGCAGATGTGGGTGATTTCAAATGGTGTCTGGTTGGCTCGGTTATAATTTGAAAGAGGTTTAAAGCATCAAATTGCTGTATGATTAAAGTTGGTGGGTTGATCATATCCCAGTTTAGATCACCCAGGAGGACAAACTCAGAGGAATTGTGAGGGGCCAGAAGTTCACTAAGAGTTGTTAGTGGACATGCTGGAGCTGAGGGTGGTCTATAGCAGGCAGCAACAGAGAGAGTGAAATTTGTTGACAGTTTAAGTTTTAACAGTAACAGTTCAAATTGCTTGGGAACTGACTTAGACAGTGTTACAGAACATTGCAAATGGTATTTTACAAAGATAGCCACACCACCTCCCTTAGTGGATCTATCCTGACGAAAGACAATGTAACCCAGTATTTGGATTTCAAAATTAGAGACACTTTTCTTAAGCCATGATTCAGAGACAGCCAGAACACCAGGATTTGCAGTATGTACCCAATATTTTAGATAATCATGTTTTGGCAACAAACTACGGATACTGACATGTAAAAAGCCCAAAGAGTTGCGTTCGATTAGAGGCAGTGGGACCTCGAATAGCGGGCACTGGGTTTGGGTGAACATTGCCAGAGACAAACAACATGAGAATGATTAACACACATCTGAAAACAGTGCCAAAACATTGCAGTTGTTTATCTTTTACAGAGGGTTTGATCGAAATGAATGGGGAGGAGTCATGGAACTGCTGCAATAAAATGTAAGAGAACAAAGGAATAAGATTTTTTACACACTGAGTTAATAAGTCCAAAAGTCTTTGTAATCCAGAAGGATGAAACGTCCCTGGTTGGTAAACAGAAGTCCAATGTACCACCACCATTGTGCGTACCCGCTGACAGAGCAGGTTGTTTGGGCCAATGTGTGCCAGAAAATAAAAAAGATTGTAAGCCAAAAAGGCGAAGAAAGTTTTAGTGAATAAAACATGTCCAATCCAATAACAGCAGAAAAACATTTGTACGGGAAGAATGTTTATCCGTTTCACAGGCACCAAGGCCACACAAAAACATTAGATGACCTAGAACAGCTGTTTGCTAGGGGTCCTAGAACAGCTGTATGTTGAAGCGCTCGGGGCACAGGTACCGAGAGCAGACAGAAGCCCGTTCAGAAGCCAATGGTCGGCGTCCGAAGTAGTAAACACCGCCGAGAAACAGTGGCAGATCTCGTCGAGGTCCAACCGGGATATCAGATATGTAACTCTGGCCGGTGCCAAAGTGGAAGTACCATCCCCAGCCCACCGGGAGCGAGGGAGAGAACGAGCCAACACAGCGAAGGAGGCAGATGAATCTAAAGGTCGGCGACCTGGCGGTCTCCCAGCAGTGAGACAAAGAAGCCTTTTCGAGGTAATCTTGCGGTTATTTTGTTATGTTTTGATATGTAGCCTGTTTCAGAGAAGCGTGTTTGTCGGCTTACAATCCCACATAACACAATCTCCTCTGTTTCAACAGGGTAGTAGTGTTGGATAAGCTTGGAAAGCTACCTCAGGATGTAATATCACTGATTGCTTGAGTATTATAGCAATTAATTCCTCATGTATGTGATGTAATGGAAAGCAAGCAGCTGATCAGCTAATACACATCACTCATTTCAACGATTAACTATCTACGGTGTCCCCCTAGTGATGAGTCGTCGACCTCCCAATTATAGCATTCACATTTCTCTGAAATGATACATTAAAACTAAGAAAACCCCAACATTCTGATGCAAGGCTTTATAACTCCAGATGTGAGCATCAGAGAAACTTGGCAAAAGGCTTCAAGACAGTTTTACCATTTTACAATACAAACTTTGTATTTATTTATTTTTATAATTTAAGTAAAAATAAAGTGGCACAAATGCAAAGAAAAATTATTTAGTTTGCAATGAAATACAGAGATACATACGTATGTAAAACCGGTAGTAGTATATGGAATTCGGCTTATGTCACTTTTTGATTGAATTTGATTGATGGTTGATAGGTCAAAGGTCAAGCGGTCAAAAGGGGGTCACATTTGCATATTTTTAATTTTTAATTTTTAATTTTTTTTAAATATTAATTAATTATTTTTATTTTCAATTATTTTAATTTTTTAATTTATAAGGTATTATTATTCGGGGGGGTGGGGTTATTGTGGGGGATTTTGTTTCAAGGTTTTATTTATTGGCATTGTAACGATGTCATTTTATTGGGGGTTGTTTGTTGTAAACGTCGGTTTTTATGGTCGTTCTTTGGGTGAGGATTTTTTATTAGAACAACATCGTGAAAAAGTAACTTTGTATATATATATATATATATATAAGTGTATAGTTTAGTGGCAATAGTTTGTGTTAGCAGAAGCGTTTTAAAAGAATAAAAGAATAAAATAATTCAAGACGGTTAATTGCAGACTTTTTAAACGTGACAGACCGCGGTAGGCTAAATGAACAAACTAACGCGTTATTGCGTTTCTGTATTTTCCAGGGCTAGTCTCTGCATCAAACGTGCGCGAAGGGGAAAAAACTCTTAACAAATTGTTAAGTCAGGGAAACCTGTGTGCGAAGGACACCACAGACAAGGACTTAGATTTTTTGCCAAAGTTCGCGGAGGTCCGGAGAGATCTTTTTTCCAATTGTTGAAGTGCGGGCGTGCGTGCGAATGACTCCAAAAGCCGATGACAAAATCCGCGAAGGTCCAAGACATGCTTGAGAGAGAGAGAGCTGTTGTAAACCACACATGCCAAAGTCCGTGCGGAGTCCGGAGAGATCTTTTTCCCAGACTTGCTTGAGAGAGAGAGAGCTGTTGTAAAGTGAAACGTGCGCGAAGGGAACAGCCCCTGAGGCAATTCAGAGACACAGTTTCAGGACTGGCCGGCAGTCACACACAGTTCACACAGCGTTGAACTACGAGCGGGCTCTAGTAGTCCCGAACACATGGTCTAGCTCTACTGCTGTAGAGCTATTACAAAGTCCTGTGTACAATCCCAGGGCAGGCAGGCAGGCAGGCAGGCAGGCTGGCAGGCGTTCGAAGAAGAACTGTGAGACTACACAGGCAGACAGGCAGACGCGCGGCACAGCGTTGAACTAACAACAGATGTTGGAAGGCTTTGTGTTGTGGCGAGTTGGGTTTCTGCTGACGATTGTAAAACTTTGGTTGACAAGGAACAGATGTATTCCTGGCGGGTTATTCAAAAAAAATAAGTTTGAAATGAATGAATGAATGAAATGCATAGACTGGAAATATTTCAACAGGCCGCAAAATGCCCCGAAACCATTGAAAAGAACTCCGAGAAGCGTTTTCCAAAAATAAAAGTCTGTATTAGTATTTAATATAAAACTTTTCAGGATTTTGTACAAGTTTTTGTAATAGGGTAATACTTAGAGCCAATATGAGTGTTTAGTATCGATCGGTTACTAAACATACGGTTTACCCGATTTAAGCAGGGTTGAGGCGTTATATATTAAATGTGGCGTTTAATCGTATTTTCAAAGTGTATTTTATTCTTCATGCTACATTTCACGGGGAGGGGCACGCTTTTACGACCTACGTTCATTACGTAGACCTACTCGCACCTCGAAAACTCTGAAAGGTATAAAAGAGGCCTACAGTTAGGCTACTCAAAAACAATCTTGATTCTACACTGCGGAAGAAACGTTAAGAAGACGGCGATTTCAGCTAAACCTTTGCTAGCAAGAGATGACGGCCGTGGACTTTACAACAAAAGGTATGTGCGACTATTTTAATTCTTGTAAAGTGTGAAACTTTCAAGTTGTTAATTAAACATATTGAATATTCTACTTCTTAATTAAAGTTGTTAATGTAAATGTATTACAGATTTGGATGAAATATTATACTACAACGGGGCACAAGCTGGTGAATCTTTCGACGCTTTTGCTGAAATAATACCCGAAGACATCAACGTTAGACATAGTAAGATGTTTTTACATTTTAAAAATGTGGTTTTAAGATGCTTTATATATAATTGTTTTTAGATACTAAGTTGCAGACTACACGTGTGAAACCACGTGTCGCCTAGGCCTGTGTTTTAGCAACAAAAAGCTATTTGTTAGTTAAATACAAGTGAATGAAACATCCTTTGCTCAAAATCTGATTATAACTATTGAACATTACCATGTGTTTTTATTTTTCGGATATTTGGTAAACGTTTAATTGTTTTTAGATAGACCTACAGTGTACACGCGGCCTCGGGAAATTACACGTGCCCAAGTTTTAGCTACAGAAGATGATCCACGTTACAGTTTATTACAGAGTATGTAACTTAAATACTTTTGTTCAATACCTGTTTGTGTTTTATTGTTAAAAAGGCTCAGAAATCCCGATAGAGACTGTTGCAAAGACAACATCTAACCGGTCTAAAAGCTACAAAGGAAAAAACTAAGTGTGTGTTTGGGCATGTGCGCATGTTCATGTGTGTTGGAGGGGTGGGGGGTTACGTAACGTAACGTAACGTAACGTGCGTGCATGCACGTTTTTGGACGGCCCATAAGGAAGGCCCCTACTTTGCTCTGGGGGGGGGGGGGGGGGGCGTTGCACACGTTCCTAGCGTACAAGGCCTTATTTTGTATTTTTGGAGCATGTTTAACAGGCTACACAAGCCACGTGTGGGCAGACCGAAGCCACGCTTAACCTAATTGTTAGTTCAACACAATTGAATGAAACTTCCTTTGCACAACATCTGATTATAACTATTGCTATTTGTTTTATTTTTATTGTTTAAAAGGCCCTGAAAATCCCCCTCTAGAGACGCCGGCAAAGACAAAACCTAACAGACAGCAAGGATTGAAGAGAAAAAGTGGTGAGATTTAAGTTTTCTCCTATTAAAATAAAATGTTTGTTTTTTTAATTTGGTTATTTTTAATTTGAATTTTTATTTTTAAATTTCGTAATTAGATTTTTATTTTTTTTAAATTTGAATATAATTTGTAATTTGATTTAGATTTTTTTAATTTGAATTTGAATTAATTAGATTATTATTTTTTTATTTTATTTATTTATTTATTTTTTATATTTATTTATTTTTTATATTTATTTTTTTAAATTTACCTTACAGCCTTTGAAACAACGGGTGTGGTGATCGCCTCCGATACGTCTAAAAAACGTGTGACACCAGGACCACGGCCATCAAAAGCAACAGCAGCAGCAGCCACCGCACCCGCAGACAAACCAACAGCAGCAGCAGCATCAGCAACCGCCACCGCAGACGCAGACAAGCAAGCCGAGCTGACAACTCCTGCCAAGGCCTCGGTTTGTCAAAACGACAACCTAGAATTAAGAATATTGGACAATTTTAGGAACCTTGTTGACAATTTTAGGAACCATTCTGACAATTTTAAGAACCTTGTTGACAATTTTACGGTCCTTTTGGATAAATTGTTATTAAAGTAAATGGCTCCTAAAAGACCTTGTACGTGTCCATGTTCAGGGGGCCAGAGTAAAAGACCTGCCGCAGAAAATGCTGAAAACCAGGACCCTAACCAAAACGTTTTATCGCATGAAAATGTTAATCCACATCTCTTAGCTCTTGTTAACGATGTTAATCATGCCTCTATTAACACGCATGAGCCTAGTAATGAAAATGTAGAGTCTAGTAATGGAACTGTAGAGCATGATGTTTTTGCAGGTTTATTAAGAGCTTTGGACTCTGTAAACCGTGAACTCGCTAGACACGTTGAATCAGATATGACCCCAAACACCGCAGAAAATAACATGCCGGGTCTTACAGAGCTCGAGATACCCCAAAGCACTAACGATAGTGACCCACAAGGACTTCCAGAAGCCAACCAAAATGGTGGTGGTGGTGGTGATGTGATTAATGACACAGACCTTCAGGTGATACGTAGGCCAAATTTCAACAGTACAGAAATTCAGCTCCGTTTTAACTTTACATCTTTGTACAATGTTGATAACTACGCAGAGTTTTATGTACACATCTTAAACACTTTAGAAAATCTTCTGGCTAAAGTTCGGGAGCTGTCGAACCCCAGCGATGCCGTACAGTTAGAATTAAGGGGTGATTCTCTGTCTCAGGGTGTAACTGTACAGCTAAGCGGTGATGAAATAGATTTGGAGGTTTTTTTGAATATGGTTGAAGAGTTGGTTCAAAGCAATTTTGATATCCTGGTTGATGAAACTCTGATGCTTGTGGCTCACATTATTCAGAACCCTAATGGTGGTGGAGGAGGTCGACGAAAATTATCATCATGTCTCAAGAGTGAAATCATTCGCAAAAAGCTAAGACATTTAATAGTTGTCTACAATTCCGCCAATAATCTCTGTTTCGCAACATGTTTAACACATCTTTTAAATCCGACATTCACAAAGTGTGCCGCTGAAAGAGAGGCGGAACATTTACAACGTTCTGTAGGTTTGGGTGTTCAGGATAAGGTTCATTTTTCAGACATTCAAAGGTTTGAGAGGTTCTTAAACATCAAGATAGTTGTATGGACACACAGTTCAAATAACGGCGTCTTAAAAAAGTTTCAAACGAGCAACACACCACACTCTAAAACCTTTTTTTTGTACCTCGAGGGCGGCCACTATTACGGTATCAAATCATTAACAGGTTTCTTAGGCAGTCAATATGTTTGTACATTTTGTTACACACCATACACAACGAAACATAGCCACTCCTGTTTACATTATTGTAACGTCTGTTTTGGCGCAGAATGTTTTACACATCGTTCATCAACGATAAGGTGTAAGGATTGTAAGCGACTCTGTCGGTCTAGGTTTTGCTATAACGCGCATAAAGTTTTGAAACTGCAGGAGTCTAGAGGTAAAATGCTCAGCTCTTGTGATACTATAAAGTTCTGTGACAAATGTGCACAAACATATGTAGTAAGTAGCAAAACATCTAAAGCACACAAATGTAGTCTAAAGCTCTGCAAAAACTGCAAGGCTGTATTGACCCCTGAAGTGTTTGACTTGAATTGACTTGCCCTCAATGTTTTAATTTAAGCACAATTAACCCTCTCACAAAAACAGATTTTGGTTCAATATATCACAAATTTCAAGAGAAAATTGACACTCTGCGTAGCGTATACAACCTGAATGTTGTAGTTATGTGGGAGCACGAATGGGTAAGACTTAAACGTGAGAGCCCCGAGGTTCAGGAGTTCCTGCGCCATCATGACTACCCGGAACGTCTGGAACCTCGGGCTGCTCTGTTTGGCGGTCGAACTAATGTGTTGCAACTTTACTACAAGGCTCAAGAAGGTGAACAAATACACTATTTTGATTTCACCAGTCTATACCCGTTCGTGCTCCCACATAACTACAACATTCAGGTTGCATACGCTACGCAGAGTGTCAATTTTCTCTTGAAATTTGTGATATATTGAACCAAAATCTGTTTTTGTGAGAGGGTTAATTGTGCTTAAATTAAAAAATTGAGGGCAAGCATGAAAAAAACAACCCGCAAATTCAAAAGCTGTCTGAACGCCGGCCACATCTGAATACCCGTCTAGATAATAGTTACCCATCTTAACCTCCCCCCGGTTCAAGGCATGTTGAATGAAAATCTTTTCCCGATGACTCACATATTCTAACCATTGAATGGCTGCTGTGGAAAATGATTTCTGCTGCTGCGCGTAATTATCCGGCGATGTGACTGCTATGGTGTTTTTGGGTAAAAAGTTTGTACAGTATTGTTTCATGCACACCGAGGCTATTGTAATGCTCTGGAACGGGTCTAAACCTGTGCTCCCAAGCACCTCGGCCCTAAACCGCAAACAAGCTTCCCGCAAAATAACAACGTCATTCTGACAGTACTCGGATATTTCTTTTCGAAAGTCAAACACACCCCCAGACACATTATTATACCAGGACATAAAGTCCTCCCTCTCCTTGGCCATCATTGTATCAAAACCATAGTACAAGGGTGGTGGGTACGGGCCGATGTAATTCTGGTTCTCAATTTTATTCCAGAAATGGGGAAAATACCCTTTTTTAGCATTTTCAAAACCTAGAGAGCCAGGCATGGCACTTAGCTTCATAGTTAGGAAACAGAGTGAATCAATATACCTCTGTTTGAAAACCTCATCTGTAATGCACAGGAGCTTGCTGCCTTGCGCTATGATGTTTGGTGTCACACCATGCTTTACCAAATACTGCATCAGCAGGTACCCATCGTACCCCTTCGAATTATGGGCTATGAATGTATACCCCTTGTACTTTCGGGTTCGATACCTTTTTAAAAAAGCCTGTACACAGCCATCACCCTTTGCAGTCCAACGCTTGCCTTTAAAATCTATGCAACATATGAAATTCGCAATGTGTTCGCCATGGTCCTGCCGACACTCAAAATCATAAAAAACGTAACGCCGGTTGGGGTATTCAGTTTTCACAGTTTGTATGTAACACACATGCTCAACTTCAGGGGTCAATACAGCCTTGCAGTTTTTGCAGAGCTTTAGACTACATTTGTGTGCTTTAGATGTTTTGCTACTTACTACATATGTTTGTGCACATTTGTCACAGAACTTTATAGTATCACAAGAGCTGAGCATTTTACCTCTAGACTCCTGCAGTTTCAAAACTTTATGCGCGTTATAGCAAAACCTAGACCGACAGAGTCGCTTACAATCCTTACACCTTATCGTTGATGAACGATGTGTAAAACATTCTGCGCCAAAACAGACGTTACAATAATGTAAACAGGAGTGGCTATGTTTCGTTGTGTATGGTGTGTAACAAAATGTACAAACATATTGACTGCCTAAGAAACCTGTTAATGATTTGATACCGTAATAGTGGCCGCCCTCAAGGTACAAAAAAAAGGTTTTAGAGTGTGGTGTGTTGCTCGTTTGAAACTTTTTTAAGACGCCGTTATTTGAACTGTGTGTCCATACAACTATCTTGATGTTTAAGAACCTCTCAAACCTTTGAATGTCTGAAAAATGAACCTTATCCTGAACACCCAAACCTACAGAACATTGTAAATGTTCCGCCTCTCTTTCAGCGGCACACTTTGTGAATGTCGGATTTAAAAGATGTGTTAAACATGTTGCGAAACAGAGATTATTGGCGGAATTGTAGACAACTATTAAATGTCTTAGCTTTTTGCGAATGATTTCACTCTTGAGACATGATGATAATTTTCGTCGACCTCCTCCACCACCATTAGGGTTCTGAATAATGTGAGCCACAAGCATCAGAGTTTCATCAACCAGGATATCAAAATTGCTTTGAACCAACTCTTCAACCATATTCAAAAAAACCTCCAAATCTATTTCATCACCGCTTAGCTGTACAGTTACACCCTGAGACAGAGAATCACCCCTTAATTCTAACTGTACGGCATCGCTGGGGTTCGACAGCTCCCGAACTTTAGCCAGAAGATTTTCTAAAGTGTTTAAGATGTGTACATAAAACTCTGCGTAGTTATCAACATTGTACAAAGATGTAGGGCTCTATTTTCAAACCAGCGCAAGGGGACGGTATAGTCAAACGCAAGCTTGTTGACAGCATCAACGTCTTAAAACTGGCGCTATGGCGTTTCTCAGCAATACCGCTAGGATCAACAAATTCTCAACATAACATCCTTTCGCTTGCGCTGCAGTGGGATGGGTGGCGCTGTCTGGGGCGTGTTCTAAAATACTTTCGGCTCAGTGACAATTTGAACCAACGGAAAACCCATTGCGTTATGATCAGCTAGAACCACCTCTTAGCGGCAACGCAATAGACTCTGGCAATTTGCCAACTTATTAGTCATGTAGTTCTATGTAGTGTCTATAGGTGATGCCAACATTACACTTCCATTTAATGAACAAATAGCCTATAATTATTATTAATTAATTAATTTTAATTTAAACTACTAGAATAAAACAGGACAGCTTACAAGAAACTTGCGATCATGTAGGCTAATAGCCTATAATATATAAATTACACATTGACACAGTTGAATCATAAGCCTACCATTTGAATCATAATTATGCCTACATCACCTCATGTAGGCTAATTAATGCATTCGCCACCTCCTCCCGTGCCTTCCGAACTTCTGGGAGACGAGGTGGTGTGGATTGTGATCCATAAATTACTAGTCCTAGTCTGTACTTCTGTTGCAAGTATGTCTGATTTTCTGTGCGGAAAATCGCTCTTGTCGTTGACGGTCCAGTGCGTTTGGGTTGCTCATTATGAAATTGCATGGAGCGATTGCGTTCCAACTGGCTTTTTTTTAAAAGCATGAGAACAACTATTTGATTGGCTACCATAGAGACACACCTTGGACATTTAAACCCAGCCTTTTAGCAATACCGCCATCAGATGCGCCAAGATTGCCGTCATGAAATTACCAAATTTCTCGCCGACACGCCCTCAGAGCGATACCGCCAAGCGATTACTCTTGCGTTCACCATTGCGTTTGGTTTATTAAAATAGAGCCCGTAAAGTTAAAACGGAGCTGAATTTCTGTACTGTTGAAATTTGGCCTACGTATCACCTGAAGGTCTGTGTCATTAATCACATCACCACCACCACCACCATTTTGGTTGGCTTCTGGAAGTCCTTGTGGGTCACTATCGTTAGTGCTTTGGGGTATCTCGAGCTCTGTAAGACCCGGCATGTTATTTTCTGCGGTGTTTGGGGTCATATCTGATTCAACGTGTCTAGCGAGTTCACGGTTTACAGAGTCCAAAGCTCTTAATAAACCTGCAAAAACATCATGCTCTACAGTTCCATTACTAGACTCTACATTTTCATTACTAGGCTCATGCGTGTTAATAGAGGCATGATTAACATCGTTAAGAAGAGCTAAGAGATGTGGATTAAAATTTTCATGCGATAAAACGTTTTGGTTAGGGTCCTAGTTTTCAGCATTTTCTGCGGCAGGTCTTTTACTCTGGCCCCCTGAACATGGACACGTACAAGGTCTTTTAGGAGCCATTTACTTTAATAACAATTTATCCGAAAGGACCGTAAAATTGTCAACAAGGTTCCTAAAATTGTCAGAATGGTTCCTAAAATTGTCAACAAGGTTCCTAAAATTGTCCAATATTCTTAATTCTAGGTTGTCGTTTTGACAAACCGAGGCCTTGGCAGGAGTTGTCAGCTCGGCTTGCTTGTCTGCGTCTGCGGTGGCGGTTGCTGATGCTGCTGCTGCTGTTGGTTTGTCTGCGGCGGTGCGGTGGCTGCTGCTGCTGTTGCTTTTGATGGCCGTGGTCCTGGTGTCACACGTTTTTTAGACGTATCGGAGGCGATCACCACACCCGTTGTTTCAAAGGCTGTAAGGTAAATTTAAAAAAATAAATATAAAAAATAAATAAATAAATAAAAATAAAAAATAAAAATCTAATTAACTCAAATTCAAATTAAAAAAATCTAAATCAAATTACAAATTATATTCAAATTTTTAAAAAAATTTAAAAAAGATTTAAAAAATCTAATTACGAAATTTAAAAATAAAAATTCAAATTAAAAATAACCAAATTAAAAAAACAAACATTTTATTTTAATAGGAGAAAACTTAAATCTCACCACTTTTTCTCTTCAATCCTTGCTGTCTGTTAGGTTTTGTCTTTGCCGCCGTCTCTAGAGGGGGATTTTCAGGGCCTTTTAAACAATAAAAATAAAACACATAGCAATAGTTATAATCAGATGTTGTGCAAAGGAAGTTTCATTCAATTGTGTTGAACTAACAATTAGGTTAAGCGTGGCTTCGGTCTGCCCACACGTGGCTTGTGTAGCCTGTTAAACATGCTCCAAAAATACAAAATAAGGCCTTGTACGCTAGGAACGTGTGCAACGACCCCCCCCCCCCCCCCAGAGCAAAGTAGGGGCCTTCCTTATGGGCCGTCCAAAAACGTGCATGCACGCACGTTACGTTACGTTACCCCCCACCCCTCCAACACACATGAACATGCGCACATGCCCAAACACACACTTACAGTTTTTTCCTTTGTAGCTTTTAGACCGGTTAGATGTTGTCTTTGCAACAGTCTCTATCGGGATTTCTGAGCCTTTTTAACAATAAAACACAAACAGATATTGAACAAAAGTATTTAAGTTACATACTCTGTAATAAACTGTAACGTGGATCATCTTCTGTAGCTAAAACTTGGGCACGTGTAATTTCCCGAGGCCGCGTGTACACTGTAGGTCTATCTAAAAACAATTAAACGTTTACCAAATATCCGAAAAATAAAAACACATGGTAATGTTCAATAGTTATAATCAGATTTTGAGGCAAAGGATGTTTCATTCACTTTGTATTTAACTAACAAATAGCTTTTTGTTGCTAAAACACAGGCCTAGGCGACACGTGGTTTCACACGTGTAGTCTGCAACTTAGTATCTAAATACAATTATATATAAAGCATCTTAAAACCACATTTTTAAAATGTAAAAACATCTTACTATGTCTAACGTTGATGTCTTCGGGTATTATTTCAGCAAAAAGCGTCGAAAAGATTCACCAGCTTGGTGCCCCCGTTGTAGTATAATATTTCATCCAAATCTGTAATACATTTACATTAACAACTTTAATTAAGAAGTAGAATATTCAATATGTTTAATTAACAACTTGAAAGTTTCACACTTTATAAGAATTAAAATAGTCGCACATAACCTTTTGTTGTAAAGTCCACGGCCGTCATCTCTTGCTAGCAAAGGTTTAGCTGAAATCGCCGTCTTCTTAAACGTTTCTTCCGCAGTGTAGAATCAAGATTGTTTTTGAGTAGCCTAACTGTAGGCCCTCTTAATACCTTTCAGAGTTTTCGAGGTGCGAGTAGGTCTACGTAATGAACGTAGGTCGTAAAAGCGTGCCCCTCCCCGTGAAATGTAGCATGAAGAATAAAATACACTTTGAAAATACGATTAAACGCCACATTTAATATATAACGCCTCAACCCTGCTTAAATCGGGTAAACCGTATGTTTAGTAACCGATCGATACTAAACACTCATATTGGCTCTAAGTATTACCCTATTACAAAAACTTGTACAAAATCCTGAAAAGTTTTATATTAAATACTAATACAGACTTTTATTTTTGGAAAACGCTTCTCGGAGTTCTTTTCAATGGTTTCGGGGCATTTTGCGGCCTGTTGAAATATTTCCAGTTTATGCATTTCATTCATTCATTCATTTCAAACTTATTTTTTTTGAATAACCCGCCAGGAATACATCTGTTCCTTGTCAACCAAAGTTTTACAATCGTCAGCAGAAACCCAACTCGCCACAACACAAAGCCTTCCAACATCTGTTGTTAGTTCAACGCTGTGCCGCGCGTCTGCCTGTCTGCCTGTGTAGTCTCACAGTTCTTCTTCGAACGCCTGCCAGCCTGCCTGCCTGCCTGCCCTGGGATTGTACACAGGACTTTGTAATAGCTCTACAGCAGTAGAGCTAGACCATGTGTTCGACGACTACTAGAGCCCGCTCGTAGTTCAACGCTGTGTGAACTGTGTGTGACTGCCGGCCAGTCCTGAAACTGTGTCTCTGAATTGCCTCAGGGGCTGTTCCCTTCGCGCACGTTTCACTTTACAACAGCTCTCTCTCTCTCAAGCAAGTCTGGGAAAAAGATCTCTCCGGACTCCGCACGGACTTTGGCATGTGTGGTTTACAACAGCTCTCTCTCTCTCAAGCATGTCTTGGACCTTTGCGGATTTTGTCATCGGCTTTTGGAGTCATTCGCACGCACGCACCGCACTTCAACAATTGGAAAAAAGATCTCTCCGGACCTCCGCGAACTTTGGCAAAAAATCTAAGTCCTTGTCTGTGGTGTCCTTCGTACACAGGTTTCCCTGACTTAACAATTTGTTAAGAGTTTTTTTCCCCTTCGCGCACGTTTGATGCAGAGACTAGCCCTGGAAAATACAGAAACGCAATAACGCGTTAGTTTGTTCATTTAGCCTACCGCGGTCTGTCACGTTTAAAAAGTCTGCAATTAACCGTCTTGAATTATTTTATTCTTTTATTCTTTTAAAACGCTTCTGCTAACACAAACTATTGCCACTAAACTATACACTTATATATATACATATATATATACAAAGTTACTTTTTCACGATGTTGTTCTAATATCCTCACCCAAAGAACGACCATAAAAACCGACGTTTACAACAAACAACCCCCAATAAAATGACATCGTTACAATGCCAATAAATAAAACCTTGAAACAAAATCCCCCACAATAACCCCACCCCCCCGAATAATAATACCTTATAAATTAAAAAATAAAAATAATTGAATATAAAAATAATTAATTAATATAAAAATAAAAATAAAAATAAAAAATATGCAAATGTGACCCCCTTTTGACTGCTTGACCTTTGACCTATCAACCATCAATCAAATTCAATCAAAAAGTGACATAAGCCGAATTCCATATACTACTACCGGTAAATCTATACATTTCCTGCATCATAATCTCAGTGTCCACAAGTGTGCAAAATCTGAGGATAATATGCAGAACTACTAAAGATCTATGATGCAAAATATAGGGCAGTGTACCCTGTTGTCCATTAGTGTCTCCAAATATATCCAAATGGCTAAATTTTGCACTGCTCTAAATCATTAAATAATTATATATTTAACCCCTTGGCGCAGATGGCAAATTTCACCTATTTAGGGGGTGCTCTGTTTAAGGCTTTATAACTCCAGGTCTGAGCATCACATCAACTTGGTAAATGGGTTAAATGAAACAAGATAGGGTGTACCACACGTTTTGCAAATCTGAGGATGATATGCAGAACTACTAAAGGTCTATGATGCAAAATATAGCAGTGTACCCTGTTGTCCATTAGTGTCTCTAAATCTATCCAAATGGCTAAATTGTGCACTGCTCTAAATTAAAAAGAATTATGATATATTTAACTACAAATCAACAATTTTTGCTCATAAAACTCACTTTTGCATAATTCTCAAGTGGGGATTTACTATATTTTCATCAGTATAGGGGGGGGTAGATATCTATGGGTCCCAAAACCCCTATACAAAACATGTCATAAAATGAATAAATTAGTTTTGTCCATTACAAAGCATATACATTTGCTCCTTTTGATGGCTTAAGATAAAAAAACATTGATATCACAGTGTTACATACACCTAAATATGTTGCCTAATCATTCACTCTTGTACCTCAATAAAACATCACTTGTCCCTGTACTCTACAGTATGTATACTTTTGTCCTGGGATTGCATTTTTCTGTTTTTTTTAATTTTCCTATTCATAATGACTCCAAGGAAATTTTTACCTTAATCTACCACATATCAACGCACAGTAAATTGGAATGAGCATTTGTCATGCCCTAAGAGACAAGTATATACACCATAGCCTATATTATGTACGATAACATGGACATAAAATAGTATTCCACCATCTGCAAAATGCTGCCAAATGTTCTATCTTCAATGAACATCGGTAGCCTACATCAAAAATACATTTAACGATTGCACTACAGTATGTGAAATGCACTCAAAATGCGAAAATAACAATAGGGCTATCAAACATATTGGAAAGACAGTGCTCGAGTGGAAACACGAACGTAGCCAGCGAGACCAATGGTATTTTAGACGCAAAAATACTTACATATCGGAAAAGGGAAACTTCCCCTACCTAAAGCAATATTCTATTGAGCTTGCGTAATACTAGACTGTTTAAAACGAAAACTGCCGTTACGCTGGGCTGTAGTAAATTGTAAAAAGCACCGAAAAAGACGTGGCATATACCGTTGCTAAGGTTATAATGTACTCTATTGGATAAAAAAGCCGACAATTAAACCAGAATGAACTGTAATGAATGAGACAGGCTTACAGGGCATGGGGGTATTACTCGTGGACATTTCAGATAGTGTAATCGCGGTATAAAGTGTTGTATATTTCTCAAACCGATTGTACCAGACAATAAATGACCACTGAATTTTGAAAGGAACATCTCGATGTGTAAAACCAATGGTAGGATTGTATATCTATTTAATATTTAGTAGCATATATTGCTAGTTGAAAACATGGTAGAATGAGACAGTACTTTCACAGTTTATTTAGAATTTGAGTGAGCAGGGTTTTTCACGGCTTTTCTGGCATACGATCAGTCTATTGTTGGGTTTATCTCGTTGCTATGACGTTATTCAAATTTTATATGATGAATAAATATATTTATGAACTCAAACATAGACGCTATTGTCCACTATGTCACGCATGGGTAGGTATAGACTAGGTGGGGGGTTGCTTGTTAAATGGACTTGCTACGGGGAAATAGTGACACTTAGAAACTCGGTATTCAGCAGAAATCGTCACGAACCGTCTACCAATAAAGTTAAAACACAGAGTTTGTGATTTCCACTAATAGTTTGACTGCAGTAGCAACGAATGTCTCAGTTCAGCAAAAAGGTTCCGCCGGCGTCACCTTCTACGCAAAGGGGTGAAACAGAATGGTACAAAACAAAAGAAAATGGGTAAAGTTAACTACACATCAAATGTTTTGGATCATAAAACTCACTTTTGCATAAAATTACTATATTTTCATCAGTATAGGGGGGTTGATATCTATGGGTCCAAAACCCTATCCAATACATGTCATAAAATGAATAACATTTGTTCATTAGAAAGCATATACATTTGCCCAGGGCTCCAGACCAACTTTTTTCACCATCGTCCCGGAACCGCCCCGAGGAACAATTTTAATAAGAAAAACAGCCCTTCTGAAGTCCATGTGGACCGGCCCGAATTTTAGTTTTTCTACATTTTCATTAATTAATTAGTGATTGTTTGCATACATTAAACACTGTTCAAATAATTAGGTGAAAATAATTTTAATGTTGAATAACAATACCACACAATGCAAAGGTAAAAATAAATATCTCTGCTGAATTCTAACTCCTATCTGTGGATAACCATAGATCAATAACAATAACAATATATAATTAGGCTAAGATATGACAGATATAGGCTATATAAAATACAGTGCCCTCCACTATTATTGGCACCCCCTGGTAAAGATGAGTAAAAAGGAAATTAATTGGCTTAATTTCACACTGAAAACATTTTTAAATTCCAACCTTTAATTGAAGTTAATGTATTATGAGAAAAAAAAATCCCTCATCAAGAAATAATTATTTTTAAAGGGTAAGTTCGCTATTTTTGGACCTTGGACCCTATTTGCGGTCCGTCTTCCATGAACCTGACCCATGAAGTCCATTTTTTCGCTGATCGGTCCAGTATTGAGTTCGCTACAGATTTCCTGTAGGCTCTCACTGGGCTACAATAGAAGTCAACGGGGCAATTAGAAATGTTCGATAAATGTGCTTTCATGTACAATAAATGAGACGGGAAGCTCAGGGTGTATTGTTACCGGTCTCAGTATGCTCTCCTGTGAAATGTATCTCAATCCGAACATTTTTACGTGCTTGGCATGGCTTGGAAGTAAGCATTTCTCTGTTGCTTGTTTTCGCTGCTCCCGCGGAGTACTATGTGTCAGGGGTAGGGGAGCGGGAAGGTGTGCCGGCCGTTTACGAAACTATCTAGTTGAGCAGTCTGCGTTTGTTTACCTGCAGCAACGTAGGCTACAATTTCCACAAAAAAACTTGGATGATGGATGACTATAATGATTACGAAGACGAATAATTCGATTTTGACTGACGTTACTCGCTACAGATTTGAGCCAGAATACACGGACACGGAACTACAAGAGATGGATGATAAGAGAGCAAGAGAAGAGAGAGAGGCTGAAGTTGCCAGGTAATGTTATCCGAAGTCAGTGCGAGGTAGTGCGGTCGGAGAAATAGTTCTGTTTCAAATGGAACTGTTGTTTCAACGTTCGGTTTGCGTTTGCGATAGCCTACATTTCACAGGAGAGCATACTGAGACCGTAAGAATACACACTGAGCTATAAAAGCACATTTATCGTTGTTTTTCCATAACATTTCTAATTGCCCCGTTGACTTCTATTGTAGCCCAGTGAGAGCCTACAGGAAATCTGTACCGAACTCAATACTGGACCGATCAGCGAAAAAATGGACTTCATGGGTCAGGTTCATGGAAGACGGACCGCAAATAGGGTCCAAGGTCCAAAATAGCGAACTTACCCTTTAACAAAACAATGTGTGCCACAATTATTGGCACCTTGCATTTATATATAGAATAAAGTAATCATTTTTAATATTTGGTTGCATATCCTTTGCATACCATGACTTCCTGATGTCTGTGACCCAACAACATCAAAAGACATCTTGATATCTTATTTTCTGGTACTCTTACAAGCAATACTATAGTGTCTCTGCATTTGAATGGATCTCTATGGGAATTGGGGGGGTGGGACTAGATTTAGCTGTAAATTACACTGGGACAGTATGGAACACATGGTTGGCTGTAAGTCATCAAGGTTCTGACGTATCAAACAAGCATTAAACCATTACTCTGCTGCCAGAAATACAGTAGATATGGATGAATAACTTGAACCTTGATGACTTTTTTACCATTTTACCAACCATGTATCCCATACTTTTCCAGCATAATTTACAGCTAAATCTAGTCCCACCCCCCAATTTCCATAGAGATCCACTCAAATGCAGAGACGTTATAGTATCACTTGTAAAAGTACCAGAAAATAAGATATCAAGAGTCTTTTGATGTTGTTGGGTCAGGAATTCATGGCATGCAAAGGATATGTGACCAAATATAAAACATGATTACTTTATTCTATATATAAATGCAGGGGTGCCAATAATTGCACACATGGTTTTGTTAAAAATAGTTATTTCTTAATGAGGGATTTTTTCCCCCTCATACTAAATTTACGTCAATTAAAGGTTGGATTTTTCTCATTTTTTCAGTTGGACATTAAGCTAATTCACCAAACGGTGAATTTTTTATAGCTTTTTACTCATCTTTACCAGGGGTGCCAATAATAGTGGAGGGCACTGTATGTAGTGAAAAGTACCATGGTAAAGACAACCAATATTCCTAGCAATAAGGCTGTTTTGATGCTTGGTGTTACTGTAGTATGCTAATTTGCAGAATACTTTCGAGTAAGTTTTTTTGTTTGTAGGCTAGGCTAATAGGCTACTGATGAATCTTCACCGTCAGACAGTTTAGCAACAGTCTGAGAATCACTGCTCAACGCTTCGTTAAAGCGGTTAACATGATCTCATTTGCATGCCTCCACTATACATAATGGAGACGGTTAAGAAAAGAAATAAAAAAATACGAAACCAGTCATTCGACTGGTTCGACTTCCGATATGCAATTGGCTCTATGCACACAGCGCTTCCGGGTTTTTCTCAGCCAGCACCCTCATTTCCTGTTTAAGCAGAAGTGCATATTTATACACAGGAGAGATTGTGGGCGTGTTCGAGTAGACATCGGTGAGCAATCGGCTTGCCTGCCTCAGGCGGAAATGACAAACGCCTGAGCAGATCGAACTGGGACAGTTTCTGACGTAACTGGGACAGTTTCTGACGTTTCTGAAACCGGCAGGGAGAAAAACAATATGGAGTTAGCCGTGTTGTTTGTTGTTGCGGAGGACTTGGAGGCGACAGAGATGTCCTTTTTACTTCAAAATCTTGAAGAAATGGAGGAGAACGAATGAAGGTTGTTTTAATACTGACTTGCATTATTTAATGACTTGTATTGTTAGGGTAGTCAATATTTATCTTTTGCTATGCGACTTTGGCTAAGCGCCGAATTGTTCCACAGTGAAACTGCAATTAAAGTTCTTGAATAAATATGTATAATTGCCATTGTAATTAATGGCTGGGTGCCGTTTCATTATCGAATAACTAAATTATTTAGCTAAGCTGTCATCTGTTATGGTAACATACTTGTAAACATTAGGCTGCTTATGTTCTATTGCTCATATTCAGTTGTTTCTTGTCTGTCAATTTATGAAATGGCATAAACTACACCTGTCATCTCTGTTTAGACTAGCAAACATGGTAGACATGTAATTTTAGTTAATCTAAACCCAGAAGACATCATAGCCATCGGTAACCATACATTGTAATGTGAGAATCTATGTAGCTATGTTAAGTATCATAACTGACATGCATGTTTTAAGACTTTTGAGTGGTGGTTCTAAAGAATATTTTATTGCAGAATATCTGTACCAATATAATTGACAAATGTCTCTTTCATGGGTCTTCTTTAGAGTTAATGTTAATGCATTGAAGATATTCCTTGTGACATAAAGGAAAAGTGTATTAATCCTAATCATTAATTATGTTGCTATGAAATAATAATACTTGGTTGCATATCCTTTGCGTTCAAGGACTGCCTGAAGTCTGCGAGCTGTAGAAATCATCAGATGCGCTGTATCTTCACTGGTGATGCTAAGCCAGGCCTGTACTGCAGCCTTCTTCAGTTACAATATGGATGAAAATGCCCTCAAATTAAAGCTTACAGTCTGTACTTTAGCCTCTAATTCATTGTATCATTTCACATCCAAAGTGCTGGAGTACAGAGCCAAAACACAGGGGAAAAAAATATTCACTGTTCACTGTATATATCCTTTACTTGACCAGTCTGTTGAGATTTCTTTTCACACTAAAACATTATACATAGCATACATGATTCAGCTACTCATAATGTCTGTGGTCATGATTTATTCAAATTACATGACAGCAGGTGGTCCCTTTGGACCCTGACAATGAACTTATTGAATTGAATGCCATCCAATGTCTTTAACAGGATAAATTGAGTTTGTATGAATGAATAACTAATATAGTACATATAGGGACATTGGGATACTGGGAGTCGTTATGTGTTTTGAGGGAACAATGTCAAGAAAGATGACATTTTCCTTGCCAGTTATGTTAATGTATGGATAAATAGAATTGTATTTGCAAAAGATTTATTCCAATATAAACATGTCATCTTCCTTTTACCTGTCACCAATCATTGTTCATATATTTCTGATTTGATAATAAACATACAAAATGACAGAAAGAACCCGGTGTCATTGTGGCTTGAATGGTGGTGGAGGGGAATAGTCATACAGTTTATTTACAATATTATGAATGTCACCATATTGTGTGAAATAAATATTCTGAAAATGTTCTCTTTGCTTAATTGCTGGTATAATATATATATATATTGTTCTGGAGACCAGACCACCCATATCTAATCAACCCATAGCCATAATAACAGTGTTAGATCTTTAATCTCAAGCATTCATCTTACAACTATTTTCAAGATGGATGTACAAGCATTGTACCCAGGTTGTGTTGCTTAATATTGTTTCATTGTTAATACCCTTCATGTTATTACGGCATTGGGTTGTTTGTATGTGGTTCTCTCTGCTGGCATGTGACATGCAGAGGTCTGGCTATACACTGTCCCATCTGGATATAGGGAAAACTCCACTTCTCAACACAATGGACAGCAGGTCATACGTTCAGATCTTGTCTTACTGATAACAAGGATGGTGAAGAGAAATATTGATAGGTAACAGTTTTTTTCCCCATCAAAAGACATCCAAATACTTTGAAATAAATGAATGAGTTATCATTTGGTGGTCCTACCTTAATGTTCTATATGCTCACACCAAATGTTCTGGAGAGGACACTTTTTTTGGGACAACAGACCAATTAGGATTTTACACTTAAGCTTTTGCAAAAACAAATCACTCCTGATAACAAAGTTGAGTCTTTACTTTTCTATAGAATATGGTATAATTACAAATATAGTTGAATAAGGTATTGAAAAATACATTGTTACCTATATTTGGACAGGCCTTTTTTTGTTATTATTTCTTCATACACTTTTTGATTCAGTCAACAGATGATTCCTTTCACCGGCAAGTGTCCCGTCAGGCAATTTGTTAGGGGGAAGCCAAACCCAACTGGCCTCAAGGTCTTTGTCCTCGCCTCACCAAATGGACTGATGCTCGATTTTGAGGTGTTCCAGGGGAAGAACACGTTTGTGGCCCAAAGATTGGGGATTGCAGCAGCGTCTGTCCTACGCATGGTCGAAACGGTTCCCTCCGGAACACATGTTTTCTTCGACAGATGGTTCACGACGATGGATGTCATGGTAGCCTTACAGGCAAAGGGCCTTCCAGCAACTGGCACGATTATGAAGAATAGAGTCCCATCCATGTGCAAGCTCCCCAGCGACAAAGAAGTGAAAAAGATGGGAAGAGGGGCATCAGTCTCCGTGGTCAGGAACCATCCTGAGCTGGCAGTGACCAAATGGAATGACAATCAACCAGTCCTGATGGCCTCGACTGCGCAAGGGATCGAGCCGGAAGACATCTGCCGTAGATGGTGTGCCAAGAAGAAAGAGTTCATTCAGGTGAAAAGACCAGCAGTCATCAAAGAATACAACGAGAACATGGGTGGGGTAGACCTTTTGGACCGAATGCTGAGCTTCTACCGGATGTCTACTAGGACGAAGAAGTGGACATCCCGTGTCATCACCCACTTCTTTGATGTTGCCATAGCAAACGCATGGATCCAATACCACTCGGACAGCAAAGTTCTGGAACGACCAGAAAAACAGACCAAACAGTACCTGGACTTCAAGCTGGACCTGGCAGAGGAGCTCATGGGGTGTGACGACCAGTACAGTGACAAGGAGAGCAGTGACGACGACAGTGATGAATACGTGGCACCACCACCAAACAAGAGGAGGATGTGGATCCCACAACCGGAAAAAGCCATGCGAAGAAAGGGGGCCAGCCACATGCCAGAGATGGTTGACCAGAAGTCAGCGGAGAGATGCAGGAACTGCCAGAAGGGGAAGACATTCATCCGGTGTTCGAAATGCAAAATGCACCTTTGTCTAACAAAGAAGAAAAACTGCTTCAAAATGTATCACCGTTAGGTGGTGGCTAATGAGAAGTAGAAGGAGGAGAGCTTAAGGAGGTTAAAATAAGTTCCAAACCATTTCTTGTGTGTTTAAAATAATTTCAAAACCATAATCTGAATTCATTTTTCTTTATCCTTATAGATTAAAGAATTTGTCTGAAGTTCGTCTGGATGTCCTATTTAAAGACATGCTGTAACTTTTAAAATAAAGGGAGTTATGAAACAAACTTAATTGCATGATGTTTCTTTAATCCTAAATAAGCAAAAAATCATAAAAAATTTAGATTTGAAGATACAAAATTTTCTTAGTTCTCAGGAGGATATAGGCCTACTGTTAGAGGTAAATTTTTTCGTAATTTATCTCAAGGCAGATGGATTACAGAAGCAGTCAAGAATGACAATTGGCAACTTAATTTGTTTGTGTAGCATTACCAATATTGTACTTTTCGCATTCATATAGGCTTAACGTTACTTCAAGAAAGTACATGTATGGTACAATACTGTATATAATAACCAGAGTAGCGACCTTATGTTACTCAATCCCACACTCTCAAAACACATATTTATTTATGTATTTATTTATTATTTGCACAAATAAAGAACAAATGCAAGTACACAAAGTAATTTACAGAAATATGCTAGAGAGGTTGGAAACTCTACAGGGCTTATGCTAGAAGCTCACTTTATGAAACAAAATCACATTAATTGAAGAACAACAAAGGATTGCATTATATTAAAAAATATTTAAAAATATAGCAATAATAAGAAAAAACTGAATACATATTAATTGTGAAATTAGAAAAGAGAGCAGATAAGGGAAAGAGGAAAATACTGCTATTACATTGTAGGATTTAATAAATAACCCTTATACCTGTGTTTGAACACATAGGGGGGGGTACGCCGAGATAGGTGGCGATATTGTGAAATGATCCGCGTGTGTCATGACTGTTCCAGGTCACACAGGGCCGTCAGAAACGCCGGGGCAGGAGTGCTGGCGGTGTGGACGTCCCGGCCATTTTTGGAATGACTATCCATTAATGGAAGTGAACATTGCGGGACGTCCCCTCCCCAAGCACGATTCCCCCGCTCCAGCAGAGTCGTTTCTGATACGTGTAAGTATCAAAGGGGATACAATCCATGCACTGCTGGATTCAGGGTGTTACCACACCCTGGTTCAACATCGTTTGGTTCAAACCGAGGCTGTGGATAAACTCACTGAGGTGGGTATAAGGTGTGTGAACGGGGACATACATTATTATCCTACCCCCCGGATTTAATTTGCAATTACAGGGAAAAAGCATAGTATTGTGGCCGTGATTAGCTCCCGCACCCCCCTTCCGCTGATTTTGGGAACTGATTGGCCGGGGTTTAGGGAGTTGACTCAGAGTAGGATGGCGGAAGGAACCCGACAGCAGGTGGGGTGTGTTCACTGTCATCTTGTCGCAACTGGGGATGGTGTCATGCACGATGATGACCCGGGGGAGGGTCCGTCGACTCTCACCTCGACGCAGCCTGGAGAGACAGAAATGTCGAGTGGCGGGGTTGGTGGCTCTTTGCTGCTCAGAGTGACTGACTTCGTCCTTGAGCAGTCACAAGACTAGACGTTCAGTAGAGTAGCAGGCCAAGTGATAAAGATTGATAGTTAGTTGGTCGATGCGGAGCAAACAGTAGACATACCCCTATTTTTGTATTTTACAGGATCACCTATGTAGGGTCAGTCGGGATGCCCTTACAGGTGAAGAAACTACTCAATTGTTGTTACCCAAAAGCCGTCGGGAAATGGTTTTCCAGGCAGCTCATAGTAATCCTATGGCTGGTCATTTGGAGCAGGATAAAACACTGAACTGAATAATGGCTCGATTCTATTGGCCGGGTATTCAGGGTGACGTCTGTCGGTGGTGTACAGCGTGCCCCGAGTGTCAAAAAGTAAACCCCGCAGCTATCCCAAAAGCCCGTTGCAACCTTTACCATTAATTGAGGTCCCATTCGAAAGAATTGGCATGGACCTCGTCGGGCCATTAGATCGTAGCGCCAAAGGTTTTCAGTTTGTATTGGTTATAGTAGATTATGCAACACGATATCCGGAGGCTGTGCCCCTCCGTAATATTTCTGCGAAGACTAGTTTCACTTTTTCTCCCGGGTGAACTGATCAAAGTACATCTTTCATGTCATGTACACTGGGCGAACTCAAGTCACGTTACTGGGAATCATGTCTATTCGAAACAGTGTCTACCATCCCGAAACTGACGGGTTGGTAGAGTGGTTTAATAAGACTCAGAAAACCATGAGTCGTAAGTTAATTCACAGCGATTTACGAAATTGGGACAAACTAATTGACCCCCTGTTATTTGCTATCAGAGAGGTTCCCCAAGCCTCCAAAGGATTTTGCCCTTTTGAATTGTTATAAGGGTGTCGACCCAGGGGCATTTTGGACCTGTTAAGAGAAACTTGGGAGGAAGGTCCTAGCCCCAGTAAAAATGAAGTACAGTTTGTCCTGGACCTGCGAGCCAAACTACACGGGAACATTTGCTCCAGGCCCAGGAAAGACAGAGATGGCAATATGATAGAGGGGCACAATTGCGAAATTGCGCATGTCAAATATACCACCTCAATTCGCTAAAACTCTGGAGAGTGGTGGACTCTGCCTTGCTTGCTATGCCGTAAATTTCGGCAGATGAGCTTGGACCGGAAATTCAAAATAACATCAGTAAAATTCTGGTCCCTTTGGGTAGCCATCTTACACCGGGGCAGCAGGCAGAAGTCACCCAGTAAGGGAGTAAGGGAGATCCCCAAATTTCCCCCGTACGCCAGAGAGAAAGCTGGAACGCATGCCGAAAGGCAATTGTTAATGTTTTTATTATTATTATTATTTTCTGTAATCTTGCTTTGCCGTTACCCGAACCTGTGGGGGCAACGGTGAAGAGGTTTTTGGTTTGTTATTTTATTATTTCCTGAGGTGTGGGTCTCACAATAAATGGTCAGAGAGACCAACTCTCGCTGTTTCCCTGCGTCTTGCTGTTTTACCCGAGGACATTGTCATCCGCGTGTGACAGCTATCCTTTGGACACTTACGAAGTACAAACTTGGCAATGCAAAACTAAATACAATGATACTGCAACGTTACGTAATATAGGCCCTACATTACACCCATGATGTAATTAATGTTGGCTAATGAAACAAGGACACACAGGTAGCTAGAACACAAATCCCATCGCTAACAGTAGCTAGCCTGGGAAAACCCTGCCCCGTGCAGAGTTAATTGCCATGGCAATATGCCCCGATTAAACGTGAGTCTTTGTGATAGCCACAGAAAACCCTTAAATTAGCTCGCTAACCCCTTAATTTGTTTGTAAATTTAGTACAACCCCCCTGATATTTTTATAATGCGCTTTAATCCATAATGACACTCATTCTTTAACAAAAGCCATGTTTATTCATGAAAAAAAGAGACTTAAAGAGCATTATAGTTAAGCACGTAAGCATATATGACACTGATGCTTAACTGAGCAAGGACATTCCATTTGCCTAATTCATGTTTCCTCGAAACCTCCATCCTCGCATCTCATCCTTGTATGTTTTGCCTGCGTCCTCCATTGGGGGAGCTAAGGATTGAGGAAAGGACGCGAAGAAAGGATGCAAGCAGTGAAAATAAGCGATTGGAATCAACCCCTGGTTTCGTCAACTCTGGAAAATGACTTTTGCGCATTTTCGAATGTCATGATGGAGATCTATGGAGAAGATCAAATATCTATTAAACAACTAGGTTTGCTAACGAGTTACAATCAAATTACAAAACACAGACGCCACAAACACATTTCATTAATTTATTCAATCAATCAATCAATATTTATTTATATAGCGCATTTCACAACAAGTTGTCACAATGCACTTCACAGCAAAACCCAGCCTAAACCCCCCACAAGAGCAAGCCAAGGGCAACAGTGGCAAGGAAAAACTCCCTGGTGTAACTAGGAAGAAACCTTGGAAGGAACCAGACTCAATGGGGGAACCCATCCTCCTCTGGTCGGCTCAGGGTCTAGGGCTTAAAGACCAACGTGGGACGATGACACCTGTCAGCCGCAACCTCTTGTTTGGCTATGGTGCGTGGAAGTGCCGCACGAACGCACCTCCCAGAACGATTGGGGATGGGTGAAGGGCATAAAAGACCTGATGCTTTTGTTACGTCTAGGCTAGATTACTGTAATGCCCTGCTATCTGGCTGCCCTAAGTCCTTGCTAAATAATCTCCAGCTTGTGCAGAATGCAGCCGCTCGCATTTTAACTAGAACTAAGAAATATGAGCATATTACTCCATTACTAGCATCGCATCATTGGCTACCAATTAAGTTTAGGATAGACTTTAAGGTTTTGCTTCTGACCTTTAAAGCTTTAAATGGACTTGCGCCAGTGTATATATGTAATCTGCTTTTACCATATAAGCCAAAAAGATCACTTCGTTCCCAAGACGCAGGCTACCTAGTAGTCCCAAGAATATCTAAAAACTTGACGGGTGGTAGAGCTTTCTCCTACAGAGCGCCACTACTGTGGAACACCCTGCCAAAATCTATAAGGGAATCAGACACCGTCTCAATATTTAAGTCTAGATTAAAAACGCACCTTTATGATCAGGCTTATAATGAGCTATAGTCTGGAGACAGGACCAGAGAAGCATTTAGCCATAGAGTAATGTGGGGTGGCATCCTTTCCTTACTGTCACCTGTCAACAGCTGTGACCCCATCTTCCTGGGCTGGCTCTTGAAAGGTGGGTAGGATTGTTTTCCCTCTCATGACTGCATGGATTCTCAAACTCTGTCTTCATAGCTATGCAGCCATAGATTACTCCTGGTGGGGGCACTTGTCCAACCCTCCCACCCCTTCCCCACCCCCCACCCCTCCAGTTGGTGCTCCTGCTCATTATCTACATAAAAGTAAACACTGGTCCGTAACTAATATCACTTTCATATGAACTAATACTCTTTGTCTATGTTAAACATGGGTACAAAGTTTCAGTGACAAAGTTCATCAGTGCTGAATTTATGTTCATCTGCATGGTACATGTTTAACAACACAATCTCCTTTCAATTGTGACTGTAATGGACATTATGTGATTGGGATGGCAGGTATGCCATCCGCCAAGTTATGGCTTGGCGGGGCATGCCCCATACCTATACAGCACCGAGAGTTTGGCACTTTTCAGGGTTTCCTACAGAAGTAACCACAATGACCACAGACTCTCAGCCCTTAAAAACATTAACTTCTGTACGTTCTGACCTCATGTAACCACACAGCATTCAGATAGAACTTCACACATCCACACAACAAAGCACCAAACTTGGGTTATTTTGCGGTTTTACTCCTTCTTATTCTTCTTCCCATTTTTCCTGCCTACCCAGAGACCCTCACTACCTGCCTGCCTCCGTACCCTCAAAAGAATAATTCAACAACATCACATACCTGCTCTCCCAAGCATATCGCCCAATAAAAACGCTTCAAACTAATCTGCACACATCACAGAATCACAGACAAAACTGCTATATGGCTTTGTGTATTTCACGAAGCTACTGTGGCCTACTGGTTACAGTTGCTGCCTCTCACACAGAGGATTGGGGGTTCAAGCCCAACAGGACACAAATTTATTTTTGACAAAAACAATGTGCAACTGTTAAATAATTTTCATTTATTTCTTACTGTTATTATTTTCACATTAACAAACGTATTTTTATTGCAAAGGCAAAAGACGTTTCCAGTATTAACTGTTCAATGTTTCACTTGTATTTCACTTGTAGGCTACTACAGCGAAATGGTGAAAGTCAGACAGACACTGACAAATGGCCTATATCCCTTTGGTCTTCTGGTTAGCGTCAAGCCTTAGAATATGAGAGACGTGGGTTCGTACCCCGCCTGGTTGGTACCAAAGTGTAATTTTATTTTGGACTCAAACAGTGTGCACATGTTCTGGTTTTCTCATACAAGAATGTTTTTTTTTATTGCAAAGGCAAAGACACGTTTACAATATTAACTGTTCACTTGTAGCCTGTTAGTTAAACAATTCAGTCACTGGACACGGCAGTAGGCTAATGCAATAGGCTAGCTAATGTTATGGGAGCAGGTATCCCACGGCCATTTGTCAAGCAAAGAAAAAAGTTTCAACGCAGAATATCATCTGGTTAACATCGCGTTGTTGCACTAATGTAAAACAAAATTCTATAAAAAACGGTGCCATTGGCTACATATTTTAATCTCACACAAATGGACAATCCCTTAAGAGATCGGATTTATAAACCGCCAATTACCAAAACATATCTGTTTCATGGTTAGTCACTTAAAAAAATTAGAATAGCCTCCGAACAATGCTCTAGTCTACGCTACTCTGCAGACAATGTAGCTTACTGCAAACACTTTTAATTATAATAAGAAGAAGTATAATCTCTGGTAGGCTACTTTCTTAGTAGAATCTATTGTTTTCTTTCTGGCTAAGATTCCTGGGAAATATGCATTGTCCAATTAAGCTTGTTAGCCAACGTTAGTTTTGCCAGAGAAACGTCGGTCAGCTGCTAATCAGGAAGCAGGTACAAGCTAGGCTACTACGAAGCAAATCAACATGCCTTATACATCCATTGCACTACAGAAAACTAAACTATTCATTGTATTTCATTAGACATTAAATACAGCTCATCTACAAACTCTTTTAATGTAATTGTGGGCTATTTGTAACAGGAGAAATGTTCTCATTCTCGTCAGTACAGGGCGTTATGCTTACACGAATGAGACAATGCATGTCTCTCTCGATGTCATTATCTTCATGCATTATTCATCATTAGTTAGCTATCAAAAATAAGTTATATCTGATCAAAAACGTCTCCGCCGTAAAAAAAAAAGCCAAGTTACTCACGCATAGCCTACAGAGCGCTGTCTATAAGTCCTTAATTGCAACTTGCAAAAACTAGGCCTGCCTTTAAAAGTATTGATATCAAAATGTGGCCAAGTTACAACTAACAATATTGCCTATCGTAGCTCACACTAAATAAACTAGCTCTATTCCAAAGCAATGCTATCCAAACTTTCCTAATCTTACCATCTCAAGAGAATGTGGTCAATGAAACTGTATGTTCCACATAAAACTGCAAAATGAGAATAATTTATAGTGGAAATACTACATCTAGATTCAGATGTGTTGCAACTTGCACTTAGAAATTAAACAGAAAAATTACTACACTATAGGGCATGTTTGAACAATTGTCTGCATCCACTGCTTTGGGTCTATGAAAAGCACAGAATGAATAAAATGTATTATTATTATTATGTATTTATTGATTTATTTATTTGGATTTCTATCAAAACCTGTGTGGTCCTACAGAGCATAGATATCCTTGTGTCCACAATTCTGTTTGCAAATATCATAACTATTGGATACGTTTGTAAAAATGCTATATGTACGCTATTTTCTAGGTAAAAATATTACTCATTTTTATCTGCATTTATTTATTCATCCCCCTTTTCTTTATTGTACATGATGTTTCTTGATATAAATGTCTGTTTGTGAATTGTAATGAAATCTGTAGCAGCAGTTAACATTTTAAAACCTGTACATTTTCTAAAGTAAACTTGCCAACAAAGTATAACCATATCCTTTCTGGAATGTAATTATTCATCAACTGTTAAAATCATATGTTGTTCCATGAGGCACACTCTCTTCACATGCTAAGATGAAGAAACACAGGGCATTAAATAATTTAGGAAAGTTTGTATAGCATTGCTTTGGAATAGAGCTAGTTTATTTAGTGTGAGCTACGATAGGCAATATTGTTAGTTGTAACTTGGCCACGTTTTGACATCAATACTTTTAAAGGCAGGCCTAGTTTTTGCAAGTTGCAATTAAGGACTTATAGACAGCGCTCTGTAGGCTATGCATGAGTAGCTTGGCTTTTTTTAATTTTACGTCTGAGACGTTTTTGATCAGATTTCATATACAGTACATGCTTTTTGGTATTGTATTTGGTAGTTCCATTGGTGCCTCTTTTAAGAAGTTTCCTCTATGTGCAATGGTTCAAGAGTTATAACCATTTGTTTCATATAGCACCTCCATATGACCAAATTGTGTCATACTCTTGCAGTGGGTCACTGCCAAGCCCCTGTGCTTCCCTGAAAACTTTATGGATTGTTGGCATCATAGTTCAAGAGTTAAAAACATTGGTTTCATATTCTGAGATATAGCTTCTCCACATGGCAACACCCATCCACGCACCTTTAAAATTTAATGACTATAGTTTCAATGGAGTTGGAGTGTTTTAAAGTGTTAAGTCTGTTCTGTCATTATCTTAATATATATCCACACATGTAAACACTTACAGATATCTCATATCACACACCATACTAGAAGTGGACCTGATCATCTTGGGTTGGGATTGATTAGTGTTTCTTCTGTATGTCTAATCTCACTTGTCTTCTTAATGTTTGGGAACCAGTGTATCAAGACATGACTGCTTCAAGGCCATGACGAGACTGAGCTCATGACCAATAGCAGGCACCGGGATGGCAGGAGGGCATGGGTGGGACACTGCCTGGGGGGTGGGGTGGTAAACAACATGGGGGTTAATAATTAGTGGTTATGTACTTGCCTAATGGGTTTCAGCCAATTTTTATCCATAAATATGAATGTATCATGGAAGTTTGCAGAGTTCTCTTGGACTACCTTGTGTGCACATTGATAAATGGTCCCTTATTGGATCTACTGTTGCCGTCGCATTTTTGGATTTCCTGAAGTCTGTTCCTATGGGGTTATTAGTCACCTAGACCTACTTTCTTCCGTTGCGAACTCCCGCTTTAGTTTTGGTGTAATTTTGTGTTTCTATTGTTTCTCTACACTTTGACGGGTGAAATCATGTGAATGTGTTTTGATAGTGATGTTGGGTAAGTGAGGATTAGGTAAAATGTGTATTTTCTGAATGCAGCGGTTCCAACAGTCAATGCCCTTGTTCAAATGTTCGGCAACAGTCAATGCCCTTGTTCAATACTGAACACAAGCAATATTGTGTGCTAGAACCCCTCACTTAACCTACATTCAAAAGTTTTACGTTATTTAATTTAATTATTATTATTAAAAATGACAATCGTCAATTAAATCACCATATTCTTTGATAGATACGTTGAACAGTAACCTGGTGGAATCAACCAACAAGCCAAAACAAGGTCTAAATCAGGACTTAAGATTAAATCATTTTATTAAATGAAAAACAGTCAATTAGAATAATGACTTGAAATCAAACATTCGCTAAGGAATGTAGGTTGACTACTTATAATTTACAAAAGGGAAGACATTAAACCAGACAATAATTAGAAGATAACATTAGAAGAGAGAGACCAATAAGCCAGAAATCTCGCTGAACAGGAACAAAAGGAAACGCACAAGGAACCACCAGCACAAAAATAAAAGAAGACAAACTTAGTCACCAACTCCAACTGAACTGACTTCTTTCTTTCAGCACACTCATAAATACCTCCACAGTAAGGCATCCCTGTCCTGATTGGGTTAATGTGTGAGAAAGGGGGGGGGGGGGGGTGGGTCATTTATGACAAAGACTGGCTTATCTTTGATGTTTGTGGGGGTGAGTGAGTGAGAGACAGAAGGAGAGGGGGGGGGGGGGGGCAAGAGATGGAGGAGCTGGGTAGTTTACTTGTATCTAAATATTAGATATCCTACATTCCCTCTCTTATAAGAATAGGTGCATGCACCCGCTAAAAATTCTATTCTATTCTATCCTATTCTTACATCACCAAATAGGAATCACATTACATATTTGAACATTGAAAATGCAGTTACCTGCTAACAACAAAAACAACTGTCCAAATGGTTCACCAACCATGTTTAAAACATTGAGTCCATGCCCAGTTTAATAGTCCTGTATATGGACACACTGACGTATGTCCCACGATGATCTCGTGTGGTGCGGAGACATATCTCCATTAGACACTCTTTTGTGTCGCTGCTGTTATGACACCCTGGTTCAGTCTCTTCCTTCTCCAGTGTCAGGGTATCCAGACTGGCAAGGGACAAGAGGTTCCCTGGACTTTGGGTAACATGCAGTGCTTTTTCCCATTAATGTTGCAATTGCATGAGTGAAATGCAACCTACTCCCAACAGTGTCTCTACCAGTTCTGCACGGCATGCGGAGGCTCTGTCTCCTGTGACAGGAAGCTGGACGATCCACAGGTGGCAAAGTGCGGTCAGGACCTCTCTTCTGACGGGCGGGGAAGCGCCTCTTTCCCTGTCGGAATCCATTTTGGCTCCTTTAGCCTGGGTCCAGTTGGGTGGACTGCTGACGGCAGTTTGTGAGCTCAGAATTAGAAGGTTCTATCTGCGTTAGGCATAGTTTTGAGATATGGAGCATCAAAGTTTTCACTCCCCACATCTTAAAAATGTTTCATAGTGTATTATTCTGTTATTGCTTATTTTGTCCCTCATCTTAGGTGTACTTCAAATGCAAAGTTTAAAAATTTTGAAATTTGTGTGAAATTCAGCTGTAAATTATGCTGGTACAGTATGGAACACATGACTGGCGAAATGGCTGTAAGTCATCAAGGGTCTAAGGTATCAAATGAGCCCCAAACCATCACTCTACGGCCAGATATGGAGTAGATGTGGATGGATCACTTTAAGGGTTTCTTCTCCTGACTTATTTCCCCATAGAGTTCTATAGGAAAATGAGTCGGGAGAAATAACCCTTGCAGTGATCCATGCACATCTACTCCGTATCTGGCAACAGAGTAATGGTTTGGGGCTCGTTCGATAGCTCAGACCCTTGATAACTTACAGCCATTTCACCATTTATGTGTTCCATACTGTACCATTGTAATTTACAGCTGAATCTAGTCCCACCCCCCAATTCCCATAGAGATCCATTCAAATGCAGAGAGGTTATAGTATCGCTTGTAACAGTACCTGAATATAAGACATCGAAAGTCTTTTGATGTTGGTGGGTCACAGACTTCAGGAAGTAACAGCATGAAAATGATATGCGACCAAATATTAAATATGATACTTTAAAAATACATTAAAGCAAAGGGTATGAATACATAAGCACATGAGTGATTTCAGTTTTTGATTTTTAATACATTTGATTTTATCCATTTAAAATTAAATCTACAACACAATAAAGTGCGCAAAAAGTGAAGGGGTTTGAATACTTTTGAGCTCAACTGTATATACAGACGTGCTCAAATTTGTTGGTACCCCTGGTAAAGATGGGTAAAAAGGGTTAGAAAAAATTAGTCGTTTGGTGAATTAGCTTAATCTCACACTGAAAAAATTAGAAAAATCCAACCTTTAATTGACGTTGAATGACATTCACTTGAAATAATGTTTTTGTTGTCTGGTCAGATTAATTGTATTTATTAATTAATTCATCCATTAATTTATTAACAAAAAGCAAAAAACATACATAGGCTACCGGTAGTTTGGTCAGATTCATGCAATGGGTTAGCAAAGTCATATTTAGGCTAGGGGAGACCGGAGATGCTAGTCACACTTTTTACTTTCGTGTGTATTTCTCAGTTTCAGCACATCATACAAGAGTCAACATTATTAAAAAGCATTATTTCTTGGGTAAAAATGGGTATCCCTTTTTATTCGTAACTTAATTCATGAAAATGTTACAAACTACAAACAGGCACTGTGACATTTGTGACAACCAACTCCGTCGCGGGGTTATTTGTCACAAGTTGGGGGGTTGGTTGTCACAATATTGGATTTTAAAAACATTTGTAACATTTTTGTTTAAGTTGGATGCACCAGATATGTTTTTAAAAATGGAGAAAGTCAAAAGCACACTAATCTCTTAAATGCAAAAACAAATACATTATAGTGAGAACTCACTTAAAGGGGTATACCACCCATTTTCAGTATTGCAATGGTCAAAACTATACCCCACTGGTTGTTTTAAGGTCCAATAAACACATTCCTACTCTTCTCTCTGTCTGAGAACAGAGCAGACAGGGTTGTGACGTACCCGATTGTGCATGCTTTGCCATGCACCTTGAGAGCCCGGTTGCATTTAAGAGATCAATGTGCTTTTGACTTTCTCCATTTTTAAAAACATATCTGGTGCATCCAGCTTAAACAAAAAATGTTACGAACGTTTTTAAAATCCAATATTTTTTCCTAAAAATGCATTGAAAAATATTGTGACAACCAACCCACCAACTTGTGACAACTAACCCCGTTGGTTGTCACAAATCTCACAGTGCCTGTATGTAGTTTGCAACATTTTCATGAATTAAGTTATGAATAAAAAGGGATACCCCCACACACACACACACCCTAATCCTATGTATATATGGCCTAAAATCTCTATATTGCCCATTATGCACTCAATTACCTAATAACGGGGATTGGTTGTCACATGTGACGACCATCCCCAAAATCAGTGTGACGACCATCTCCAACTCTCTTGTCTGCCATTTTGTCTTTGCTACGGCCTGCTAGCTACCACTAGCTACTTAGATTTACCACAAAAATAATACTGTGTTTTTACTTATTTTGACAGAATTCTTTTTTCATGATACAGAAAACATATGACAAAATCATCAAAGTGTTCCAATGTTACTTTTTTTTTGTTGAAAAACTTAAAAATGTTCCTCACCTTAACAATGTGATGAATGACTATAGAACAAGTAAATACGTGAGTAACAGTCAAAATTTTGCAACAGTGACCTCTAGTGGCCAATATATAAACAGCATGTAACCATCCCCTGTGACAAGCATCTCTGTCTCCCCTACGTCTTTGGTGGCTATATGCCTACTTACATGTGCTGATTATTCTTGTTATTGTCAGAAGCTAAAATGTCGGAGTTACGAAAGCACGCCAGCGGATCACAAAAACGAAAAGAGAAAGAAAAAAAGACATTCGTGAACAGGAGTTGCTACAAACTGGGTTTTTCAAACCTTCTTCCATTCAACCAGTGGAAAAGGGAAACATAAGCCTCTTTCACACATGCAATACGGAACATTACCGGAAAAGTTGATCCAGCAATATTCCGGAATGTTCCGTATTGGTAGCGTTCATACAACCCACGCTCTACCCTATGTTGCTAGGATACGTTTGTTTACGTAGCCTACTACTGAAAAAATGGCGGGTGATGAAGTGACAGAGTGTGCAGTTGTACTACAGTTACTCTTGTTTATTTATACATTTTCGAGGCAAACGCTGGCAATAATACATCTGTTCCAATCACGAAACACCATTCGTAAACAAAAACTTAACGAAAAAATCAGGATAAGTCGGGAACAACTCCGCTTTAGCTTGGCTCAAAGCCGGAGACGTCGCCTGTGGCGGCTGGAGGCTGTACGAGTCTTTCATGTGGCTCGGGGCTCGGCGAGACGAATGTGGGTACGGGAGCGACCCCATGGCACGCGTGATTGATCCGGTAATGTTCTGGCTTTGTTCACACGTCACATCGAACTTTTACGGACTTTTACGGAAACCTCACTAGGTCTTTTGCCGGCAAATTGCCGGCGCGGATATTCCGGAATTTCGACTTCGGCTTCACACATGACCCCTATATGGCAATGTTCCGGAAAATTTACGGATAAGGCTGCATGTGTGAAAGGGGTTATAGAGACTGCTAGCAGCACGTTAGCAAAAGCCACCAACTGACCGCTAGTCCAGCAGCAGCTAACGTAGCTTCCTCCATGAACTGGATTTTACGGACATAATCAAGGACTTCTCTGTCAGGAAAACAAGATGAAAGCACTTCTAAGAGTAAGACCATTGTTTATTTTATTAATTGTGCATTGGTTAGGCCCAATTGGAAATAGTTGGCTGATAGCCCAGTGGTCAATTCAGTTGAAATTAATCTATATTTTCTATCTATCTTTTACCAATGTGTAATGCTTTAGACATGGCTTTTTGCATTGTCTGGTCGGGTTCGTGGGTCAGGCCAGGTGAATACTACACAAATCCGAACGAAACCTAGAACTAAAACTCTTTTTTTTTTTACCACTAGGTGCTGCTATAACAATAACGTCAACCACAGTTAAGTGTAGCCTAAAATCTTTGCCTACAGTTGCAAGGCTAAGAGACACAGACCATTAGACTAGTTATTTTCTTATTTTGGTGAACTAATTATAATTTTTTTACTGACTATATTTTGTCAGAGATACCATCTTTTTATATAGACCCGTTGCTTGTCATTTTCGCGGATGGTTTTATGTCTCCCGATACACGACTACTTTACAACCAAAGCCTACATGGGCTCTTGTACTCAAAAAACTGTATTTACGGTGAAATTAATGCAAAAAAAAATTCGCTGCTAGCGCAATGTGTGCGCTCGCCCGAAGGTGGATACCTCCCCCACCCTAACCTAGCCTTACCGTGCAGTTGGTTCACCCTCCGCCTATGGTTCTAGCTTCAATGAAAGTCAGTACATCAAACAGAAAACATGACTGAGCAATGAATGTTTACACTACAGTGTGTGAAATGCACTCAAAATGCGAAAATAACTATCTAACATAGCCTACTGTACAAGACAGTGATCGAGTACATAAAACGTACATATGTAGCCAGCGAGAAGAACTGCGAATTACAAGCAGTACTTTTTTCATATCGCGGAAGAAAAACTCCCGTCAGCGAATACGTTTTCTGTAGCTGTTTCTAGTACATTGTCATAGTACATTGACTAGATAAAAAAATTCTGTTACGCTGGGCTGCAAATTATTGTTCAAAGCATCCCAGAAAACATGACGAACACCGTTGAAAAGGATATACTGTCTTCTATCAGATAAAACAGTTGTGAATAAAATTGTAATCACGTGAAATACATCACAGCTGCAGGTACAGTATGGGGTGTTGCACGCAGACTATGGCAGCATATCAATGCCAGAAATCGCAAGAGAAAATAAAATCTACACGCGTGGACATCAAGGAGCCGTTTGCATATGGCGTCAAATCAGTGTCACAATTTGCGAGTTCGAAAAAGAGTTGAATCTCAGAAAAAAAGAGTTGAATCTCGGAAAAAAAAGAGTTGAATCTCTGAAAACTGGAAACCGATTTGAAACTCTGAAAAAAAGTTTTGAATCTCTGAAAAAAAACTAAATCAGAAACTCAAACACTTTTCGAAAACTACAACACCCATTTTTACAAAGATTTGTCTGCGAAGCTACAAATCATGGGATTTATGACACAGATTTGTTTCTCCAGAGTTGAAACTGAAAAAAATAAGTTTTGAAACTTTTTTTTAACAGAACAAAATGGTAGGCTATATTATATTATAATAATGGTAATTATAAAACGGGTAGTTCAGGACTGAAGGGAGTGAATTAACGTTAGCCTAGCTACCTCGCAATGTCGAGGCACCACATAATGGCACGATGTAGTACGGACATTGTATAGTTACCTGAACAGACATAAATGTGAAAGCTCTCAACACAAAAATGTTCACTGGGAAAGAAACGGGCTGGCTAGAGCCGAACCAACGTAGGCTAGAGTCTACACTAGTCAGTCTATAGGCTATGTCACGTCAGCCTTGCTAAAATCACCGTTTTTAGCTAAAATCACCATTTTTAGCAAGGCGGTTTTGTCGTTAGCCTGCATTGTTGTGACATTAGATTGCAGGTCAGCTAACTTGCTCATCATTTGCTACGGTGTAACCTCATAACGTGAACCTACTCTGGCTTCAACAAAACCACTAACCAAACCGAGTTAACAAGCTATTGATTATTCGTAGTCTAGGTGGGGCGGCGCCTCCGTCTGAACGGTCTGATGAGAAATCACTGGTAATGAATATAATGTATTAGCTAGGTCTATCAAGTTAGGATGTAGCCTATTCACAATTAGCACCACCTCAAGTGCAAGACAAAATAACATGTTAGTATTTTTATTTAGCTATATTTCAAAAATGTTGACATCTTTTCGTGGTGCAAATGTTTTTAAAGAACCTATAACTCATTCCAAAATCGCATGGCTAAGTTGAGCTCACGTTAACCTGGCTGAATGTCGTCTCAACGTTTTTTAGTCATTTTTCTTTTTATCCTTGGTCATACTGTCATCTTGTGGTATATTTTGACAACTACAGCCAATCCTCCTTTTGTAGATGTACGTTAGCTAGATGGGTTGACTGAAATTTAGTTTTTAGTGTAGTTTCTGCTGTAGGCCCCCTCATACACATGTACACTCTGATATGATTTATCAGCTATAAAATTAGATTGACACAAAATAACTTGCTATTTACTAATAGTAAGGTTACAGTACGGTTAACTAATAAAGTAATGTTATTTTGTATATTTTGCAAACTGCCCCATGAATTTATAAAATGCCCCAGGATTTCAGTCAGTGAGGGCAAAAATTTCCCCCTTAAAAATATATATATATATATATATATATTTCCTACACTGGGTGCATCCCAATACTCGAAAAATGCATCCTGCTTTCCTCCACTATCAACTCCGTGCCCCGGAGTAACACCAGTGACAAAAAAGATGGCACAAACATTCTTTTGTGAAACTGGCTTTCAAAACAAGGTTTGTGGACAAAATAACATGTTAGCGTTTTTATTTGGAGTTGGTAGCTATATTTCAAGACGAAATTTGATTTGAGGGATTATTGGGAAGTGGTGGTCAAATTAGTGGTAGCTACGTAGACCTTGGGGGTTAGCGAGCAAACAGTAGGCTAATTAAGATTTAACCCTGCTGTAGCCAGTCACTAAACTACTAAAACGGTCACTAGCCTACATGGTAAAACAATTCAGTAGAACTAACGTTACTACTAACGTGAGCCTATCTGACAAAATCTGAAGGGTGACCTCGGATGTGCTGGAGGAACTGCAACCCTGCCCCACCTCAGTTGCTACACTGACAGCCTATGGAGTTGCATTAGTTCCTAACGTGTAGATAGGCTACTTGATATATAGACCTAGCTAATACGTTATATTCATTACCAGTGATTTCTCATCAGACCCTTCAGACGGAGGCACCGCCCCAACTAGACTACGAATAATCAATAGCTTGTTAACTCGGTTTAGTTAGTTGTTTCGTTGAAGCCAGAGTGTTCACGTTATGACGTTACACCATAGCAAAGGATGAGCAAGTTAACTGACCTGCAACCTAATGTCACAACAATGCAGGCTAATGACAAAACCTTGCTAAAAACGGTGACTTTAGCAAGGCTAACATGGCATAGCCTATAGACTGACTAGTGTAGACTCTTGTAACATTCCTGGTTTTTCTGTTCTGTGTATTGTTTATTTTCGTGTTTTTTTTTTGTACTTTATTATTTTTCATATTCATTGCCCTTAGCCATGGTTCCCGTACCGTATGCATTTCCCTCTGTTCCCCGGTCTGTCTGTGTGCTGTGTTCCGAGTTTTCACTCCCCTGTATCGTGTTGGCACTATTCGGGTGATTTCGGAAGTATTCGGGATTTCCGCCTTCCTTCTTGTCTCGTATTCTTTCTTCAGTCTTTTGTATTAAACTAGATACTATTAACAATTACTTATTGCACTTGTGGTTATCTAGTTTAAGTTATCTAATGTATATTAATGTATATGTATATATATATATACTAATGTATATGTGTTACTAAACAAGACTACCCCCGTATTGTAGTTATTTACTAATTGATACTAACATAACTTTTACGCTGTAACATTCCATTCTCGTGTGCTTTACCTGACTCATGCTGCCTTCGCATATTGACTACACCTGTCTCTAGCCTGTAACTCCGCCTACCAATCTGAGCACGAGTCTGCCTCTGATCCAGGCCGTGTTGTCTTCAATGTGTCTTTGTCATTCCCCCATTATTGTATTATCGATTCCCATTGTTATCACCTTTGTCTTGTTTATAACCCCGCCCTCTCGCACACCTGACCCTGTTTTGTCTTAACCTTTCCCAGTGTTTATTAGCCCTCGGTGTGCAGTGTTACTTTGTCAGAACGTTGCTCATTCCTCTGTGCCGATTTCCTGTAAGCCTGAGTGTATTGAGAGTACTTCTAGACTTTTTTTCTGTACGACTACGAGCCTGCCTTTCCCTTCTGTTTGTTTGCAGTGTTATTTTGGATTTGAACTTTGCTACATTTTTTGACTACTCTCTCGACTAGCCCTTGTGTACTGCTGCCTGTGATTTCCTGGTTTTTGATTTTTTGCATTCCACCGTCTACTTTTCTGGCTCTCGTTTTTGTCCTGTCAGCATTTCTGATTACCTGGCTTGTGATTTTGGACTGAATAAACAACGTTCTTTGCCTGATCCTGTGGTCCGCGTCTGGGTCCTTCTCAGAATCCTAACAACGCTAGCCTACGTTGGTTTGGCTCTAGCCAGCCCGTTTCTTTCCCAGTGAACATTTTTGTGTTGAGAGCTTTCACATTTATGTCTGTTCAGGTAACCAGCTATACAATGTCCGTACTACCATCGTGCCATTATGTGTAACGTTATGTCCCGGTGCCTCGACATTGCGAGGTAGCTAGGCTAACGTTAATTCACTCCCATCAGTCCTGAACTATCAGTTTTATAATTACCATTATAATATAATATACCATTTTGTTCTGTGAAGAGAGTTTCAAAAAAAACTTCAGAGATTCAACTTTCCCCCCCCCCCCACCAGAGTTTCAACTCTGGAAAAACAAATCTGTCCCCCAGGAGAACCGTGTCATAAATCTTTTGTAGCTTCGCAGATGTAGTGGCGAATCTTTGTAAAAATGGGTGTTGTAGTCTTCGAAAAGTGTTTCAGATTATTATTTTAGTTTTTTTAGGAGATTCAACTTTTTTTTTTTTTTCTCTCTCCCAGAGATTGAACTTTTTTTCAAACTCGAGAATTGTGACACTGATTTGACGCCATATTTGCACAGCCCGAAACTCTGTGCATGCAAATTGTTTTGGCGTGTGTTTTTACAGCGCATGAGTAAAGCCTTGTAGTTGTAACCTTTGAGGAGAAATCCAGGCTTTGAGCGCGCACAACCTGAACGAGTGCGCAAGACTGTTATCTGAGCACAGCTACTGCTCTTGCTCGCGGTTCTCTTTTCTGCTCGCGCAACTATTTTTTCTTTTGGACAGTGGTGGCGGGGCCGAAGATTCAGTCTGTGTTCTGTCATAGTTGAGGGGCGGGGGACATTCAGATAATGTCCAAAATAAATGTGTCCGTTTCTTCGTTTTTATGATGCTCTGTTGTCCCCTGTGAATTCAGTGCATTATGCCTGAGTAGGTATGAGTGCCAATCTCGGAGTTCATTACCCATCACTATTTTCTGCACTGTCCTTTTTGGACATCGTGACCTTGTTTTCATTTCCTGACAACCCCCTAATGTTTATACTTGATAATTTTCTACCATCTTGCATCTTATCTTACACTTGAAGGTCTTTAAGTTTGTAGACATTTTAATCTCATCCTGTAAACTGTTCCAAAGCTTAACCCCCACAATGGATAATGAATGACCTCTGAGTGTTGACTTTATAGATTTTTGTTTATAAATCATATTTCCTCTTAGGTTATGTATGTCATCTCTCTTTAGAAACAGTTTCTGTATATTTACGGGTAAGAGATTTTTGGAGGCTAAGAATAATATTTGTACGGTATTATATTTAATTATATCCTGCCACTTGAGAAACTTTGCCTTAATAAACAAATCATTTGTGTGGTCTCTATATGGGACACAATATACTACTCTCATTGCCCTTTTTTGGAGTTTGAACAGCGGCTCTGTAGTGTCTTTATAAGTGTGTCCCCACACTTCAACACAGTAGTGAAGGTGAGGTGTTATGAGTGCCGAGTAAATTGTCTTAAGTGAATGTTGATTGAGTAGTTTCTGCATTTTCCACAAAATAGACACGCTTTTGGCCAATTTACATTGAACTAGCTTCACATGTGGTTTCCATGTCAGGAGGCTATCTACCGTAACCCCCAGAATCTTGTGTTCGTTCACTCGTTCAATGTTGATACCATTGACCTTTAAGTTTATGTTTTCGTTCAGGCCTCTTTTCCCAAATAATATGAATTTTGTCTTTGAAAGGTTTAGTGATAGTTTATTAATATTAAACCACGTGTGAAGCTTTGACATTTCATTGTTAACTGATGTGACCATTTGATTAAGATCAATTCCAGAACAGAGGATGTTTGTGTCGTCCGCGAATAAAATTAATTTTAAAACGTCAGATACTTTGACTATGTCATTAATATATAATATAAATAACTTTGGTCCTAAGACTGAACCCTGTGTGACCCCACAGGTGATGTCCAGGCATGTTGATATGTTGTCCCCTATCTGAACAAATTGAACTCTATTTGATAGGTAACTCTTTATCCATTGTAATGCGATTCCTCTAACTCCATATCTGTACAATTTTTCAATCAATATGCTGTGGTTTATCGTGTCAAAAGCTTTTTTCAGGTCAATGAAGATGCCTATGGTGAATAATTTACGGTCTAGCGCGTCTTTGATAAATTCTATGGATTCTGTTAGGGCCAGTGCTGTTGAATGTTTTTTCCTGAACCCGTATTGGCTGTCACATAACAGTTTGTGTTTATCAATGAACTTATCTAATCTGACATTAAAGAGCTTTTCAATAATTTGAGCACTATGGTAAAATTGAAACAGGACGATAATTTGAAAACTCCTGTTTGTCTCCACTTTTGTACAAAGGAAGAACTTTTGCTATCTTCATTTTATCTGGAAACACTCCGTTACAGAACGATAAGTTGCATATATATGTTAGTGGAGCTATGATCACCTTTGATATCCTTTTTAACAATGTCATGTCTATCTGATCTACGTCAGTGGATGTCTTAGCTGTGCAGTCTCTCAGTATTGCTTTAATTTCATTTTGTGTGACAGGATTTAGAAATAATGACTCTTGTTTTGTCTCACTGCCCCTATCAAAGTGATCCCACTGCAGGAGTGAGGATGGAATGTCCTTGGCTAACTCCGGACCAACATTAACAAAGTATTTGGGCTCGTTACTTAAAAAAAGTAATATACTAAACACTACTTGTTACTACTTCCAACAGTAACTAAATACGTTACATATTACTACGTGAGAAATACAATTTGTTACACCACTTTTATATTACTTTTCTGTTACATCTGTAATTGATGGTGGGAGACAGCAGTAACACAACATTTAAGAACAGGGCTGAATTATAGGTGACTTTACATTTTATAGCCTAAACAATGCCAACATTATAGGCACATACTCACACAAGCAAACTCGTGTGTTAAGCCCAAAATATAAAATAGCCCGTAATCAAATACAACTGCCGAGTGCCCGAGACGGTGACGTTGCCAGGCATTTCAGTCTACGTTTTTGTGGATCAGTATGGTCGGTCTTGTGATTATTACCAATGCTTTTTTGTCCCCCACTAGATGGTGATAAAATAATATAAGTAACAAATGTTTTCTTAGATTAGTAACTATAATATTGTTGCTTAAATTTGAATAATAATTTGTTATATTACTCGTTACTGACAATAGTAATATTATTACAGTAATAGTATTACTAGTAACTCGTTACTGCCCAACACTGGTAGGGACACATCATAGATCAAACTAACTATTGTTGCTATTTTATTATATCAGAAAAGTACATTGACACGTTGTTTCCTAAAGATAGTTTGGCAAAATAAACCAAACAGTAACCTATTCGAGTGCTGTCCTTATGCGGTTACAGTCAGTGGACAAATGATCCAACTCAGTGGCCTCTGGTATCATTCCCTGACATCTTCTGTCTTATTGAATCCCACGGCAAGGAACAATGTCAACTACATTACGATCCAGTGGCGTACCGTCGGCTGTAAAATAGGCCTTATGCAACCTTATCTTTATAGGGATATTAATCCCAACCCGTTTACATTTATAGTTCTTATTATCATACAAGCAATTAACGGAATAACGAATATCAATGAATATAGCAAGTTTTTCTGTGCTACCATTTTAATTTGTGTCATAAAATGTGTAGCACTGACATATGTATTGGTATTGATAGCTGCAGCACTGGAAAAAGTGGGATATGGGCTACAGCATTAGACTTTCTGTTTATTTAGCTTCAGTTGCCTAACAATCAGACAATTAATAGCTGAATAATCAAGACCAATATGTAGCCTATGATTATGAAATGACAACGACAAAGATAACTAACTTGAGATTGTTTAACAAGGATTGCAATTTTCGAAATGCCAAAAGCTGATGTGTGGCTTACTGCATCGGCAACAGATTTAAACCCGGATTTGCACCTTTCTTTAATGCCAAGAAACCTGTGGCTAACAACAGCTAACAGCACTTGGCCAGAAAATGACATCATTAACATTGATTCTACAAACTAATGTTGAAAGTGAAACCGTTCGATTATCACCTAGCTAATTATCAGCTAGCTAATATTAGCCTACTTTTTATGGTCATGGATCATCAGTGTTATAGGCTACCTTCGGCTGTAAAATAGGCCTTCTGTAGCCTAATCTTACCTTTAATTAATGAAAATGAATGACATTTTTTAACGCATTCAGATTATTGCCTGATTCTTTTTAAACAATCTCACGTGTAATAGTGTGCAATAGCAGGACCCTGCTCTGGTCAGACTTGCAATAGCACAGTGTTCAATGTTCAGCTCTATAATGTCCAATGCAACTGGGGAGATACAGTCCAAGTGAATCTACAAATGGAGAGTCTTGTTCTGAGCGGTTTGTGAAGTTTGGTAGGGGGCATGTGATGTCTTGTGCCTCATCACCAGATTGTCGGCCAGGCTGGACAATGGCACGGTCCATGGTGGTACTGTAACAGGCTCCTTGTAGGATTGGAGAAGGGCAGAGAGCTGATATATTGGTTTCAGATAGCTTTCAGTTGCACTTGACATACTCACTACCTTGCTACTTACATAGATAGATATGGTATTCTTATGTTTACATGAAAAACTGAGTAAACGTGTGCATTTCACAAAGCAGGATTACTGAGTTAGGTGGATAACTACACTAAAAGTAAGTAAACTTTACAGTAAGTAAAATCTGGAACAGCGCTTTTTACTACAAACTCCAATTCCAAAAAAGTTGGGACAGTATGTAAAATGCACATAAAAGCAGAAAGCACTGATTGGCAAATTCTCTTTTACATACACTGCCTGGCCAAAAAAAAAGTCGCACACTCTAGTATTTTGTTGGACCGCCTTTAGCTTTGATTACAGTGCGCATTCGTCGTGGCATTGTTTCGGCAAACTTATGCAATGTCACAACATTTATTTCCATCCAGAGTTGCATTAATTTTTGGCCGAGATCTTGTACTGACGACGGGAGAGTCTAACCACTTCGTAAAGTCTTCTCCAGCACATCCCAAAGACTTTCAATGGGGTTAATGTCAGGACTCTGGTGGCCAATTCATGTGTGAAAATGATTCCTCATGCTCCCTGAACCACTCTTTCACAATTTTAGCCCGATGAATCTTGGCATTGTCGTCCTGGAATATGCCCATTGAAGGGATAACCTGGTCATTCAGTACAGGTACTCAGCTGACTTAATTTTATTGCTGCATAACGTTGCTGAGCCTAGACCTGACCAATTGAAGCAACCCCAGATCATAACACTGCCTCCAGAGGCTTGTACAGTGGGCACTATGCGTGACAGGTGCAACGGCGACTTTTATTTTGGCCAGGCAGTGTATATTTAATTTAAAACCGTAGAAAGAAAAGATTTAGGGTTTTACCTTATAAACTTTATTGCTTTTTGTGAATATACGCTAATTCCGAATTTGATGCCTGCAACACGTTCCAAAAAATTTGGGACGGGCATAACAGACTGGGAAGTAAAAAAGGTAAACGGGTGTTTCGAAGGTAAACGGGTGATGACAACCTATCTTCGGATGGAGCCTTGAGGCTACGTTTGTGCAGTAGTCTACAGTTACGGCACCAATAACATTGCTGAGCAGGTTATCAATTTCAAAAAACCCTAAAAGGACTATCAGCCATATAGTATCACTCTCAGCCAACAAATAGCTTTTGCGCGATCCTAAAGATGCGTTTGTGTCTCTCCTAAGCAGCCAACTCCTCCAACAGCGCAAGGTCAGCCATTGCAACGCTGGCTACAGACCTGTAGGCAATTTAAAGCAAATTTCGTTCATTGGTCAAATGTGTTTTAAATAGCATATTAAAATTTAATTTTACCAATTTAGAAAAATAGTACTGGGAGCATTCATTACGCTTATGTGTCTAATTAAAAACGTTCATAGAGCCTACAATTGATTAATAGGCATCATCTCAGTGTTTCCTCTACAATACAATACGGAGGTTGCCGCCCCGCCTAAAAATATAAAATGGCAATGTAATTTTTTTGATAACTAATTTTACTATCATTTAAAAATCAATAGAAAATGTATTTGCATAAGCGCCAGTGTTGTAGTCAAGTCCCTGAATTACAAGTCCAAGTCAAGTCTCAAGTCTCCAGTTTCCAAGTCCAGTACAATTCCAAGTCACCTTACCTCAAGTCCAAATCGAGTCCCAAGTCTCCAGTACCCAAGTCCGAGTCAAGTCCAAGTCACCCAATCACCAGTCCAAAACCCAACCTAAGATCTCTCTATATGTCTATGGTGCTCCTATTAATGTCCTAAAGTGACTAACAGAAAAAATAATCACATTTTGCAGCTATTACAAAATTCATTACAAGTACAGAGAGACACTGTACCCCCCTTTTTTATTTAGGCAGTATGAATAGGACATTATTCAGTAACTACTACTACACAAAAAAATATTTTCAATTTGTATACGGAAAAATCAAGCTTGCAAATAAACACAATGATTAGGCTACTGTTCAAGATCTGCCTGGCTTGTCATTGAACACAATCGTTATGTTATATTTAATCTCTGATGCTTTTGCGCATTAAGCAGCCAGACAAAAAAGACCCAAAGAAAGCAAGGACAGTTAGGAAACGAGCACAAAAAAAAACACAACCAGCGACTACCTAGCTACATTTTCAAGCGACTCTGTGAAAAACAAGACTAAAGTTTCTTAAAATAAGCAGAGATTGTTACACTATAGCCTATGAAGCTAAGATTTCGCAAGTGCGATACGTTTGCCATACCCAAGTGACGCCCATGACAATGTTTAGCTAATTAACGTTTCTCTCAATCTCCTTTCATCTTAACTGAAAATCGAAAGCTTGTTTTCTACTCTGCTTTAAGCAGATTTACTTTAACATGAACTGCTGTGATTAAGTTAGGGTAACGTTGTCATAAAATTTCTTCTTACCGTGAAAAACGACGACCTGTTTACAATTTCGGACAGATGTTAAGGTAAATCTATCACCACGGTGGCACTTTCGCCACAAGCCACCAGGCTATACCGGGAAATGCCCTCTTTGAAAACAAAAAACGAATGAAAATAAAAAGGCTAACGTTAGTCTGTTACTGCATACCAGTTTTTGCTAAAGCTGCATCATAGCGATGATAACGCGGAGTTGTCAAAACTATAACAGCGCGGAAACCCTTTAAAAAACAAAATAAAAACAGTAGCTAGGCTACACGTAGCCTATGGCTATGACAACTTTAGGACTAAACAGGGGGCCTGGGTAAAAGCCGGAATTGAACGGCGGAATGAAGCTCGGAATGGCCAATAGTGCTCTATGCCGAAAAGGACCTCAGTTCAAATGCTTGCAGCACTCGCTGTGGAATGTGCATCAATACAATCTTAACAGTTTCTGAATGGGCATCATATGTTGTTTCATTTGAGCATGGAATTTCCATGAAATATAAATTTGAAATATATGAGAAATTGATCAAAACTAATAGCATTACCAGACATGTTTCAGAGCCCCTCATCACCCTTTTGGAATAAGACATCAAGATAAGGTTTTCAACTTTTTAAAGTGCAGATTTTCTTCTTTAAAATGAGTATATTCAATCCTTGATAATTATAAAATTATATTTTAATGGAAAAAGCCTGTTGGAGAGGATATGAATATATTTGAATATAAAGCCCTAAAAATCACATTCTGTATTCTCACATCAAGGCATGATGTATACCAAATGAAAGCTCTGGATCTGCCCTTCAAGTACGTATACATGATGTTATGAGTTCACACGGGAATTGTGCATTATTTGGACTGCAATCAAGTCTGGCCGTTACATCTACCATAAGTCAATTATCATTGCCAGAAATACAGTAGATATGGATGGATAACTTGAAGGGTTTCTTCTCCTGACTTGTTTTTCCATAGAGTTCAATAGGAAAATTTGTCAGGAGAAACAACCCTTCAAGTGATCCATCCATATCTACTGCATATCTGCCAGCAGAGTGATGGTTTGAGGCTCGTTTGATACCTCAGACCCTTGTTGACTTACAGCCATTTAGCCAACCATGGGTTCCGTACTATTCCCGTGTAATTCACAGCTTAATCTAGTCCCACCCACCAATTCCCATAGAGATCCATTCAAATGCAGAGAGGTTATAGTATTGCTTCTAAGAGTACCTGGAAATAAGATATCAGGGGTCTTGATATCCTTTTATACATAATAATGATGGCATCACCTGTTTACCTGTGGAATACCTGTTTGACCTGTTTTTTTCACAGAATGAATGAATTCTCTAATTAAACTCCACACTGCTATTATTTTGAACACGCCCCTTTCAATGAATGAGTCAATTACTCAGAACAAGCAGCGTGCATGTCATGACAGTTGGGTCTGTTGTTTTTCTATTACACTACTACATCTACAAGTAAATTATTTGCCATGCATAAATATCGCTACTACTAATAACAGTGGTTCATCAGGTTACTGATGTTGTACTGCTATTTTTTTGAACACCACTGTACATCATGCCTTGATGTGTGAATACGGAATATGATTTTTAGGGCTTGGAGAGGAAATGGACACCATTTCATTTTAACTGACTGATGTCATTGAAACGTGATTTTGATCAACGTATCATGGAGTCATCAAGAACTGCAGATACCCATCTTAAACATAGAGCTCTGCACTTTCCAAAGGTGAAAATCTCATCTTGATGTCTTATTCTGTTAGGGTTATAAGAGGCTCTGAATGATAACTGACCTATGGTAGATGTAATGGCCAGACTTGATTGCAGTCCAAATAATGCACAATTTCTGTGTGGACTCATAACATCATGTATACGTACTTGAAGGGCAGATCCAGAGCTTTCATTTGGTATGCATCATGCCTTGATGTGAGAATGCAGAATGTGATTTGTAGGGCTTTATATTCAAATATATTAATATCCTCTTCAACAGGCTTTTTCCATTAAAATATAATTTTGATCAACTTATAATTGAGTCATCAAGGATTGAATATACTCATTTTAAAGAAGAAAATCTGCACTTTAAAAAGTTGAAAACCTTATCTTGATGTCTTATTCCAAAAGGGTGATGAGGGGCTCTGAAACATGTCTGGTAATGCTATTAGTTTTGATCAATTTCTCATATATTTCAAAATTTATATTTCATGGAAATTCCGTGCTCAAATGAAACAACATATGATGCCCATTCAGAAACTGTTAAGATTGTATTGATGCGCATTCCACAGCGAGTGCTGCAAGCATTTGAACTGAGGTCCTTTTTGGCACAGAGCACTATTGGCCATTCCGAGCTTCATTCCGCCGTTCAATTCCGGCTTTTACCCAGGCCCCTAAACAGGCCACATTTTAGTTAATAAAACTCAAGTAAGCTTACTTAGATATCCAGTGAGCACAAGTGGCATACAGAACTAGTTCAATTTGTTTTAGCAGCTTTTTCTTTTGTAAGTATAAACAAACTATTTTTTTTATATAATTGATTTATTTATTGAAGTATGAGCCAAAGTACACCTTCCTGGCGTGTCTCCCCGTGGCGCAGCGTGTAGCGCGGGTTAGCTAGTATTCCCATGCTCTTTGCGACATTGGGTACGTTCACATGCACAGCAATATCCGATTACATGGCTGAGGTTCCCTTCACTCAGTTTACTTTTGTACTAACTGACTGTTGTCCATGAAATTCAGCTGAATATGGCTCTCTGACAAAAGCTGGACATCGAGAGGAGCTTCTGCGCACCGTACCATCTGCAGACCAATGGATTGGTTGAAAGGATGAATGGGACAGTGACAAGGTAATGTGGACTTGACACTAAACTGACCTTGACCCATTTACACCACTAAATGGTACTATAGTCAAGTGTTATGCCCTGTGTTAGGGAGCAGGGCATAATAATAGAAACGAGTGCCTCCTAGTCGATATCAAGATATAGTAATAACACTCATTTAGTGGCATGGCGGCTGTGCACTGGGAATGGTGGCTGGTTCAGGAAATTGGGATGATGCCGTATATCCTGATTGGGCGCCGGTCGGTGATTGGGGGGAGGGCATTACTTGTTAAAAGGGCCAAGATGGTGGGCAGCGAGAGAGGTGTGTACCTGTACCTGTGCTTGGTCTGCCGACGTGACGACTGACAACCCCCTTTGTTTCCCGACCAGGCTGTTGTATTGATTCTCGGCCACGATACTGCTATGCTTAACAAGAGAAACTAGATTTTAAACAAACTAAACTCTAAAACTAACGGACGCGGAGCTCTTCGCTGACAGAGCGACGGCTTGGGCTAGCCCCGGAAAACCGGTGAAGCGACCTGGAGGAGGTAAGTCCCAGTTTCCTCCCAGTTTCACCATTTCAGGCCAGCCGCCTCCCGTTGAAAGTGACTTTCTGTCCCTAGACAAAACGTGACCGCAACAATTGGGGGCTCCGTCCGGGATCTGAGTATCAAGCTGTTTGGTTAGTAGATAGCTAGCCAAACAGGTAGGGTCCTTTTGTGGGTAAGCTAGTTCTGTAAGCCACGTTTGCTAGGTGGGTAGTGTGTCTTCCTAGCTAACTAACGAGTTATTTAATTTAACTGTTAGATTAGGCTTACAATTTCAAGCAAGTAACAACGTTAAGAGTTAGGTTTCTTTGGGAGCATATTGTGGACAGTTATCGCATAGGTTAAATTTATTTGACTTAGTAGTTAACCCAACTTGTGGTGATCGTCATTAATGCAGGGCTGATTGTTTGGGGTATTGAACGCGTTTAATTTGGCTGCAGGCTGACGGAGCGGCATTAGCCTGCCTCTTTGGGGAGGTAGTTGAGCCTTAAGGCTAGATAAGGGAGTTTATTTTTGGTTTGTAAATTCGTGGTGTGTGTTCCGCCTGCGTGCTGCCAAGTTTATTAGCGTTTTGGGGTGTCAGCGATTGAGAGCCTATTAAATTATAGGATTGGACGTACTAGGTATAGGTTTGTATGTTTATTTTTTGGCTGCTGTTGGTCTTACAGTAGCATAGTGTCGTATAACGCATAGAAGAGTTGAGATGTGTTGTCTCCTCCTCGGTTATTGCTGACTTGTTTGGTCCTGTGTTCGGTGGGGCGTGGCCTTTGTTTGACGTTTTGGGGCGTCAGGGGCCCTCCGCGTACTACGTTGGGTACCTCGTTGCAGCAGGCCTATTTGAGTGCTTGGTATATGCACCCTTTTGTCTCTTTTTGGTATTGGTTGGCAATATAGGACCTGTCTGCCTAGTGGAGGCACTAGAATTTCGCCTCAGCTTTGTGTTCTCTCCTGCAGGGTCTCTGGTCTCGGCTCTGGTATACATATATATTGTGTATATATATATATTTTTTTTTTTTTTCTCCCTCCCCTCCTGTGTGTGGTTGCTCATATTGATTTTGAAATGTCCAGTGACGGGCAGGAAGTTATGGAACAGTCTGTGGTGGAGATGGCATTACCCACCCGCCGCAAGTTCCGACAGCTCACTAAAGATCAGTTGGTGCGTTTAGCAGCAGAGCAAGAGGTGGAGGTACCAGAGGGTATACTGAAACCTGCTTTAGCTAAACTTATTATGGCTACGCTGGACTTGGAAGAGTGGTGGGCAGATGATGAGAGAGAGGGCTGTTGCAGAGAGGGAAGGGGTACTTCGGGCACAGAGAGAAGAGCGTGAGTCCCGGGAGCGATTGGCTCAGTTTGAGGTGGAACGAACTAGGGCTGCTAAGGGGATTGCCACCTTGGAGCCTCGTTTCGACGTGCGCTCTGCTATATCTCTCATGCCTAAATTTTCAGAGGAGGACATTGATACGTTTTTTGACGCTTTTGAGGTTGTCGCTCGTGAATGTGACTGGCCTGAAGCCAAGTGGCCATTATTGGTGCAGAGTGTTTTAAAGGGCAAGGCGCAGGTTGCCTTTGCAGCTTTGGATCCTCGCATGGGCTTGGAGTATGAATCTCTAAAAATCGCAGTGTTGACTCCATATGGTGGTGTCCCCGAGGCTTACCGGCAGCGGTTTAGGACTGTGAAACGGAGAGACGGTGAGTCTTATTTAGATTTATCTAGAAAATTAGGGGTAGCATGTGAGCGCTGGCTAAAGTCCACAGAGACATATGATTTTGCACAATTAAAATAACTAGTCTTGTTGGAGCAACTTAAGAACAGTGTGCCCCGAGCGGTTGAAATATATCTGAGTGAGCAGAAGGTCTCTACCCTCCTGGAGGCAGCCCAAGCGGCGGATGCTTATGAGGTCATCCATGGTGGGTCTGTGGGGTTAGCCCGCCTAGCTGGCGGGAGCCATGACCATAGCCGGGGTAGAGAGACCTCCGGTAAGGGCCTCCCTCCTTGGAGGGAAGGCATCTGGTGCTCAGCGGCCTGGGATGGAGAAGTCTCATTCTGCTGTTGTGTGCCATCACTGTAGGGAACCCGGTCATATTAAGCCCCGTTGTCCACGTCTTAAAAGGGAAAGGGACCGTGATATTATTTGCCATGGTTGCCGACGGCCCGGTCATGTGCAGTCGCAGTGTCCCCAACGCTCCCAGCTGGAGAGTCGGGCTAAGGTTGTGGCGCTGGTGGCCTCCTTAACTAAGCGTGATGAGGGGATAGGCTGTAGTGGTCCTAGGGAGGGGCCCTCAGTAAGCTATCAGCCTTTCACCTCCGTGGGGACGGTGTCCGTGGCCTCAGGTGGAGAGGAAGTGTCAATCACCATTCTGCGTGATACCGGTGCTGCACAGTCTCTCTTGCTGGAAGGGGTGATTGAGCTGCCTTGTGATGGTTTTTCCTGGTCGGCGCTCATTAAAGGTCTTGGGGGGCAGTATGATTGCGTGCCATTGTACACCGTTCATCTAAAATCAAATGTGGTTAAGGGGCCGGTGACTGTTGGGGTGGTGCCCACGCTACCTGTGCCGGGCGTTAGCTTATTATTGGGCAACGACCTAGCAGGGTCACAAGTGTGCGTGACACCGGTTGTAGTCTCTACTCCTCTTGAGGTCCCAGAAACGCAGGAATTAGAACGGGAACATCCTGAGGTGTTTACTGCATGTGTGGTCACTCGTGCTCTGGCACGCAAAGCCGAGGCCCAAGCTAGTGAGGCGTTGACTCCCATAAGTGAGGAGGTACCTTGTGTGTCAGCCACTAGTGGGGAAAAGGAGCACATTAGTTTGGCTGGCACGGTTTTTGCAAAAGCTGTGAGCGAGGAAGGGACCTCTGCTGTGAAAGGCCCTGGTTTCTCCCCGTCTCTGGTGGCAGACGCCACCCATTTTTCTAGGGAGGTTTTGATCCAAGAACAAAACCAGGATCCCTCGCTGGCTCCGCTGTGGAAGCGAGCTGTGACGGTGGAAGAGAGTGAGGATATGGCTGTCGGAGAATTTGTGGACCAAGATATATTCATGCGGAAGTGGCGGCCTGCAGACCGCCCGGCGGATGAAGATTGGTGGGTCCATGCGCAAATTGTAGTTCCTTCCAGCTTTCGCGGTGAGGTGTTGCGGTTGGCCCATGAGACCCCCTTCGCAGGCCATTTAGGTGTCAAGAAGACCCTGGCCCGCGTGTCAAAACAATTTTATTGGCCCACGGTTCGCCGTGATGTTGGTCATTTTTGTCGTTCATGCCATGCCTGCCAGATTGCTGGAAAGGCTGGTCACTCCATTCCGGTTGCTCCATTGCAGCCTACGCCGGTAGTGGAGGCCCCGTTTTCACGTGTAATTATTGACTGCGTGGGTCCCCTTCCCAGAACCAAGAAGGGGAATGAGTACTTATTGACTATCATGGATGTTGCAACGCGTTTTCCAGAGGCGGTGCCAGTACGTAGTATTCGTGCACCTGTGGTCATTGAGGCTTTGCTGCAATTTTTTTCACGGGTGGGGCTCCCTAAGGAGGTCCAGTCAGATCGTGGAACCAATTTTACTTCTGGGGTGTTCCAGAATGTCATGTGTGAGCTGGGCATCGCTCAGGTATTGTCCTCTGCCTACCACCCTGAGTCCCAGGGCGCCCTCGAGAGGTGTCATCAGACATTAAAATCAATGGTGCGCACTTTTTGTGTTGATTGCCCTAAGGGCTGGGATGCAGCAATGCCTTTTCTTTTGTTTGCTATCCGTGATGCTGTGAACGAATCTACAGGGTTTAGTCCCTTTAGTTTATGGGCATGAGGTCCGGAGTCCGCTAAGCATAATGCGGGAGCGACTCCTGGAGCCACAGGCCCAGGGTGATATCTTGCAGTACGTTTCTACATTTCATGATCGTCTGAGTGCAGCCTGGAAGGTGGCAGCCCAGAACCTAACTGGAGCTAAGGAACGGATGAAGGGGCAATATGACCGTAAGGCCGTGCAACGCTCTTTTGTCCCTGGGGACAAGGTCCTCGTCCTTACGCCGGTGGGCAGGGAAAGGTTTGGGACGCGTTTTAGTGGTCCCTATATGGTGGTGAGGAAGGTAGGAGCGTGTAACTACGTCATTAGTACACCAGAGCGGCGGCAGAAGACGCGACTCTGTCACATCAACTTATTAAAGTTGTATGTGGAGCGTGATACGGCTAACCCGGTTGGTTGTATTGTAGTGGTGCCTTCAGACAGAGAGAGAGAGGAGGGGTTTTTAGCACCAGAGCCAGTGGGTGCTCGGCTGGACAACTCTCGAGCCTGTGAGCAGCTGCAGGAACAGCTGAAGCACTTGCTGAAGGCTCAGGCCCAGGATGTGATGGCCCTGGTGGCTGCACATCCTTCTCTGTTTCGCGATAGGCCAGGGTTAACTTCCCTAGTTGAGCACGATGTGGATACTGGTGGGGTGATGCCTATGAAGCAACACCCTTATCGTTTGCCTCCTTTTAAGAAGGAGAAGGTTCGTGAGGAGGTTGAGTACATGCTGGAGATCGGGGCCATAGAGCCAGGGTCTGGTGAATGGAGTTCCCCGGTCGTCCTCATTCCTAAGAGTGATGGTACGTCACGTCTCTGCATTGACTACCGCAAGGTGAATGCAGTGACCAGGACAGATGCATACCCTATTCCTCGTATTGAGGATTGCATTGACAGTATTGGCCAGGCTAGGTTTGTGTCAAAACTGGATCTGCTCAAAGGGTATTGGCAAGTGCCATTAACGGAAAGGGTCCGAGATGTCTCTGCATTTGTTACCCATGATGCCTTATACCGGTGCCGGGTTCTCCCATTTGGTATGAAGAACGCTCCAGCAACCTTTCAGCGGCTTATGAACCTGGTCACGTCTGGTCTGGATAATGTGGTAACTTATATTGACGATGTGGTTATATATAGTGAGAGCTGGCAGAGTCATTTGGAACATCTACGGAAATTGTTTGGCAGGTTAGAGTCGGCCCAGCTGGTAGTCAACCTCCCAAAGTGCGAATTTGGAAGGAGTCAGGTTACCTACCTTGGACATCTGGTAGGGTGTGGAGCAGTGCTGCCGCGGTTGGCAAAGGTGCAGGCTATTGTGGAGCTCCCCACACCTACCGCTCGGCGTCAGTTTATGCGTGTGCTGGGCATGTGTGGATTTTATCGCCGTTTTGTGCCTAATTTTGCAGCCGTTACTGCTCCACTTACAAACTTGTTAGGCAAGGATGTCAAGTGGAATTGGACCCAGGCGTGTCAGGATGCTTTGGGCCAGGTTAAGGCCATCTTATCCTGTGAACCGGTGCTTTTAAAGGCCCCTGATTTTAGCCATCCGTTTGCTCTGGCAGTAGACGCCTGTGATGTTGGGGTAGGGGCAGTTCTTTTGCAGGCAGATGAGGCTGGGGTGGAAAAACCTGTGGCGTACTTCTCTAAAAAGTTGAATCGCCATCAGAAAGCCTATTCCACAGTGGAGAAAGAAGCTTTGGCCTTGGTCCTAGCTGTCCAACACTTTGAAGTGTACATTTCTAGTGTGAGTGGTCCTGTCATAGTTTATTCTGACCATAATCCCTTGACATTTTTGGCAAAGTTTCAGGTGACAAACTCCCGAGTGTTCAGATGGAGTTTAATTTTGCAGCCATATAGCCTTGTAGTTCGGCATGTGGCTGGTAAAGACAATGTGCTGGCGGATGCATTATCCCGTTTGTGACTGTCCCGTGACCTCTTTGAAGGGTGTAGAGCTGAGCTCCACTTTCTTGGGGTAGTTTTTTTCTGTGGTCTGGGTTGAGTGCAGACTCCCTAGGCCAGAGTTGCAGAGTGGAACCTAGGGGGAAATATTGAGGCTCTCCCTATGATTGTGACTAAACTTGCTGTGATTTTTGGCTATAATTAATCTGATTGTGCTTTGTTTTTTTGTTATTTTTTTCTTTTCTTTAGATGTGTAGAGTGTGTGAAATCTAAACCGGAAAAAATAAAAAAATTGTATAATCCTTACATATGTTAATAAGGATTAGAAAAAATAAAAAAAAACAATAATAATAATTTGTGGGTGTTATGGAATTATTTTTGGTTTATTTTCTTTGTGTGAGGGTGGGAGGACTGTTATGCCCTGTGTTAGGGAGCAGGGCATAATAATAGAAACGAGTGCCTCCTAGTCGATATCAAGATATAGTAATAACACTCATTTAGTGGCATGGCGGCTGTGCACTGGGAATGGTGGCTGGTTCAGGAAATTGGGATGATGCCGTATATCCTGATTGGGCGCCGGTCGGTGATTGGGGGGAGGGCATTACTTGTTAAAAGGGCCAAGATGGTGGGCAGCGAGAGAGGTGTGTACCTGTACCTGTGCTTGGTCTGCCGACGTGACGACTGACAACCCCCTTTGTTTCCCGACCAGGCTGTTGTATTGATTCTCGGCCACGATACTGCTATGCTTAACAAGAGAAACTAGATTTTAAACAAACTAAACTCTAAAACTAACGGACGCGGAGCTCTTCGCTGACAGAGCGACGGCTTGGGCTAGCCCCGGAAAACCGGTGAAGCGACCTGGAGGAGGTAAGTCCCAGTTTCCTCCCAGTTTCACCATTTCAGGCCAGCCGCCTCCCGTTGAAAGCGACTTTCTGTCCCTAGACAAAACGTGACCGCAACACAAGTTAAGTATTCTATTTTGGTATTGTATTAAGCAGTGTGATTTGGGTCACACATCGCAATCATAAGCTATGCTTTACAATTGAAATAGTATTTCATAACAATGCCAATATGTTTCAAAACTCTCACCAAATTTGTGGATGAGAAGCCTTGGAACTGGGATCTGCACCTCAGTGCAGCTATGTTTGGCTTGCGCACCAAAGTACAGATCACCACCAAGCACTCCCCATCCTACCTCATGTTCGGCAGAGAAGCCAGATATCCATCTGAGGTCCCAGAGACTTTTGGAGTGAGTAGGTCTCTACATTTCCTTCTAAATTTCCTTCACTCACTTATAGCTAACAGCATTTTCTCTCCATTCAAGGTACCTGACATAGAGTGGCTACAAAGGATTATGAGTACTAAAATGGACTATTCTTTCTTAAAATGCGTCCAATAGCCTTTCAGCTTTATTGGACAGCACAGTGTAGAGACAAGAGGAATGGGAGCGATTAATGCGAAAACAGGTCGGATTCGAACCAACAATGTCGCAAAGAGCACAGGAATACTAGCTAACGCGCGCTACACGCTGCGCCACGGGGAGAAAGTGTACTTCGGCTCATACTTCAATAAATAAATTATATAAAAAAAATAGTTCGGTTTATACTTACAAAAAAAAATGCTGCTACAAAAAAACTGAACTAGTTCTGTATGCCACTTGTGCTCACTGGATATCTAAGTTAGCTTACTTGAGTTTTATTAACTAAAATGTGGCCTGTTTAGTCCTAAAGTTGTCATAGCCATAGGCTACGTGTAGCCTAGCTACAGGTTTTTTTTTTTTTTAAAGGTTTCCGCGCTGTTATAGTTTTGACAACTTCGCGTTATCATAGCTATGATGCAGCTTTAGCAAAAACTGGTATACAGTAACAGACTAGCCTTTTTATTTTCATTCGTTTTTTGTTTTCAAAGAGGGCATTTCCCGGTATAGCCTAATTGCTGACTTGTGGCGAAAGTGCCGCCGTGGTGATAGATTTACCTTAACATCTGTCCAAAATTGTAAACAGGTCGTAGTTTTTCACGGTAAGAAGAAATTTTATGACAACGTAGCAGAGTCAACTGACAACAGCTTGGTTAATGTTTGGTTAGCCTGCGTTTTCCACCAGCGATTTATTCACAGTGGAAGCTTCAAGCTAGATATGAATTTCAACAACAGTGTTTTGTTTTGAACAATGAACTCCTATAAAGTTAATTTCTATGTTACATTGGCTCCACTACCAAGCCAGTCACTTATCTTGCAGGATGCATAGGGCTACGGGACTGGTGCAAAAAATTGGACGTCGTTCCAAGTTGATCCTCTATCTTTCATTTGCAGACGGTACATATTGTGGAATGTTTGTTGCCATCATGTAAAGAATATTTATCAAATGCGAATTTTATCGCTCTTGGTTGTGACATAGCCTAGCTGTAGGATCTAGCTGTGAATCATTAAAAACCACAGACATTGGAAAAATAAAACATCAAATTCAAGCAACGTCAATTACCCGCTAGGCCGCCACTGATGCTATTGGATCATACCATTTACATAGACCTAGGTGAATTCTAGTAGTCAACAAAAAAGCGTTTTTTTAAATGTATTTTTTATTACTTATTATTAATTTATAAAATTTGTGCTCTGACACAGATGGTCGAGTCCAAGTGAAGTCACAAGTCACGGTTATTGTGACTCGAGTCGGACTTGTAGTACTCAGAGTTTGGCACTGAGTTCTACAAGACTGATAAGCACATCATTTTGTGACCTGTCTTCGGAAATTATCAACAATTCGACGTAGCCTATTTGCAGAGTTTGTGGACTCTCCTCGGTTAGTAACAAACTCCAAGTGGCCTAGGCTATGAAATTACAGTGCTTTGATTCGCTGTAATCTCACTACGCTTGGCTGCTTGGCCACGCGCAGAATAGATATGTTTAGGTAATGTTACCTCAGAAAAGCAAATAACTAACCTAGCTAATGGTATCTTCAACTAACAAGAGGAGCTTGCCACCGAAAAAGATTTTATTTTCCTTCCATGTAAATGTGCGATCGGGAGAATGGGGACAAGGAACCATTCTGATAGGCTAATACAGAAGTGAGCCAACGCAAACTATATAACCTACAGCAGGTGCAAAACTATGGCTCCTAAATATCCCAATCACAAAGCAGTGTTTTAACAATGTTATTTTAGCCACCTATTTTTAACATAACGTTAAACTGATTAAATATTGTATGCGCTCTTCTCGTGTCGCTCTTCTCCCGTTCTATTGTTTTCTTTGATGTCTAGATATTTTGAAGCACTCGTATTGACGAAGCCAAATGACAGTTATTCCAAATTTTCAATTTAGCCAGCATAATAGGCTATAATTCTGACTGTTGTAGGGATGCCCTGCCACTTATGTGGGCAACACAAGCAGGCTGTGAAGAGATGTACGGCAGAAAGGCATTTTATTGAAGTGCATACTGTGTACGCTGTACACACTGAGTGGAGAAATTAAACAGGGAAATGGGAATAACATTACACAACGTTACTCCCATTTACATCGGTCATAGTCATACCCATGGTCATACCATCTCACCACCCCACCAACAAAGAACATTGCATCTAATGTGTTTGTAAGGGGTCTGAGAGGGGATCTAAAAGTTGAAACGTGGAATAACCACAAAAGGGGATCCGCGAATGGAGCAGAGAAAATACAACAGAGGGAAAATAACTCCCGGCATAAGTCAAATAAAAACGTCCCAGAAACGTGGGGGAAACTCGCAGACTAGAGTAGTAGTAAGAAACAGAAAATCATTTACCTCTTGCTCTATATAATATGAAAGAGCTAAAAATAAGGCAAACGGAAACGAAGAGAAAGAATGATAGCAGTTGAAAGTTTGAATGAAGTTTGAATGAGTTTGTTCGTACATAGGCCTACTAACAAATGTTGATGAATGCCAAAATACGGGCAAAATTGCTAATACGAATGATTTACGTTCAAATTCATTCTGCTCATGTTTCATGAATGAGGCCCATTGTTTGGACATGCGGCTAGCTAGATAGCTAACTGTTAGCTTAGCCAAAAAGGCTTGATAGATAGATAGATAACGACAAAAATTCTTGCAAATGATACATTGTTTGGACATGCGGTTAGCTAGATAGCTAACTGTTAGCTTAGTCAACAAATACTTGTTTTGTGTTAAACAAGCACTGGTAGACAGATAACGTTAGATAAGAATACCACGACAAACATGCTTGCAAATGATACATTGTTTGGACATGCGGTTAGGTAGATAGCTAACTGTTAGCTTAGTCTACTTGTTTTGTGTTCAACAAACACTGGTAGATACAAGGGGGTGGACAAAATGTCCAATTAAATGCTGCTTTTAATTGACAAATTAAATACCACAACAAACATGCTTGCAAATGATAAATTGTTTGGAAATGCGGTTAGTTAGATAGCTAACTGTTAACTTAGCATGTTTTGTGTTCAACAAACACTGGCAACCAGGGCTGCCAACTTTCAGACAGATTTTCAATGACCCATACCCGTGCTCGCGCCATTGTGCCCACGCCCACCACCACACTATTTCAGAATTTCAGACTGAATAGGCCTATTTATTACAGTTCGCAAATAGCAATAATGACATTACACATATTTCTTTCAGTGCTTTTTTTTTTTACTTTGCGTAATCACATGCATTTGGCAAATTACTTTTAAAGGGTAACCCAGCAAACAATTTTTGGTTCTGGGAACGTTCCGGGAAGGTTTTTTCAAGGTTAGGGGTACGTTCCCATATGGTTAAAATGAACGTTCCCCTGCTGTTTTCCAGGAAAGTTTTCTTAACATATCTGGAACGTTCCCATCTGGTATTATATGTGGTTCCCAGAACGTTCCTTTAACGTTACCAGCACATTGCATAGTTGTGGGAATGTTCTCCTAACCTAATAAGAACGTTCCGGGAGAGTTGCCTTTTGGTTTTTCTCTGAAGGAAATGTTGCATTCCTGAATCGTTATCTGGGCGCAGCTTGTAGCCTATCAGCAAACAGTTGTCACGCTTTTAATTTTTATTAGCCTACCACCACAACAATTAAACAAGAACAATAGTATACTACTACTACTACTACTACAACTAAAAAAACTAGCCTACTACTACTAATAATAATGATAACAATATTACCAATAATTCGCATCAACATGACATAAATATGTAAATAATAACATATTCCAACGTGGCATGACGTGTTTCCCATACACAGTAATATAACGAATGTAATACAAATAATTAGCATAGAATTTCTGAGTTCTTAGATCTACCGTTAAAATTCCGTGGAAAAGACGGGCAGGTCTTCATTCAAATATAATACGCCTTAATAAGTCATCATTGCAGGAAAGTTAACACATAAATACGGTTGAAGTTTTATTTTACAGATCACTACATGTAAAAGCCATATGAACACATCAGCCAAATGAGCACAAGTGAGAAATAAACAAGAACATATTTATTTCAACCTGCATAACGCACAACAGTAATGATTCCAGTGCTTCTTCCTATATTTTGTGCTGTATATTTATGTATTGTGCTGTAGCCTATAGTTTGCAGTGATGAGTCTCGCAGTCAAACTTCACAAAAGCTAAATATTGTGCTCAAGTCTTAAATCATCCCTTACATTTCTATTCCTATTCTGAAGTTATTTTTTCATATCAAACTATCTATAGTATATAACTATTCAAACAAAATATGCAAAAACAACCAAACAAGTGTCAAAATCTCAAAAGATATTCAGTGTACATCCATAGTTTAAAGTTCAAATTGATAAATACATACACCTGTTTTTTCTTTTAAATAATGTTTTTACGTACAAAGAATGCATTAAAACGTACAAGCGTTTTTACATAACAGCAACGTAGTACAGCCCCACGTGCGATAAGTAGTCACTGTGGAAATGTGCTGGGCATTGGCGAAATTGAATAAGAAACTCTACAACTTTAGAATTCCAGAGAAATATGATTACTGTAATTGGGACGTCGACAACTACCACTAGGGGGCCACCATGTATAGGGTTAAATCATCCCTTTACATTCCGAAGTTATATTTTCATGCCACACTATTGGGATGGCAGGTATGCCATCCGCCAAGTTACGGCTTGGTGGGGCATGCCCCATACCTATACAGCACCAAGAGTTTGGCACTTTTCAGGGCTCCCTACAGAAATAACCACAATGACCATAGATTCTCAGCCCTTAAAAACATTAACTTCTGTATGTTCTGACCTCATGTAACCACACAGCATTCAGAGGGAACTTCACACATCCCCACAATAAAGCCCCGAACTTGGGTTATTTTGCCGTTTTTCTCCTTCTTCTTCCTATTTTTCCTGCCAAACTGCCTGCCTCCGTCGCGATGTTATCCAATGGGGAGAATTATACTCGTTCTTGTCTGGTTTGGGGAGGGGGTTACGTTCTGCTCTTGCGGTCATGACTGAGTGACTGTGGAAACCGAACCTCAACGTATCCTTGCCTCGGCCAACATTTCTTTATTCATTAATTTCTTCACTTCAGCTCTGTTCACTTTATCCTTTTCACACATAACACAATGTCACCATAAAATTAACTACTAGGAAAATGAAGAATTTATGATAATAGCCTACATTAAGAATTTATGATAGCCTCCTTTAAGCTGCAATCCCTTAAGAGATCGGATTTATAAACCGCCAATTCCCCAAACATATCTGATTCATGGTTAGTCACTTTAAAAAAATAAAATTAAAAAAATAAATTCATCTGACCCACAAACACGTCTGGATACGTTTGTAAAAATGCTATATGTACGCTATTTTCTAGGTAAAAATATGACTAATTTTTATCTGCATTTATTTATTCATCACCCCTTTCTCTATTGTACACAATGTTTCTTGATATAAATGTCTGTTTGTGAATTGTAAAGAAATCTGTAGCAGCACTTAACATTTTAAATCCTGTACATTTTCTAAAGTAAACTTGCCAACAAAGTACAACCACATCCTTGTAATTATTCATCAACTGTTAAAAACATTCATTGAAATCATGTTGTTCCATGAGGCACAATCTCTTCACATGCAAAGATGAAGAAACACAGGGCCAAGTTGCATTAAATACTTTAGGAAAGTTTGGATAGCATTGCTTTGGAATAGAGCTAGTTTATTTAGTGTGAGCTACGATAGGCAATATTGTTAGTTGTAACTTGGCCACATTTTGATATCAATACTTTTAAAGGCAGGCCTAGTTTTTGCAAGTTGGAATTAAGTACTTATAGACAGCGCTATGTAGGCTATGCATGAGTAACTTGGCTTTTTTTTTTTTACGTCATAGACGTTTTTGATCTGATAGCATATACACTGGCATACATAGCTTTACTGTTCTACTTACCCCGCAATGTATGGAGGATTATTCAACCCAAAATTAAAACGAAAATGGAAAATGAAAATGGAGGATTATTCAGCCCAAAATTAAAATTAAAATCTTTTTAATCTTTTTTTTTTTTTTAAAGATTTAAATTTAAATTTAAATTTTGGGCTGAATAATCCTCCATTTTCATTTTCCATTTTCGTTTTCATTTTCATTTTCATTTTCATTTTCATTTTCATTTTCGTTTTCATTTTCATTTTCATTTTCCAGCTGTACTATATGTAAATGAGGGGGTATGGTCAAGCAAGCAGGGTGGGCCTCATACAGGTTTAGTGCAGTAGCACTTAATGAATACTAGGGGGAGCATAGCATAGGGATGGGTAACAGTCTGTGCTTGATACTATGCTCTCAGGGCACTCCATACGTTTTAATGTATGAAATGATGAAGAATCTGAGCAGTGTTATAAAGTATTGTTTTATGAAAGAAACGGAGCTAGCTAGCCAGCGCTATGCTGTGTAGGCTATAGGTCAAACCTGCGAGGTGGAAAATCCAGGTTCAGAAAGTGAAAGTCCTCCCCAATCATTTGTTCCAATCACCTGGATTTGCTAATTATCACAATTCTTCAGCCAAGAGGTAGGAGCTAACTAGGCTAATTAGTGAAATCGTGAGTTCATGGGTGGAAGAAACACGGCAGGACTTTTACTTTCTGACCCCTGGAATTTCCACCTCTGCAAACCTGGTAGTAGCCTACGATAGGCTACATTGTGGCAGGTTAAACGTTGGATTGGATGGTTGTGTTGTAGCCTACTGCTGGAAATAAATTAAATCCTCTCTTAAAATAAATGAAAAGACCGCAAATGAGTCACTGGATCGTTTAAACTTTTAACCTGGCTCCGGTACTTTAAGCGAACATTAAGGCATTGCTTCAAAAAGTCTATCGACCGCCAGATTCTATTCTATATGTTATGCAAAATGAGAAATGTCAATGTAGGCTATTTGAAAGTGAGTCGGCTTCGTCATACAAAAAATCCAGGGTTAAATCTTAAATTGAGCTTGCTAGCTGTTTATTATTATCCTAAAATAGCTCTCATAAGTGTTTGTTACCCATCTATCGTTAATTGTGTTTACTGTATTACACACTTCATGAGTGTGCCATGAGTCACTGGACCGTTTATTTTAACCTGGCTCCGATAGATCTAGCTAGCCTACTTCAAACGAACATTAAAGCATATAGTCTATAGATGTTGGCGCTTACTAGTTGAGTTGATTACACACATTTTGCTAATATTGTAAATGTGCTACACACATATAAATCTATTAATGATCAATATACTGTATATTTTTACTTTATTATTAATATACCTGTATTGTAAACAATAATCTTATTATCAAACATACTGTATATATGAAAGCACAGACACAGAGCACTTGAAATCTATAAAAATAGTTTTCTTTTTATTCTATCAAAATGTAAACTGCAGTAGCTGCATAAATAGTCCTCGTCTTCCCTCAGGTTGTCTACCACCCACTGCACACAGACAGTGTGGAACCACTGCCCACAGTGGCCACACTGCACCCAGGACACCACCTCCCCCGATGTTTTTGGGTCTCTCAGGCCGCAGACGCCACACACCACATTTTCCTCCTCCTCCATTGCCTGCCATTTCCTTTTTCCTTTTTTTGTATTTTTTATGGCAGCATTGGTGGAGGTTGAGGTGATGACTGTGGTGGCAGCAGTCTGGGTTCCTGTGAAAAAAAAAAACAAGGTAGAGCATGAGGCATGCATTATGCACATTATGTGTGTCAACAGTATTCAGGGCAAACTAAATAGTTATTTTGTATAACCCGTTTTATTCTGCATGTCACTGTCATATAACCTACCTGAAGGCGGTATCCTGGGGGTGGTGGCAGTGGGGGATACAGAGCCTGAGGTGAAGACTGGGACAGTGGTGGAGGCAGAGCTGGAGGCATGTAAGAGCTGATAATGTAACAACTACGCATAATGTAACAAAAAAATGTAATAAAAACTCATAATGTAATAACTGGTCGATAATGTAACAAAATGCTGAGTGCATAACGTAACAACTTTTTGCGCATATTGTAATAACTTATTACATTTTGCATCAGTTATTACATTATAAAGCGAGCAAAATATTTTTCTCCTAATAATGTAATGATTTTATTACATTATAGAGTGAGTCAATTGTAATCATGGTAATTGCTTCACCATAGAGTCTAGTCTGCATAAAGCACTCTTTCAATAGTTTTTACTTTAACTTAAGGCTCAAAATGTTCATACACAAAGCCGCCCCCCCCCCCCCCGCCCCCCCCTCCTGGGCCCGTGTGTGTGTGTGTGTGTGTGTGTGTGTGTGAACTGATACTAACAATACAACATTTTGTGAAATACTATAACAAAATATCACAGTCACACCAATATCACATTACAGTTTTAATGAAAAAAGAAATTCAACAATTCAACAACTGCAATTCAACTGGAATGCAAGAGCTTCAATCAACAATGTCAAGTATTTGGATTACACTGTATTGTGTTACTCCCTCGTAAGAAACTGAAATGTTAATGCATCACTATATATAAAAAAAAAACTTAAATTCCTCATTTGAACAAAATAGCAATTTTTAGCTTACCATTTTAGGTTACATGCTTCAACAGTCTATCAGATAAGTAACATTTTTGTTTTTGTCCAATAGAATTAACAGAAGAAAAAAAAATCTCAACAATTCAACAATTGTAATTCAACTTAAATACCAGAGCTTCTATCAACAATGGAAAGTAATCGATTACACTGTGTTGTGTTAATCGTTTGTAAGAAACTGAAATGTTAGTGCACACTTGTCCTGATTTAATAAATAAAATAGCTCTTTTTTGTAACACTTTTAGGTTACATGCTTCAATGGTCTATCAGATACATTTCTGTCTAGTAGAATTAACTGAAAATAATTAAAAATCTCACCCATGAAGGATCAGAAAAGAATAAAAAATCCCAATGCAAAAAGGTGTACACACTCCACAGTGAATAGAAAGAATATACTGTATGTAGGCTATATTACCTTTTCCAGAACATGTGAATGACCTTGTAGTGTCCGAAGGCTATGTGTCTGAGCATAATCCAGGCGCTCATCCAACGTGGGTTTTGACCAAATAAATTTTTGATCCGTAGAGCGAGACCACTTGACCTGCCACAGGATTTATAGATCTTCATAATGCTAATACAACAGTCACCTTCATCATCAAGATCCAACGTTTTAGCCAAAGAATCTCTAATATAGACTGTGGGAAGATATGGCTTAGACACATCTCTGAAAAGAGAAGAGACTTTATTGAGTCCCAAACATGGTAATATCCATATCAAGGGTCAACTTGATAATTTCTGTTAGGATCTCTACAGGTAGGTATGGTATGTTTTCCCTAGACACAGGATCATCTTCAAGGTTTTTTTCTTTGGGCTCGGACACAGGATCATCTTCAAGGTTTTTTTCTTTGGGCTCGGACACAGGATCCTTTTCAACGTTGTCTTCTTCGAGCTCGGACACAGGATCAGCTTCAAGGTTTTCTTCTTCGAGCTCGAACACAGGATCAGCTTCAATGCCACTGCCAGGGGTACAGCCAGGGTCAATGTCAATGCCAAAGGAAGGACTGGAGTTATTTCTATGAAGCACCCTTTCATTCTCAGCCTCCTGTATGGCCTGAATATATGGATCTACTGGTCCATCGAGACTCACATAGTGGTCCCCATGCCCCTCAGCAAAGTGACCAATAGCTAACACAGGGAGGTCTTCACGAAAATTACCTGAGGGGGAGATGATAGAGGTTGCATCAACACCAAGGGCTCTATTTTAATAAACCAAACGCAATGGTGAACGCAAGAGTAACCGCTTGGCGGTATCGCTCTGAGGGCGTCGACGAGAAATTTGGTAATTTCATGACGGCAATCTTGGCGCACCTTATGGCGGTATTGCTAAAAGGCTGGGTTTAAATGTCCAAGGTGTGTCTCTATGGTAGCCAATCAAATTGTTGTTCTCATGCTTTAAAAAGTCGCTGTCTGTGGTGCTGAAGTACATCTTCCGGCAGGCGCATTTCACATTGGTGAAGATGTGCGATATTATGCAGCACACAACAGGCCACCATGAAGGCAGCTGCTCTCTCAGGGGTATACTGCCAGTGATCCACTCGACCTATCCAAACACCTAAATCTCATTTTGAGTAGGCCAAATGTTCTCTCAATGGCAACGCGACCCTTTGTTAGTCGGTGATGTGTTGTGCTCTAGTGCTGGGTGCGATGTATGGTGTCATCAGCCAATTCTTCAAAGGGTACCCGTTGTCTCCCAATAAGCACCCATCCACGTTCCCTTCGAAGGCTCCAGGAATGCCAAAATGAAGGAGTCGTGGGCTGAACCTGGGTAATTGGCAAATATATGTGTGACTTTGCAGCCGGCATCGCATGTCACCTGGACGTTCATGGAATGTGTTCCTTTGCCATTGACGAAAACTATTGCATGCTCGGGTGGTGCGCGGATTTGTATGTGCGTGCAGTCGATAGCACCAAGCACCCCAGGGAACCCACACTTGAGAAAAAATGCGAGTTTTGACTTTTTACTGCATTCATTGTCCGTATAGTTGAGGAAGGACACCCGCTGAAAGTATATCCTTTCTGTGTATTGTCGTCGTCGCCGCAAACGTCGACCGATCACGTACTCCATCGTCAGTGTCACGGGATTGAATCCTTATGCCACTAACACCTGCCTGCATAAATAGTCACTTATATACCCTGCTGATGATTGATTGAAGACTAAATTAATCGTTTGTTTAATTAGCCTACATTAGGTGATGTAGGCATAATTATGATTCAAGTGGTAGGCTTATGATTCAACTGTGCCAATGTGTAATTTATATATTATAGGCTATTGGCCTACATGATCGCAAGTTTCTTGTAAGCTGTCCTGTTTTATTCTAGTAGTTTAAATTAAAATTAATTAATAATAATTATAGGCTATTTGTTAATTAAATGGAAGTGTAATGTTGGCATCACCTATAGACACTACATAGAACTACATGACTAATAAGTTACCAAATTGCCAGTCTATTGCGTTTCCGCTAAGAGGTGGTTCCAGCTGATCATAACGCAATGGGTTTTCGTTGGTTCAAATTGTCACTGAGCCGAAAGTATTTTAGAACACGCCCCAGACAGCGCCACCCATCCCACTGCAGCGCAACCGAAAGGATGTTATGTTGAGAATTTGTTGATCCTAGCGGTATTGCTGAGAAACGCCATAGCGCCAGTTTTAAGACGTTGATGCTGTCAACAAGCTTGCGTTTGACTATACCGTCCCCTTGCGCTGGTTTGAAAATAGAGCCCCTAGGGTTGATACAACCAAAAACTGTACATTAAACATAAGTGCAGCTCTCTGAAGGGTAATGTGGTCCCCAAATGTTTCATGTTGAGCCATGCTATGGATGTAGTCAGTCCATGTCCCCTCTACATACTGCGAAAGTGGTGTCCCATCCACTGCAATCAGACAATTTCTTAGATCAGTGACTATTTCCTCCCTCAATGTTGTAGCAGACCTGAATATTCCAATGGTGGCCAGCTGATCTGCCATTGCAGCAAACTGGCAACTGCCATCTGGATCAGGATCCGAGCGAATGTGTAAACCTGGTGTTTCAAATTCCTGCAGTCTGTCTTGATGGGTGTAAGCTTGGGAATGTCTTGCCAGCGACTTCCAACATCTTTCTTGAAACCTTGTGACACTGGTTATGTCTGAAACTGAGAACCACAGTTGTATTGGAGTGGGGCTACTTGGCATTTGAAATTTGACTTTGTATTTGGACAACCTGATGTTACGTTTTACAATTACACCTGGCAATACAACATGGCGTTTGGAAACAAAGTCTGTGATTGCTCAACTTCACTCTAACCAAGACGTTGTCATGTACTCTGTAAACAGACGGTGCAATGTGTTTTGCCCGAATTATACGTTCATTGCATCGCTCTGTGGCCTTTTTTGCCCTTTTCCTCAGCTTGCACCGCCTCTCTTCAAATAACTGCCTATGTCTTTGGGAGGGGAGAACATCTTCGGTTTCTTCAAAGTGTGTGGGGGGATTGCTGATTGGGTTAGTAATTCTGTTACTTTTTCTACCATAATAAACTTGGAAAGGAGACAGCCAGTGTAGAACTTCCTTAGGATCCTCATTCATTATCCTGGCACATACAGGTAAATGTTAAACCCAGTTAACCCCCCCTCGCTGGAAGTTAAGCAGATCATACATTATCTTTTTTCGGAGCATACGATGAGTCCTCTCCACCTTTCCTTGACTCTGGGGATGATATGCAGAGCTTTGAATATCTTTTATCTTCAGGCTATTGAATAACCTTTGAACTTCACCTCTGAATTCTTTACCTCGGTCATGGTGTACCATTTTTGGTGGGCCATGCTCACAGTAGATTTCTTTGAGATGTTTTGCAATCTCACTGCTTCTTTTGCTTTGTAATGGTCTCAGCCATAGATACCTACTGAAAACATCAACTGTGGTCAGGATGTAACGGTATGTCAGGCGACCATGCTTAATCTTCAACTTTCCCATGTCTAAGAGGTCAATTTGATGCCGATGTTGTACTTCTTTTGCTTTGATGGGTTTTGGGATTGGCTTGTTTGAAAAAGTAGCCTTAGAAGTTGGTATCGCCTGCACCTGTCCAGTGTTTTTTGGACATTCTTTGTACTGATACCAGAGTATTTCTCCCTCAGGTGTATGTTCATTTTCCTTGCGCCACTGCCTTTAGTGTCATCCAGAGTCGTCCTCACAATTGAGTCGATGGCTGATTTCTTCGCTACCAGTTTTCCACCACACATAATGGCCTGGCCATCATCACTGAGGGTGTAGAGATGCCTATTTCTGTAATATCGCACAATAGCACTGCGCTCTGTTCTTGATCTTGCGTCAACGGGGACATGATATTCCCCCTTCAGTAACTTCAGTATTACATTGTAGGTCTCGTCTGACATAGGCTGCTGTCCATGGCCCCCACATACCCAAAGGGTACAGGACAGGACAAAAATTATTAGCAGTGTTCTCATGCTTCCAGATCTATCAGAAAAAGAAAATGATGCTGATTAATGAATGAATCATTAATTTTAACCTACCATTGTGCCCATTATGCTTTCTTACTAGACCCACAGGTCACCAGGAATATTACGCTAATACAATATGTAAACTAGTAACTAGGTTAACAATGTTATGCTTTCTGGAGATTTGTCTGGTTATGATGAATAATCTTTAAACATAACTCAATGTTTGGTCTTGTTACAGTTTGGACAGTTTGGTCTTGTCCTAGCTAGCTAGTTCCCTAGCTACTGTATCATGGACTGCAAGCACTGTATATAAACACAAATAGTGTTACTGGTCTGTATAGATTGTACCATATTTTGTGGTTGCATTAATTTCATTTAATATAAAATATTTCGTCAGATCGCTTTACATTTCACACTTACCTTTTAGCACAATGAGGAGGAAAAATAATCTTGCTGCTTGAAAATCAGTGGGAAAGCCTACATGTAACAACATTGTAATTATTAACTGAGGTATGTGTTACAACAATGCAATGGAGAAATGCACGCACATCCAAGAAAGTAAAACAGGTGCCCGACCAACAAACAATACTGAGGAGAGAAGGGAAGTCTGCAGACTGTATCAATAGCTCCCAAAGTGGATTTATTAAAGGCACAAAGTGTCTTCAACCTCGAAGCAGCAATAGTAATAATAAAATACAAGAAATACAACATAGGATGCAGGGTAATAATAGGGAAACAATACAAAAACTGTGCAAAGTATAAGACACAAGATAACAGCAGCGAACAGTCACAAGGTGTTTTGTGTGTAGAGTGCAGAGATGCTGACAAGTAATTTTGTTCCAAGTCAAGTCTCAAGTCTGAGCTAGAGTCGAAGTCAAGTCTCATGTCACTGTGTGTGCGACCTGAAGCAGCGGGCTTCGCTGGCACTCCGACTCATGTATAGTTCCTGAATTGCATCCAGTGATGCGCTGGGCTGTCCTCACCACCCTTTTTTTACGCTCTGTAGAGCACAGACCTCCACCAAGATGGCAGCCAAACTGGCAGTGGTCATATGGCCCGAGGGGTCAAGTGACAAGACAGCAGCAATGAGCTGAGTCCAATGACACTCCATAATACCCCCTTCGGAGATATTAAAAACAAGCACACTGTGAAACCTGTGTCCCACGCCCTTGATACATGTAGGCGTGCTGGGGAAAACATCCAGTTAGAGGTGGCCTCTGGTACTACAGGTACTACGAGCTGGCTCAGAAAAGTAGGCCTAACTCTAAAATGAGCCAGCAAACACACGAAGGTCTGAACTCTGTGTATTTAGAAAGTAGGCAGCTTCCTGAGTAGAAAACACTAAGCTTATATGGAGACACCAAGCATAGTTTGTGATGTAATAAGCAAAATATACTTCTCAATGGACACATGACTGGAAAAACGGCCACTAGGAGGTGGCCTCTGGTACTAAAGGCTTCACACACACAGACACACAGAGAACAGTCATCAAACTAATGTTCTACCCCTGACTTCGTCCAGGGCGTGAGAGAAAAATAGAAGTAGGCACAGCCTGACGAGTTCCAGCCTAAGGTTAGCCCACATGTATAGCATACATTTCAATTATAGCCTATCAAAAAATACTTTATTGTTTTACAACACTACGGAGAAGCAATTACCATGTTAATCCATACATTATTGACTCTCTCTATAATGTAATAAAATTATTGTTCATGTATAATATTAACTACCTCTACGGTTGTTGGGTCGCGCTTTATGTGAGAGGGGGCTGGTGTCGGAAGAGACAGGAGGCGATGTTATGGCCGTGATGTTGATTTGCCCTGGGGGATGGTGGTGGAGGCATTAGAGGAGGCCGGTACTGTGGTGTTATGTGACAGGGCAGATGGTGTTGGGTGAGTGCGGCGGGCAGGCTGGTACCGCTGCCACCGGGCTGGAGGAGCTGCTGATGGTTTTGCAGGAGGTTGAAGGATTGCCGATGGAATGGGCGGGGGGAGGGGCAGGTGACCTGCTTCTGCTGCTGGGGCCCCCGGGCTGTCACACAGGGAGGGGCTGATGGTGTTGCCACTGTCAGAGGTGGTGGTCCCAACACCGGCGATGACTGCCTCGATGGTCTCTTCGACGGCAGCCCTCCATCTCTCTCTGTCTTTTAAGGGCTGCTCGTCTCTGCCGCTCAGCGTTTCTGGCCCTCTCCTTCTCCACTCTCTCCAGGTACTGGTGTTCGTACTCACTCGCTGTAATCACCCTTGCAGCCACAGGGAGCCTCCGCACTGGCCTACGCTGGATGGGTGGTAGCAGTGCAGCCAGGTCCCTAGGGATCAGACCCTCTGCCACCAAGGCATGCTCCTCAGGGGTAGGCTGCCGGTGTAGGCTGCAGGTGCAGGTGGTTGTGCTGGTGGTCGAGCTGGTGGACGGCTGTGCAGCTGCAAGGGGAATGGATGATGTTGTGGAGGAGCCTGGAGAGGTGTTGCTGGTGTCAGGACCTGGTTGCACATCAGATGGCATTAAACGTGACTCATCCATTACGGATGGGTCGAAAGGGCAGATGCCCGTGTTCCTAAAGCCTGCCACCGCAATCTTCCTCTCCTTGCAGCTCTTGTAAGGGATGTTGAATATTTTGGGAAACTCAGATTTTGTAACAATGTATGAATTTTGATATTGGGAACAAAGCCCGGCCTGAATTGAAAAACCACTCTTGAGTGGGCCAAAATATCCAACATCCAGAGGCTGAAGGAGGTGGGAAGTGTGCGGTGGCAGGCAAAGGAGCGTGACACCTTCCCTTACAGCCATCTGATGTACTTCCAGGTCCAGGTGGCTCTTATGTCCATCAAAGATGAGAAGGAGAGGGCGCTCAGGAATGGCGTGGCGGATGAAATGCTGGAACCACTTTCTGAACAGCTCCCCGTCAATGTGCCCTGCCTTAGATCTTGAGTACAGGGCATTCCTGGGACCTCCCTGTATGAATGATGGATCTGCTGGGAAGCCCGACTTAAATATGATGTTTGGGGGGATGTCTCCCCCAGCAGCATTGAAACAGGCCAGCACTGACATCTGTTCCCTGGTGCCACGGGACTGGCGGTAGACATGTTTAACGCCTCTGCGTGCCAGCACTTTCTCCCTACCCCTCTCCATTGCAAACCCAGTCTCATCGCAATTGTAGATTTGACTGGGTTTGTCCTTCAACCCCAGGGCCTCCAGGGTCCCGTCCAGCAGGGTGTAGAATTGGTCCACCACCTCCCGCGTAGCACAAGCTGCCCATGCCCTGTCAAGGTTGTCCGGCCTCCTCATGCTCAGGACATCTATGTACCTGGCTCTGAAATTTTTCCACCACGTCTTTCCCAGTTTTGGGATATTCCCCCCCGGGTGCCTCTTCCGACGCAGCGCAGTTGCAAATGCCGCCAGGACGCGGTGGGTCAAGGGGAAGCCATGGGGCGCGCAGTAGAGGCAATACTGCACCAGAGAATTCTCATCCTCTGGTGACAGCATTGTCGGTCCCCCACTACGGCTCCCGTGGACAACCCGGCCACTGACCCTGTCCTGCAGGGTCTGCCTCGGCACCTGATGGATCTGCATATTATAGGAAAATAAAACAACATTTTGATTAACATTTATGCTTGTTATTTGCTTATCGTTTTACAAAGGTGTTTGTAGAATATTGACTTTGGTTGTCGTTGTTTCTGCTGTTGGTGATGGTTTACTGACGTGTATTCATTCACAAACTAACCCTGGCAGCCTTACGGACAGGCATCCCCCTCTCACAGTCCTCCATGGCCGCCGTCATGGCCTCTTCCTTCCACTGCCTCCTCTTCTCGGTCTATAACATATAACTGATTAAGATACTGCATTGTCTTTATTGATAAAGATTATTGATATATAGTGGGGGCACTCACGTTCATAGTGGGCATGATGTGATTGTCTTGTCTATTAGTTGTCTTGTCTAAATGTTGAAAATATGTTGTCTCTATTAGAAAAGAGCAATCTATCATTATTGTGCATGCAAGTCATACCAGTAAGGTATACACTATACAGCAAATACGATTTGTAGCTTAAAGTTTAACAGAGTTAATGGGCGAATTAACAGACATATCGCTCAACGCAGCAGGTGCTCATAAACATTATCCGAGATAGGTGAAAAATCCGATAGGAAACATGAACAACATCGATTCATATGCGTTGTACAGATTGTCTATAATAATCATATCTTCATATCACGGTAATATGACATTCTCTCAACAGTTGGAAACATCGCTAGCTATCTAGCTAAAGTTTTAGCTACATTTTATTTAATTAAATCCCCCGAAGTAAACAAGACTATGCAGTGTAGTACACCAGCGCAGAAGTAGAATCAGATTTCGGACTTTTTTTTCACATAGGGGGCGTGATAAAAAGGCTCATAAAATGTGTAATTATCGTTAAATATTCATGAAAATGAGCGGATACATACCTTGTTTGGTTTGAAGTGGGTGGGAAATACTGGTTTACTTTTTTTCCGTTGGCAAATCAGCTCTCGAGGAAGTTCAAAAATGGTCGAACGAGGACGTGCCCGATAAAGGGCGCCCTATAGCTATGTCTATCAATTGATATTTGTTTACTCTAGCTGCTAGGGCCTCATTATAAATGTATTCACGAAACTAAGTAGGGTTAAATTACCTACCTGTAGCCAATTCCATATGTCCAAGGCAGCTGGAGTAGGCTAACGGTCGGACGGCAGCGCTCAAATCAAGAAAAAAGTCGTTAAATATTAAATTAAATATCCATGCGCACGGCTTCCAAATATATCACCAGCGGGGGGAAAAAGCCTTGAATAGGTATACAGGCAGACAGACAGATAGACATAAAACGTATATTATAGGTATATAATAGGGCTAGCTATAAATTAGCCTAGGCTATATATAATTAGGCTAGCATATAATGAATATATTGTAGGCTAGTAGCCTATTACGTAGCCTATATAGGCCTATATTTATATAATATTGGAAAATTACACTGCATTTCAAACGTTTAACAGAAAAACCTCCGTGCATCATTCTGGGAACGTTTGTTTATGAAGTAAAAAAAATTCTTCCAGTTATGGAAGAATTACACCTAAAAACAACCTTATTCGAACGTTCTGTGTAACGTATCATGGAACCATGAGAGAACGTTGTTTTTTAGTTCGCAGAACGTTACAAATTTTTTTTAAATTAAATGGAACGTTCCCAGAACGTTTGAAATGGTTCCCCAAAAATAACCATAGGGGAACCATATGCGAATGTTCTGTGTTTGCTGGGAAGTACACCCTAGATCGCTGGAAACGGGTTTGTATGCATTCCGTTAATTCAACAATTCTGAAATAAAATCTTAAGAAACTGGTTGAAAAGCGTCTTGTCCATTGTTGTCATCCACAATGGAAACAGCCGGCACCTAATTGGTTAGACCCACTACGTTACTTTCGTTTCGGCTCCACGTTTTTAAACCGGAACAATGTGGCGTCCTGTTCAACTCTCTTATTCCACCTAAATAGTCCACTAAAATATGTTTCTGAAAATATTGGGGTGAGAAATAGGCCATACAGTTACTGAATCTTGATTCATATTTGATGTGCAACATCTAGTTTGATCTGAGTTATACAAAATCATTTGTAGCTACATTGTATGTTCATTTATGCAAATGACGATGGACACAGCTCCTCCGCCCCACCCCTCTCCCTCGCTCACCCCACAAAGTAATTTTCAAAATTGTGTAGTAGGCGGAGACAGGCTGAGACAGTGGGTGTACTTACTCTTTAAAGCTTCTAAAGCTGCCACCAGAGGGCGATCAGGCGTCACTAGGGGGGCAATTAATATTTTGCAGTAACACTCTTCAGCGCCCACAAACAGGCAAGCGCTCTCACATTAACAAGCTGGCTTTAAAGGGATAGTTTGGAATTTTGGACAGAAAAATGCAATCCCAGGACAAAAGTATACATACTGTAGAGTACAGGTGCAAGTGATGTTTTATTGAGGTACAAGAGTGAATGATTAGGCAACATATTTAGGTATATAACACTGTGATATCAATGTTTTTTTATCTTAAAGGGTTAGTTCGGAATTTTGGACATAATGTCTCATTTACGACTTAGCCCTGATGTTGTTGATTGATGGAGACCATTTTCAGCTGATTCCATGCTGTCCTTCTTGTGGACATACACACATACAGTCAAGCCGGAAAGTCTGCACACTCTTTCACCTTCTCCACGTTTTATTACGTTACAGACATATTCTACAATAGATTGAGTTCATTTTTTGTCTCAAAATTCTACACAAAATAGCCCATAATGACAAAGTGAAAACATGTTTTTAGACATTTGTGCTAATTTATTAAAAATCAAAATGTAAAATATCATATGTACACAAGTGTGCACACCCTTTGATATGACACCCAAAAGTGAGCTGAGGTGCATTTTGTTTCCACTGATACGGCTTGAGATGTTTCTACAACTTAATTGGAGTCCAGCTGTGATAAATTCAACATGATTGGGGATTGCCAACACCTGCCTATATAAGGTCCCACAGTTGACAGTGCATGTCAGAGCAAACTCCCAGCCATGGGGTCAAAGGAATTATCTGCAGACCTCAGAAACAGGATTGTGTCAAGGCATAGATCTGGAGAAGGGTACGGAAAAATCTCTGTAGCTTTACAGGTCCCAAAGAGCACAGTGGCCACCATCATTCGTAAATGGAGGATGTTTGGAACCACCAAGAATCTTCGTAGACCTGGCCGCCCGGCCAAACTGAGCAATCGGGGAAGACGGGCCTTGGCCAGGGAGGTGAGCAGGAACCCGAGGGTCACTCTGACAGAGCTCCAGCGTATCCTTGTAGAGATGGGAGAACCTTTCAGAAGATCAACCATCCAGGCAGCACTCCACCAATCAGGCCTTTATGGTAGAGTGGCCAGACGGAAGCCCCTCCTTAGTAAAAGGCACATCACAGCAGCTTGGAGTTTGCCAAAAGGCACCTAGAGGACTCTCAAACCATGAGAATCAAGATTCTCTGGTCTGATGAAACCAAAATTGAACTTTTTGGCCTGAATACCAAGCGTTACATCTGGAGGAAACCAGGCACCGCTCATCACCTGGCTAATACCATCCCTACAGTGAAGCGTGGCGGTGGCAGCATCATGATGTGGGGATGTTTTTCAGCAGCGGGAACGGTGCGACTGGTCCTGATAGAGGAAAAGATGAATGCAGCTAAGTACACCGAGATCCTTGAAGAAAACCTGCTCCAGAGCACTCTGGACCTCAAACTGGGGCGAAGGTTTACCTTCCAACATGACAACGACCCGAAGCACACAGCCAAGAGAACAAAGGAGTGGCTTCGGAGAAAGTCTGTGCATGTCCTTGAGTGGCCCAGCCAGAGCCCAGATCTGAATCCAATTGAACATCTGTGGAAAGAGCTGAAAATGGCTGTGTACTGACGCTCCCCATCCAACCTGATGGAACTTGCAAGGATATGCCAAGAGGAATGGGCAGAAATGTCCAGAAACAAGTGTGCCAAGCTCGTAGCTTCTTTCCCAAGACGCCTTGAAGTTGTAATCGCTGCCAAAGGTGCAGCAACCAAGTATTAGGCTAAGGGTGTGTACAGATATGTAACCCCTAAATAACCTATTTTTGTCAGTAAAATAAAATTGCATATTTTCTAAAAACCTGTTTTCACTTCGTCATTATTGGCTATTGTGTGTAGATGTTTGAGGCAAAAAATGAACTCAATCTATTGTAGTATAAGTCTGTAACGTAATAAAACATGGAGAAGGTGAAAGGAGTGTTCAGACTTTCCGGCTTGACTGTACATCCACACGAAAGAGCGAGACGGCAAGCTCAGGGGGTATTTCTGTCATCAATTCTGGAAAAATATGCAGACCTTGGACCTCAAAAATGAATGGGAATTGAGCTTCAATTTGCCTTTATGAGTAAATGTACAAGAGGCAACATATTTGGAATGCATTTGGTCTAAGCAACGTTTTTACATATTTAACATGTTATTCTGCAAATCTTTTTAAAAAGCGATTTTTAACAACATCTGGGTGCGCATTGATGATGTTTTTGTGATGTGAAGGGGTTCCGTTTTCGCTACGAACACAAGGCTATTTATAGTTTATGCATCAAAATGAGAAAATATTTCGATTTTTTGCAATGTCAGTTAATATTCCTGATATTTAAGCAGTTGATTCCTATTCTACAGACGATCGTAGGTGAATCAGATGTTCTGAATTCATACTTGTTGTATCAGGTCATAGCTAATGTTGCTAGCTATCAGCGAATTTAGCAGCTGAGCAAGCAGTTGTTCTGTAGGCTATTGTGCTGTGTGTGTTAACGTTAATAAACTTTTAGCGCAAAATTGTGTTGTTCATATGACTTTGAATGTATGGTTTGAATGTTTGAAAGCAAATATTTCAGTGAACAAGGTTGGAAAATACGAAAACGAACTGCATTTGGATGCAGTAACCGACAGCAAACCGTTCTGTGTTCGCGTTTCCAATTAACAATGCACAAAGTA